>BJFM01000377.1:153601-212379 GCA_016586285.1 Arothron firmamentum
CCCCCCCCCCCCCCCCCCCGTGGAGTTCATGTTGATGGTTTGGGTGTTTTGGAAGGGCCACTCTTTACCTGAGTGCGCTGTGGGTTCAGATGCCAGCATGTTGAGTTGACGTCGCCCTGACAGTCTGGTTCATCTATGAATGTCCAACTCTGGACTGGACTCCACACAGCCTGTCAGAATCGTTTTTCAGAACATTTTTCTTAGTGGAAACATGTCGGTGCGTGCTCGTTTGTCAAACTTATTCCTACTTTCATCCTAGGCTTCAGAAGGGGCTAAAATGCTTCAGTTTCAAACAGATTTAAGCTCCATTTAGTGGATTTTAGTTGAATCACTCCAAATACGGCACCGTTCTTCTCCTTCTTCTGGCTTTCTCTGCTCAGACTGCATAAAAACAGCAACATCTGTCGTCCCTCCTGTGGTGTCGTTGCCCTGAGAGGCAGAGTTATGATATTACAGGATCCTGGCCTGTAAAATATGAGTGAAACCTTCTATTATTCTGGGCTTTGCACTGTCATTCGGTCAGGTCCCCGTGTAGATGTTAACCCGTCCACATAGGAGAGGCTGCATTGTTGACGGGCGGTGATGGATGGCCAGTTTGTATCGAGGCCTCCTCTCTCTGTTGTTGTTGTCGAACAAGAGAATCTACAATTAAAAGCCCATTTAGCCGGGGGAAGGCTGATTAATAATTCATCCGCAGCTCAATGGGACCACAAATCTGCAGACGGCACGCTGTAGGATGACGGAGGAACTGCAGGAGCTTCTGCTGCTGGCAGAGGAAGACGGGCTTCATCAAAATACTGTACACAGGCTGATGCTCCCGCTTGCTTTCAAACATGCAGCGGAGCTGTTTGAACAGCAGGAGAATTCCAAATAAAGTTGTGAGCTTCGCAAACGCGGCACTGGAAAAGCACCCAGAGACGCTCCGCCAGGGCTGGATCCCATCAGAGGTGTCAGTGTCATACCTGCTGCCAGGCAGCCGACGCGATATCGCGACCGTATTCTGGTCCTGGAGGGTGCAGAGGAGCTGGCGCTGATGCAGGATGGAGCCGGTTTTTTGGTTTTTAGTGACTCACTCGGGGCTTCTGCAGGGATGGATAAGACGAGGTGTCGTACTGTATCTATCACCGGCATCAGGGTGATGGAACACAGGGCTTTAAAAGTCTTTTCACAGCCAGACCCCAGGAGCCTCTCGGTGATTGGAGCAGTGCTGCGTCAACACGCGCAGCTGACATTTAGATTACTATGATGCAAATTTGTCGGAGAAACATTTGTCCTTGTCCCAGAAAGCGACGCTTGCTCTTGGGTTGTTTTCTTCGGAAGGCTCTGTCGGCTTTCCCAAGTAATTAACGGAGATAACCGAGTCGGGTCAGTTGAGCGAATGCAAACAGTTTTGCGGCGTTTTAAGAAACGCCGCTCAAAGGACATTGTGCTTGTTACCCAATGCTCTGAGTCAGAGTGAGTCAGTGGTGAACGTCAGGTCAGATACTTCAGCCATACATCCCAGCCTAAAAATACAGTTAGGATAAAATATAACAGACACGTCCAAATGCTCATCATCCACAACGTCCCATCTCAGTGACATCACATGTTGTGTGTCTAAATGGCAGCTTTGGAAATCCTGTTGATTAATAATGCATTGATTGATTGATTGTGTGTGTGTGTGTGTGTGTGTGTGTGTGTGTGTGTGTGTGTGTGTGTGTGTGTGTGTGTCCTGTGATGGACCGGTGACCTGTCTGGGATATATTCCACCCTGAACTTCTAGGGACACGTGAACTGTGTTGTTAGTAGAAGAGCCGAAACGCTCTTTAAAGAGATTCCTTGTTTTCACCCAACAGGAGCCAGTCTCTGAACGCTCGCACCGTCTTTTAGCTCCTCCTGCTTTGTTAACTTGCTGCTTCTGCTCTGCGTTGAGGGGGGGGAAGGATCAGCCATGACGGTGGAGCTCCAGATTCTAATGTAGCTCCTTTCGCTGTGATATGGAGTGATGATGTGCTGCTAAAGGATGTAAGATGGACTTGTTGCCGTTGTAGCATCTGCTCAATAGCAGCCCCGTGAAGGCAGAATTCTGGAGAAAATGCTTCTCTTTTATCCTTAACTTTGTGTTGCAAACACGTATTTAAATAGCCAGTGACAGCATGGGTTATGCGCCTCAGTGGATCCTTGTTTTCAGAGTGTTGTTGCTCCGCGTTCACCATGGGAACAACGTTTGCACGCAGCAAACACAGAAGAAAGGTGCGATGAACTCACGCACGCACACTTCCTCCTTAACCACCAAGTGTCTGAGTGCTCCATCTGATCAGCTGTTGGCTCCTCGCCGCCCTCTCAACACTGCAGCCGTGAGAGGGTGCGAATGGAGGGAGGGACGGTGCGGTTTCATCTCCAGGGAGAGCGTGTCGTTCTGATGCGCCGTGGCCACAAGGCAGCGAGGTTTTATGACCTTGGAGATGCTCCTCTCGGTCCAACTCACACAGGAGCTGATGGAGTGTTTGAAGGTGATTAAAGTCTGGCTGCTGTGATGCTGCTGAGTCAGTGACCTTTCCTGTTACTACTCTGCTCCGAAATCTCTCCTGTCCCGTACAGTATCAGAAACGCATGCTGTCAAGGATATTTCTTTTCTTCTGCACCTCTGACACAGTACAAGTACCTCAGACTGGGAGTAAATCTATCAACTGTCGCCCCTCTTCCCCTCTCTTGTCCTTGGATAATTTCTTTACCCTCCTTGTAGCTCATCTCTCCCACAGCATCAAAGTCGTAACGTCTCACATTCTCCACTTCTTGTGTAATGGTCCAAAAATAGAAACAACTGCTTTCCAGTAGCTCCTCGACGAGCGTCTTGTTATCTCTCCGCATGTGTCTTTATTGGATAAATGCCTGCCTGGGCTGCGGCGTTGAACGCGTCCTGTGACACATTTGCATGTTAGGCTGTTCCTCACCAGGGACGATTAATCAACACGCCGCAATTAATGAGCCCGTGTCCCCCGGTGATTAATTGTGTCTCATGTGTCTAACGTCAAGAAGATCCCAGGAACAGTTGTTGTTTCATGAAAACGGGTCATTTTTTGTGTTTTAATGGATGTTTTGCTCTGTAATTGCTCTAAATGAAACACAGAGTTAAACAAATTTGCACATCGCAATCCAACGCGATAAAACAAATAATTGCCATGAAAATGGAGATAAAACAGCATTGATGGAGCGGCCAGTTTACGTGACCGAGAGCCATAAGTTGAGTGAGAGAAGAAGAAATAACTCGGGGTGATATTCCAAGCTCTGGGATATTTTTTTTCATGACTACAAAGAGGAATTGTTGAACCTTTGCTTGGATTTCTGGGGCAGTGCTTTGGTCCGTGGGTGGTTGTGTGTGCAGAAAAATCCTTTTTTTGGACAGAGACAGAGCTCACAGGGCTTCAGTGTAACATCCACGGCTGCTGGAGCACACCTTTAGGCTTTAATTACTCCTCTGGAAACATGTGAATAGTGATGCTCGAAGCCGAGTTTTGCCTTTCGGGAAAAAATGCGGAGTGAGAACTGGAGGGAGTCATGGGATTCCTCTCACCCATGTGTGTCGTTGTCCAAGCAGATAAACGTACGCAGATGTGCAGACAGAGTAGAAGAGAAAAAAGATCAATACCTGCTCCAAACAGCCTGCAGCCAAATTCTGCCTCATTAACGGCAAGTCAAATTATGTAGTTATGTAGTTATTAAATCCACATATTTTAGTTGTCGGCTTTTGCTTGGGTTAGCTAAAGCGCTCAGGCATGTGTGTGTTTGTGTGTGTGTGTGTGTGTGTGTGTGTGTGTGTGTCTGACAGGAAGTCAGAACAGAGAAGGAAGATTAACACCAGGGGATGTTTGCCTTCTGCCGCCACTCACATTCCCTGAAAAGCAGACCTGACCCCGGGAGCGCCGCACCGCCGGCCCCGAGCGCCATATGGGGATTAGCATCTAGCGACATAATGCTCCATGCTGACTCCTTTTCTCACACTTGATAGATTTCAGGCAACGCTGTTTAATGAATGACCAAATCCCAGCCCACATTCACTGAAAGTCACGTGTTGACATATGTTGACACTTGGGCTGAGATATTAAAGCCAAGCAAACGCGTTCTTCCAGTGACACTGCAAACATACTTAATTCTTAGCGTTTTGGGGTTTTGTTTTTTTTTATAGAAAAGTCTCAATGTTGCATCCAACTGCTCAATAATAGCCTGAGACTTTTAGTTGGCTAAATATGACTGGATACTTCATAAATAACACCGTTATTCCACAAAGATCTGAAGCACTATAATTTCAGATCTCTCAGTTCTTCCGCAGCGATTGTCGTGTTGTAGTTGGGTTTTGATGTGCTAATAAAGGCCTTTATTTTTAAAGGACCCTCTCGTCCTCAAGAAGGATAACAACCTTTAATATGTTAATATCGCTACAGAAACAGCGCCGGGTCGACGCTGATCCTGACAATTGTTTGTTTTAAAAGTTCTGTACAAAGTGTCCTGTCGTGAGTTACTGGACCCAGGATTGAGTGTGATTGATCACTTGTCCTGATGGGGAGACGCTGCCCTGTGAGACCATCACTGCCACCACTGGGTGAATGTGATGGACCTGAAAGCTGCTTGATAAATACACTTAGAATTTGGCCTTACCTGTCATGTGTAAAGAGATTTGATGCACAAAACTGCATCATTCATGCATCACGTTTTTAATCGCAAAGGCAGCGAGCATGCAGGGTGCAATAAGCTACTTTTACAAATGTGCAGTTTATAAGTAAATTGTCAAGTGAGGTGTCTGATGCTTCCAGTGTTTGCGTGCATGTGTAGCTGCGCCTCTTATTTTATGACTTTAGTAACATGCAACCATGTTTGGTCAGAGAGGACTCACAGGCGCACCCACACAACCCCTTCACTGTCAGGGCCAGAGCGAGTCAGGAACAACATTCAACCTTGCGACACCACGCACCCGCATCTCCTCTTCCCACACACACACACACACACACACACACACACACACACACACACACACACACACACACACACACACAGTTGGACTGTAGCTGGAAGGAGTGATAGTGCACTGTGTCATCCTGAGTGCTGAGGCAATTTGAAGCCTGTCCTCCTTTTCCACTGATAGATGCAACATGTCCCCCAGGACTGCTCAACACAAACACGCTCATGATCACTCACCCTTGCAACCTTCAGGCTAAATAGAACGGTTCACCGCTTGACACAAGGTGTGCTGCCCTATTTATTCATCATCAGGGTTTTTTTAGTGTCTGCTCTTTAATCTGTGTGGTGTAAATCTGATATGTGTTGCTGGCGTCTGAGATTCGCATGGTCACTCTGTGTGTGTGGTTCAACTCATTAGTGCACGTCATGGCTGCTTCTGTCATTCTCATGTGCTCAGAATCATTCGAACAGTCGTCTTCATCCCCGCGCGATGTCGTCAGCGTCGGTGAACAAAGATTTAGAGGGAAAATCCGAGAGCCAACAGTCTTAATTAGAAGCAGCTGCTAAAGTGACCGATCAATTTGTGACGGCTAACAGCGCCGGCTGACGCCCCGAGACGGGTGACGGAACAGAAGACTGTTTTGCTTCGTCACTGCAGCAGAATTAGGAGCAGGTGAAGTAAAAGGACTCCTGCGCTTCCTCTCTGTGATTCGCGCGCCCCTGAACTTCACATCTGCGCGAGCTGCTTTCCTCAAGCGTGACTTGGTTTCGCGCCGTGTGGATTTTCGGTCAATCGCCAGGTCACCCTGAACTGTCTGCTGTGAGTTCCCATTATGCAACCGTGGTAGCGCGGAGACAGGCCGGGCCCGGCCTCCGTCCTCCGTCCTCTCCCTGCTGCAGTTATACGTCCTTGTTTGTGTCTGCTGGCAGCGTTTTTTCACTGTAAACGCCACTGTTGCATAATTCAAAGCGGAGAGGAGACAGTTGCTCCTGAAGACTGGCAGGCGGGTGGAGAGGCAGCCTCGCAGGAGGCTGGAGGGCAAATCCTGGCTTACTTGGACTTTTCCAGCCTTTCCCTAAAGAATCCAGTCTGAATGCATGCATGACTTTGCGGATTTGCCTTCTTTTGAATGCATTAGTATAGTAAGATGCACAGTCAAGCATAAGGAGAAGACAGACAGCATTAATAGTCTCGGATTTACCACCTGCATGGAAAATATCCATATTTTACCACAATCCAGTCTCTGTATTTATTAATCTGGAGTGGCTGGTGATAAATTACGTCAGCAGAGCTGAGCAAGCTCACAAGGGTCAATCCTGCTTCTTCTATCGCTTCATTTTTCCTTCTGTTCCTCTGTTCTTCTCTTTTCAATTGGGACTCGAACAGAAGATTACTCCTCACCATCTTGATTTTTTCTTGTCCAACGTTCATCTTTTTTTCACGCAGAGCTGAGAAATCCTCAAGGTCTGTCCCAGTGTGTCGATCGTATCAGACAGTTTGCTCCAAATATTTGTTTAAAAAAAAAAAAGATATTATTATTATTGTGTTTACCTGTGTTTTATTGTGAAGATATGCGCTGTCTCTAATCTCTGAACGGGATTATGCTTCCGTCTGATGCTAAATGAAACAGAATGACATCACTTTGATGCTTTCGGCTGACGACAGAAGCGTTCAGGTGACGTTGCTCTGCAGCCTCTAGCTTTTGCCGTGTCGGGACAATGTCATGGCGACGGCTGAGGAGCTCCCCCGAGCTGGAGCTCTATTAGCGTCAACACCACCAGAGCTGACCAGACTTTGTCCCTACAAACCAACACCAGCATGTCAGCATTTGCCCTGTTGTTGTTGGACCTGTGATGCCGATTCATAAGTCATCTCTTCAGATTCTTAAGTGTCTCCTGCTGAATGAAATGATCATGTTCTGTTGGCAAAGCATTTCTGCTTTCGCATCATCCGTTAAATCGTAAAATAAATAAATAAATAAATTAGATTTGTGCGCCTGCATGTCTTGCAGGAGACTGCTGAACCAGCCGCAGTTGTTGTAGCATCGGTGGTTGTTGCTAGGTCAAATCTTTCTGTCAAAGATCGTCCGTGCACGTTGGACCAGAGGTGGGTTTCCATGAGGTGATGTGCTCTCTGGTAGCATTTGGTTCTTCCCTGCGCTCCTGCGTGCAGCCTCATTAGTATGGGTGCGGGCGCCTCTCCTTCAGCTGAACCTGCTGTAACTGTGCCATAGTGGAGCTGCTCGCCTGCTCGCCCGCCTGCTTCCCGCCTGCCGCATTGTCCCTGGATGGCCGACGCGAGGCTGCCAGCTCGGTCTCCTCTCAAGGATGCCCGTAATGTAGGCGACTTTCAGAAGGAACAATGTCGTGTTGCAGCCGGAGGAGCTGTCTTTCTCATGCAGCAGAACTTCAATGAGCGTCACAGCTAACAGAAAAAAGCCTGCATGCGAGAGGAGAAAAGCATTTAAATGTTTTTTTTTTTTTTGCCATTTACGAACCGCATACCGATTAAACGTGCAGATGTAGTGATACGTAAAGCTTTCTAAACCCGAGCGGTGCGTTATCGTACTCAGCAGTTTCAGTCTGCTTGTGTGTGTTTACTCTGTTGTGGCTCCTCTGGAAGCTTCGCACGTGAAAATCCATAAAATCCAGAAACAAATCTGACAGTAGGAAAAAAAAAAACCCCAAAATTTCAGACTTTGGGTCAGTGCTCTACATGGATTTGACCCCCTCCTCAGGCACAAACTCCTCCCACGATGACCTTGACTTTTTTTTTTTTTGCTCTGTGACATTTCAGAGTAAAACACAACGCCAACAGCAACCAATGACAAATAACAAAGCAACCAAAAGCTTCCTGCTAGCGCACAAAGTGACTTGGCATTTGGCGAAACTGCCTTCTCATTTTTAGCTCGGTGAGTGTTTAAAGCATTAAATTAAAGTGAGGATTATGCTGGCAGTGAATAGGAGGAAGGGATGATCATATAAGCATGAAAAAGAGCTGAGCGGAGAGTTTAGACCTCCTTTTCTGTGCAGTTGGGGCCTTTTGTCCTTTGTTCCCCAATGAGGTCAGAGGATAAACTCTCCCCTCACTTCCTGCTGCGATGTCATCTCTCCTGGCCTTCGTTCAATCCAGCCAATAAGGCAGCGCAGCGCCACCTCTCGCCATCGCCTGCTAATTCCATATTCCATTTTCAGCCTTCACGTCATCAGCTTATCTCTTCCCGTACTCTGATGCGTCGGAACGCAAGAAATCTCAAAATCTGTGATAACAAGGGCTTTATTTTGCGTTTTACTGAAGCGGGAGACAATGGTCCGCTTTGTGGCGCTGCGACGGCACCCGCCGAGTCCTGCTGTGCGACCCGCCGCCCAATCAGAATGCAAGGCCTCCCCACACGCACCTGCTCCATGTAACGCACGCCACGGGAGCCGCTCACGCAAGCGTGCCTCCGAGTCACCGGTTTTCTTCCTCACAGTAAGACACATTGACATGTTGTCTCAGTGTTTTTGATAGTGCGCCGGCTCCTGGCGGGTAAGAGGTCCATACATCAAGCCTGACGCTTCTGCCAAGCGCCGACTCCACCTCATCGCTCATTTTTTGTCTGGTTTTGTCTTTAGAGCTGCCAGATTTTTCTTTCCATCACTTTTATTTTTCACTGCTCATCACTTTTTAGGCCTGAAATTTCTTCTTTTTTGTTCTGTGCATTCATTGCCACCCAGTCAGCACCCAAACTCGGCAGCTTCAGGCTGATTTTCACCCTGATCTCTCACATTTTGACGAGATTTTAGTTAATGTGGACGCTGATAAACGGGCTGTTGTAACATAGCATATTACTGAGTAAAGTTTGGAATGTTTAGAGGGATCCGGTTTTGAAATTAGCTGTGGTAGCTGCTACTGAGGGTAAACGGAGCAGGACAGGCTCATTTATCATGCTGAATTCTTAAATGCGGAGCCAACCTGGCCATACACCAGAGTAAATGTCGGCTGACGGTGGCTATGGTATCACAAGGAAGCGGTGCGAGTGATTAATTGCTGCTTTTTGCCTATCTTTGATCGTCATGCAATGATTTAAATGACGCGGCCGCTGGCAGAAATGTTCCAGTTGGTCTCATCAGTCACTTATTTTAGCTGGCTGTGCTGTTGTTTCTCCCTGTCGCAGAGTATTTTTGTGTCCCTACAATCAAATGTTGTAAATCACACTAAAAAGGAGTAGTGCCTCCCCGAGTTCAATATTTATGCCTCTGCTTCGTTCACACTCCACTTGCTGATAAATTGCGGAAGTTGCCAGCAAATGCTCCAGCTGGCGTTGGTCCTGCCGTGGCCACTCGCTAATTAAAGGTAGCTTCACACCAGGGCGGTTTGGTCCACTTTTAACGAAGGGATCATTACCGGGAACAGGACAAGCGATCTCAGGTCTCGGTTCACTGGTGGTTGAACCCTAGCGTAACAGAACAGAACCTCCCCCACCATCAGTGTAACCAGGACAACACATCTTATTCTCCCTTTCATCGGGAGCTCCTCCTCTGTGTTTTCTCTGATTTACCATCGTGACGTTGCCGCTGACCTTCTGAACCCAGCAGCAGCAGCTTCTTTCTGCTCGCTGTTTCTGACACTTTATTTTCCAGATATCCATCTTATAATTAGCACGTGGCGCTTAATGATGCATCATTCATTTCTGTGCATCTTGTCACTGGAGTCTTTCTCACCTACTGATGAAGCATCTTTTCCACCTCTCGAAGAACCCTGAGTCACCATCATTGTTATGGACGTTGTGTAAGAACAGAGTCAAACAGGGTCGTGAAACCTCTACCTGTTTTTTTCTTTTACATATTCATAGTGTAACACCTGCAGTTATTAATTAAAAAATAAATGAATAAAACGCACACCTTTTTCACGTAACAGCTGAGGAACATCGGTGCGGACAGGAGCTGAGGTCACGGTCTCCAGACCCGCTTTGCTCTGACATCAAAGCCCTTTGACGGCGTCACCTTTTGCATTTCTCACACTTTTTCATCGTGAGGCTCTTTTCGGTGTACAAAATGCTGATCCCTGGTTCTGAGCGAAGTATCCTTGAAAAAAAAGGAACTTCTGAATTATGCATGTGAGCAGCGTTTGGTATGCTAATCGCGAGAGGATTTTTTCCACCATTAACGTATAGTTGCTCTCTATCCCAAGGGTGCATGAAGGCGACTTTTTGTTTTCTCCTGCATTACTAAGCACTTTAATGACTCGAAATGTGTTAGTGCCAACTGTAAACTGCATAAATCCCCCTTTTTCTAACTTTAATCCCTTACGTGTTTGGTTCCATTGACGGAAACCAGAGTTGAAGCCCAGGAAGCAAATCAGGAGCCAGCAGGTGATCTGATGTGATCACCTGTTCCTGCGTCTTCTGGGGCCAGCCTGAAATCTGCGGGTACTCGTGTAACCCCGCATCCCCGAGTAGCATGAGTGAGTCGTCTCGCTGTCTGACAATCACCACGGAGGCGTAGTCCCACAGCGAGATATCGACTCCTGTGAATGAGAAGTGACAGCCACTGAATAGCAAACACCGATTTTCTCACTCCGCTATAAAAGCTTAAATATTTGCATTTTCTAACCTCCAGACTAGGAATGCACAGAGTGTAACACCAGCAAACGCATGAAAAATACCATTATAGGATGTATACTGTGTAGAGTTGTCGTATTTGTAAAGAGCGGTTTGCATATATATCAGATTTGATTCATTCGTGTGGGATAAAATCATTATCATACATCCGTGTGGTTTAGGCCACACTCAGATTTCCAAACACGGCCCATTTACTTTGGTTTTCATAGAACAATAACATGAAGTCAAATTGTTCTGAAGATCTCTTTAATATTAAACCACAATTAAAGCTGACAAAAAATGTGGCTTTAATGGCACACAGTGCCGGGTAATCCTACAAATTGGACTAAATTAATCCGGAATCACTCATGTTTTAAGCTTCTCCTTGAAAATAAGGTTTATTAGCAGTTCTTGCCAAGTTACTGAAAGTTAGCAACCAGCTATTTGTACTTATTACTTCACGACCTTTTTGTAAAATTTAATTGTTTTGATTTTTTAAATTCCATTGATTTGGAAATAATTAATGGTTCATGACGACCTTGGTTCCAGACAGCAAACACGATTTAAAAGCAGGTCTTTGTCGCTCCGTCAATAGCATTAGCATCATCAGGGACTACAGTGTGTCATTGCGGAGTAGTTAAACAAGATTTACGCGTCACGCCAAGAGCCAGAACTTTTCAGAGTAGTGTGATCATTTGTTTGTGGTGGTTTAATGAAATGCTTAACGATTCATGATGAGCCCATTGATTGTGTGATGTCAGGGCCAATTATAAACACCGTGATTAATATTTCTGCAAGACAACTGGAAAACAGGCCATTTGCATCGACCGCGGCGTCGACCTGTGTGCCGCTGCTCCCTGGAGCTGTAAGTCAGCAGAGCAGACAGCGATCCAGTGAGAGGGAACGCGTGGAAGCGCAGAAGCTATGCATCGATTTAATGATTGAGCCTCCAGAGCCTCGCCGCTGCCTTTGATCTGAGCCCCGGCAGCAGCTACGGCCATTCATTCATTCTGCCAGGACACACTGCTGAGCTTTTGTAACCACCGTGTACCGCCGGTCAGATTTCCGCGACGGCATCCAGATTTAAGCCCGTGCTGACTTTGTCGGTGACATTGACGGCGGTCGATGTTCTACAAGCTGTAGAAGACAGACTCATGTTAGCCAAGAACAGCTTTGGTCAGATGGACAATAGCTGTGCCTGAAACCAAACGCTAAATATAGTCAAATGTCCTGATGGCTGCTCTGACCTTAGATCTGCATCACGTGCACTGAAGTGGATGAAAAGGTTGGATCAGACTCAGGCTGCGGACAGAAAAACGGGCATGTTTGTAACAGAGTGCAAATCAAAGACACTCAATATTCAAGCTTGAATTATCCACTGTACTCAATCACACAATCGGCTTCAAGGGTCTGCTGGTGGGAAAAAGAAAACACAGTTTGTCAAGAGGGAAAAGGTGCCTCCCTGATGCCCGGTGTCGCCCACCTCTCATTGAAAGCATCAAATGTTGTAAAATAGAATCAGTGACATTTTAAATCTTTAGTTTATAGCGAATTATTTACAATCTAATCTGAACTGTCTGAATGTCCCCTGCAGAACCTCAGAACTTCAGTTCCATGATCTCCGTTTAACTCGACAAACAGCATCAAATCAGTGAGGAAGCAAAGGTGCTGAGACGCGTCCCAGGCTTATTTTGACTAAACAAATCTTTGACTGTGCGGCTCCATCTGTGACACACGGAGAGGATAAGAATAAACGGCATAAAGCTGACAGGGTTCACATCTAAATGACTGCAGAATGAAACGAATCGCTGCATAAATGCACGCAGACGCGCGGGCGCGCGCCTGCCTCTGCCTGACAAACGCTGCTTCACACGCTGCAGCTATTTTTCCACAGAGGACTCGTCTCTGGAGGACGGAGCTTATTAGTGCGTGATTGACATCTCTGGAATTTCTTATGTAATCCGTGGAGGGACAAGGACTTTGTTTTTGTCATCGGAGTTTAGCGGCAGTTTTTCTTTCTTTTTTTTCCCCCCTTTCTTCAGGGCCAGCTG
This sequence comes from Arothron firmamentum, assembly GCA_016586285.1. Lineage (NCBI taxonomy): Eukaryota > Metazoa > Chordata > Actinopteri > Tetraodontiformes > Tetraodontidae > Arothron > Arothron firmamentum. The sequence goes on from BJFM01000377.1 coordinate 166,170, forward strand.
ATTCACAGATGCTGTCACATGACACGAGGTAATGAGTGGATGGCGCCACTGCAGGACGACGGCAAGGAGATGGGCTCAAACACGGCCAAGTGTGGGGGAGCATCCGAGGGCGAAAACGCTTTCTAACTCCCATTTCCTCTTTGCAGTTTGCATGCGTGAGTGTGCGCGCGCGTGCATGTGTGAATACCTGCGTGTCAGTGTGGATACATGGCCCGGATCCTTGTCTCCATACATAAACATAAAGCGCTTTAATATACCGCCAAGCAGATCAGTCCGTGCGGCTCCAGCTAGAGAATCTGTCCTACATGCATAGAAAACTCATTTGGGATACGTTTCTCCGACTTTGATCTACACACTCTAGACAATGTTGGACTTGGAGGAGATCTCACGGCGCCGTGCTCGCCGTGCTTTGGCAGCATCGTATGTGCACAGTGGGTTGTTTTATCTGACTGCTGACACCAATGCATTTATTTAAAAATGTGCAATTTTGGGTGTGATGGAGCAGTCCCAGCACATACGCCAAGTTCAAAATCGAGATAAAAACTAGTCCGTCCCAGCTGCGTCTGAAGTTTGATATGTCGCTCCGCTAGCTAGCCATCTGGTGGATGCCTAGTTTGACAGTCAACCTTAACCTCCAGGGATGTCTGATGGCGCAACATGGCCGACGATTGCTTAGCATGACAGGCTGGCCTGCTCGCTCATTGAACATCTCACTGAGAGGAGAGGAGAGGAGAGGAGAGGAGAGGAGAGGAGAGGAGAGGAGAGGAGAGGAGAGGAGAGGAGAGGAGAGGAGAGGAGAGGAGAGGAGAGGGTATCGGCACACAACCGTGACCTGCGATGTAAGAGGCACCAATTTTAATGGCTTTAATTTCAGCTGATTGCCCTCGTGGATGTGTCTAAGCCGTCTATTTTTTTTCATTCGTAGAGATTTTTAAATTAGTTTCCATCTAACTTGACGCAGCTCTGGCCGACGACATTACGAAACGCTCTTTAAATCTTTAAATGCCAGCCTATTTATAGCCAAACTCTGTGAGGAAATAATGGCCCGAACACGTGTTGGCAAACAAGCGCCACTGCGCCAGCTGCATTCCTGCGAGCCTGAGCGCGACCCCGGCTCTGGCGGGGCAGCAGAAGGCCACCCGCAGCCGTGTTGTTGCTCTGTTTGACAACGCTCGACTGAGCCTTCACACGGACCGCCGGCTCGTGTTTTTTTATTAATGTGCTATACATGTCGGCCTCTTTCTGAGCGCCGGGAAGAAGCGGGGAAAGATCAGCCCGCACGTTTGTGTGCATTCAGGCGGGATGAACGACCGCAGGACGCAGCGACTTCTGTTGTGTGGAGAGAGGGTGGGGAGTGAACCTTGCCCACTCTCTGTGAGCAGAACAACACCAGGGTGTGCGTACACACATCACACACACACACACACACACTGCGTTAGTCCTCATCATGAATATAGACAGTAATGAGCTTTTCGCCCGCACGTGAGTTCATGTTGCTGAAAGGGGATTGTCCCCTCTGACGGCGCCGTCACCACATGAAGATACGCAGCTCATCTAAAATTGAATATCACGCCGGCTGCCAGCCACGATTCATTATCTAAGTGAAGACGTGGCTCCTGTGAAGTGGATGAGATTTGCAGGCTGGGTGGGAGGGTTGACGGAACCAGGCGCCCAGCACGCCCCATCACCCCCCGCTTCCTCCTCTCTGTGCGCCAGAGGTGAAGTTCAAGGCTGGTGATTTCAGGAGGTTATCTGGGCCTCCTAAAGACCCTCTGTCACTCAGCGCTTATGCTAATTAGGACCAGAGAGGGCTTAAAAGCTTTTAGTTAATGCTGCTTGACACTGAGCCATAGGTGATAAACGCGGTGGAGTAGTAAGCAAAAGACGCACGCATGACTCAGACCTATTAGTCATTTTTATTAGGGTAATGAACAATATGAATGTGCCTTTTCGTGTCTTTTGTAGTACAACAATGACAAAGAGCACTCTAAACACAAACTATTGTGGATGCGTTCGGCCACATTACGTAACAGGACTCTGCAGCTACGCTGGCGGCGCCGTGAGGATGTTCTGCACTCAGCATGAATGATGTGACAGCGCCACTCTGGCCTGCTTCTAAATTGCTCGGTAGCCGCTGGCGATATTACAGAAAAGAATCTATCCTGCTTGATCATCATTATGAAGGAGACGTGTGTAATAGTGTTGACAAGGCTGGGAACTGCCCACAGGGCCGGCTGTGACCCTGTTGATTACCGTTGGTAACGTTCTGGTGTCCGGTTCAAGCCTACGGTTAAAAATGGGCCCATATTTCGACCTGGCGGTGACCAAAAAAGGTGTAATTCCAAGCAGAACAGCAACTGGTGCAACACCAAAGGGCGTGCTGGTGAAACTGGGCAGCCGGGTTTGGGTTCGGTGAGAGATTGGCAGCACACAGACCTGTCCGAAAGTCTCACCGGCAGGTCTGCTGGATGTCTCTTTTCATCTCCATCCATCAATCAGGGTCTGAGCTGTGGTGGCAAACTGTTCCGCCACCTGACCCATGACTCGCTGGGGCCTGGAGTCTTACTGGGTTTGCTGGAGAACAGAGCGGCGTGCCTGAGACCGGCTGGTCCTGATCACCAGGGGCTTCTTCTCAGGCCTGTGCTCAGGGCGTCACTCTACGAGGGGCTGCCTGGGTCGACAGGGCCCTCAGATTCATCTGGTTTGGTTAAATGACACGAAAGACAAAGTTGTTCCTCATATTTATAAGATTTGATACATGTCTGATTTTATGGTTCTGAATGCGAAAGTATCATAAACACGTCAGGATTCATGTCCCCTACATTCATAATAATGTGCTTACTGGGTAATTAGTGCAGGTTTAAGTAACATTACGTTGTGTTTAAATGCATTCACTGACATGGTTAATAATTATTGCTCTAATCTGTTAAATGCATGCCGGTAATTTACTGCCTGTTGGCACAGTTGCGGCTCCTGGAGTGTTTGCGGGGGCTCGGAGGCGTGTAGGAAAAAAAAACAAAAAACAATTTAATCCTTGTTGCTAAAATGGAGAAGTATAGAGCGACTGTAACTGTAAGTCAAGCATGCTTCTGGCTCTGTAGTAGCAGCTGCGACCGATTCAAACGATACGAATCACTTTTAATTTAGATGTTCACAGCCGTTCTGTTTTCTGCGTCATCCTTCTTCAGTCAGCACCTTTTTTTCTCCTTTTTTTGTGAAGGGAGGGTGAGAGGAAGACAATGAGATGAAAGGGGAGCGGAACACGAGGATGCGTTAATGCAGAGCCGGCGATAAGAGCGTGTCGGCGGGCGCCCACCGATGCACGCACGCACGCACGCTGCAGCTCTCAGGTAGATTGTTCTGAGATTTGCCGCCTGATGTCACAGTGACTTAAGCAAACACAGTCAGACTCTTGTATTATGCATTTATACTGCTTCTTCAGCCTGCTCTCAGTGTTGGTTGGCATAATTAATGGTCGTACCCCCCAATTAGAGCAGTTATTATACCTGCTGCTCTGTAGGAGCCAGCTAGCTGCGGGGGGTTAAACAGACCCCTCATTCATTACCATAATAACGCTAAATGTGCACTAAAACAAATACAGGACTGCAAATGAACGTACAGGACAGCCAAGGCTGCGCTGAAACGGTGCTGATGCTGAGGCACAGCGGCTGCGTCTGGGTATAAAAGGACTTCTGCCTCTGTGAGCATTTTACTTTAACTGCAGGACATGTGAGGCTGCACACGCAGCTGCCATTATTGAGAAAGATGGCACTGCTACCCATCAGACCCGGGCAGAAGACGCACCACGTAAGCACGCTCAGTTCAAGTTTATTTATATGGAGTCTGGGGCAATCAAGATGGGCACTTTACAGAAAACCTGAGCATGACCCCCCCAAACAAGCAGTTCAAACTCCCAAAGCAGTCTGTGCGTCATGACGCCAGCGTCCAGTCAGAAGACAGATGTGCGCTGCCTCTCTGCACTTTTGAATACATAAAAACGTTGTTGGTGCATTTCCAAGAGGCCTAAAGCAAGTTGAGGTGACTTGTGCGTGCACTCAGAGTAGAACCAGAATGGCTTCAGGCCACTGACGCACTTATTCTCATTCTGCCTTTTTTTTTTTTCCTGGACTGTCATTATTTTACTCAAAAATAAAACAAAAGAGCCAAATATCAATAATTGATAACTGAGCAGATATTGCGCACAAGCTATAGATTGATATGAGTTTTGATATTTTGAGATTGCAATGACGTTATTTTTATAGATTTTGTGGCCCAGCTAGCATTAGCATAATTAACTTTTAGCCACAGTACAGATCTTAAAGGCACCTCTTGTCTAGTCACAGGGAGAAGTGAGCTGGGACAAGGTCCGGTGTCGTGTGGAAAGTTTATAGAAGTGATCAACTCGTCAGCCATTTTTCACACCGCGTGCGACAGTCAACTAACGTCTAACCCCAACAGCTTCTGCTGCTCTTATGAGGCAGCGCGCTGGCGTGCTCCACTGGAACGCTTGGACGCATTATTTTTTTATAGATAATAATTGCAGAGTTTTGTAGAGTGAAGTGACACAGCTGTAGAGTCCAGGCGTGACTCTGCTGCAGATGGACGCCATTACTTAATGCAAAATCAATAAACACCTCGTTTTTTTTTTGTCCCTCAGCGTAATGGACTGTTGATTGCTCATAATACACATCCTGATGTCACATTACTCTGACACTACAAACTATTCTGATTTTCTAACCTTTAAATAACTTCAGCTTCAGTCTAGTGTATTTTTGAAAAGCAAAGCCTGTAATTTCAGACATTAATCAAAGTCAGATTAAAGCAAAGGCGACATCTCCGGTTTCATCCTTCAGAGCGCTGAAGAGGCCATAACAACCTAAGACCTTTGACCCGTTAACTCAAAGGCACAAATGAGATGCAGGCGGAGAGAATGTGGCATGTGTTATAGCTGAGGTTTAGCCTCCACTGAGATCTTTACTTTTAATTCAATGCTAAATCGCCATGATAAGAGGCGGCTTTCTCTCTGCTGATTGGTCGAGGGGGTCAGGGTGGACGGAGCTGTCCAGGGTCCTGACCTTTCACAGCCGAGCTGTTCCTCGGATGAGCGACAAGTAGCACATCGTGAATTAAAGATCCAGCCTTCTCCTCTTCCACTGCCATTTTGAGGTAATAGATGTTTTATTGGATGTTTTTTTTAAACTTTCACTGAGCTTATGTTAGCTTATTGACTAGCATTTAGCCACCTCACATATCAAGCTAAAGCTGTTAGCAAATTTACAACAGAAACATTAAAGAAAATTCTCTAAAAGCTTCAAGATCTATACAAATATAATCTGTGACATGTGATAAGCTGATAACACTACGACATTTACGCATGTTTAATTCCATCTATTAGTCAGTGAAAGTTATTTAGGGTGGATCTTCTTCACTGCCGCCTGTAAATCACATATCACTGCTACTTTGTTGACACATCGGAACAAATACATCATATATAGGCAATTTGTTTGGCTCAGTAACTTGGAGTTTTAGGTTTTTTGGCTGTCAAAGTGCAAAGAAATGCTTCCTAGTGAACCTTGTAATCTTGTGAGAAGAGCCTCTATGTCGGTGGCTCCTGGGAGCGTTGTTCTTATTAATCAGAAAGCTATTTGTGATGCTGCATTAAACCAGCGGATGTCTAAAATCTAAAAAATGATGATTACCTGGGGCAAATCGATGATGATCACCGCACTATTAATGCTCCCTCTGCAGGAACAACATCCATCTGTGTTCGATTCAGGCAGGCAAGGAGCTCTAATTTAAAACCGGTGATGAAAGAATTAAAAACAAATCCTTCGCCTGTGCTTTATCGTGCCTGATTTGGTATCAACATTTGGTATAAACAACATGGAATCAAATGACACATGGTGTTTTATTGCTGGGAATACAGTGTGAGAGCAGCTGTTGACTCAGATGCTGAACTGCAGATAGAAAGAGAGCAGACGGGTATGCTGCGGAGTTGGTGTTGATGCTGTATTCCAGCTTTTCTCCAGGGTCAACAACACTGATCGCTCATTGACCTTGCCCTCTCTGAGGTCGCAGAGAAGCAATGAGCTCGCTGGCATTGACTGCGGCCATGCATTCATCTCCCCGTTGCTTCTCTCCAGGGGGAAAAAATCCATATGTCACCTGCAATTTATGGTCTGCTTCATACAGGTTCCCCATACATGAATAAGTTATTATGTCGGTGTCAGCAGTGCTTTGAGCTGGTTTGATAAGGCTCCAGTGTTTGTGTCGTGTACATGTGGAGGGGCTGGGGGGGGAGTGTATTAATGCATGAGGTAGTAGTTTTCCAGATGATCGCTGATTTCCTACTACAGAGCATCTCTGACTTGTGTGTCTGCAGCAAAACTTTAATGTAAAACTACTTTTGTGGATATAAATATTAACCTGTTTTGTTCCGTTATTTTCCAGGTGTATCTGTATTTTGGGTTGCAGAACTCTGTTTGGCTGAATTTCGTGCAGAACCCTCAGATTTTTGGTCAGATATACAAATAGAGTTGCAGGTTTTAGGTTGATATTGGTTCGTTTTGGATTCAGGAGCACGTAGATGTGTGTAGTGTCGGTCAGGAGGACCAGAGCTGCAACGAGGCTGATGAGAAGAGCAGGACCTGGCACACGCTGCTGGCACTGTTATTATTAATGAATGTCTGCCTCGCAGGTAGACTCCAGAGAAAAGCTCTAACACCAGGCCTGACGACCTTACTTTTTCCATATTTAAAAAACTTTTAAACGGCTTCAGTGCTTCTCTGTGGTAGTAGATCATTTGTTTATGCTTTCCTGACTGCAATATTGCGTTTGCAGGCACGAGTGTCACATTAGATGAGAAAAAATAATCAGCAAGAGCGTAATAAAAGTTAAATGTCAACAATAAGTTGCAACGTTAGGGAGACTCAGTAGGTTAGGAGAGATTCGTTTTCCTTCTGCGAAGCAATCACAAGTTCCGGAGATGACTGTATGTGAGAGAACAGGCAGACAGAGAGGAGAGCGTGTGAATTTACAGTGTGTGTGTATGTGTGTGTGTGTGTGTGTGTGTGTGTGTGTGTGTGTGCGTGTGTGTGTGTGTGGCAAAGCTGCAGTGAAGAGTGGGAGGAGATAACGAGAGAAATGGGCATAAAATAGAGGGAGGAGATGAGGGGACGGCAAGGAAAGAAGGACGAAAGGTGGAAGGCAGTAAAGTGCCCTATCAATCTGGTAAATGAGTGTCCTTCCTGGAGAGGAAACTCAGGGAAACGCGGCCTCGTCTGTGTTTATCGGTCACAGGTTCAGCGCTGGTCCCCGTTCTCTCCACCTCCACTCACACGCTTCCACGACGAGGAAAGCAGCAGTCGCACAAACGCTGCTTGTGGGTCAGGCTGCTGATTACACACTGCTTTACATCACATTCTCACCTCAGTAGTAACATTTGTGGTGAAACAGGGACGTGTGTGAGGGCTGCTGTTGACGTGGTCTCTGCCAGCTGCTGGGACGATTATCAGGCTCTTTAGCTGCTAAACGCTGCACACAGAACATCAACCAGTTACTGGGCTGTTTGTGTCTGATTTTTAATAGGATTAATTGAGTGCAGCTAATTGAATTTTAATTAGTTCTGGATAGAGATCAGGTCAAGGAAGAATCCATTAAATGTTGTGTGTGGATCTTGATAAAGTTGGAGACCTGATGGGTCTAAATTAGGGGTGCGCAATGTTTTCAAACTATTACTGATCCAATCTAGCCTAAAGAAGCAACTGATATTATAATTATTACACAGCACAATGAATGATTTGATATCATCAGCAGGAAGACAGCAGGACAGATGTGCCCACAGATGGTTAAATTATATCTAGACCAAATTCCCAGATGAGACTTAGCTGCACATTCAAAGAGTTTTTAGAGGAATTCTTTGCTAAATAAACCGTTCTGCATGTTTGGAAGCAAAGGTGGAGCTTTCCTGCTGGGACTGTTTTTGTTCCTTGATTCTGACACTAACTGGCCCATGAAGGTCACAGTTAGCGCATTAATCTGTCCAAAAATCAAAAAGCCTCCGACAGTCAGCTCAGTGGTGCCGCCAAATGTTCAAACCTTTTTGAGATAAGACTGATGTATTGCAAGCATCTGCAGCCTGCGCACCTGTCCCCAGCTGACAGCCCTGAATCTGCCCCGCAGCAGACTCGGGGAGACAGGATCACCCAGGAGACCGGACCGGCTCCATGTCCTGTCCTACGCCGTTAAACAGTCCCAGAGGGACAGAGCGTCTCACCAGCCTTCTGTTGCTCTTTCACAGCGCGATGAGACAAGGGGAAAATGTCCCTTTAGCTTTTATCAGGTCTTCAAATACAGAGGCCAACTATAAAGGTTAAATGAATATGTTTATACTTCTTTTATTTAAGGACGGGTAATAACTAATTTAAATTCAAATGAATGCCATTTATCCTGAAATTGTATTCAGCTTTTTAAAACTCTTTTTTCTGTCTTCTCTCTATCTTGAAAGTGCCTCTCTAGTTCTCCTGTTTTCTGACCTTCAAATGACTCATGTTTGAATCTTAGCATGGTGCCTGCTTTTAATATTACAGCCTTTAATGTTGTCTCCCACCTGATGTTGTCAGTAAAGACCTTCTTGTGATGCGGCCCAGCGTCTTTCAAACACGCCTGCTGCAGGGACGAAGGAAGGAACACAAAATCTGCGTAGTTCAGCTGCTATACGTTTGAAATGTAAAGTCTAAATCCCCGACATGTTCTGCACTGGCGCTCTAAAGGCTTAACGTGTCTCAGCTGCAGGAATGCAGCAGAGTCTGACATGAATTAGCCCAGAAGCATGCTGATCCAAACACTGGCCGTCACGTCCGGTCCTGGTTGCTGCCGGGTGGTTCGCGTTTACTCTGCTTCGTGTCGCTGGGTGTCAGGGCCTCGGCGCGTGACAGACGAGCTGGAAAGCTTTGTCACCAGAGAGATGGCAGCAGCAGCAAATACGCTCTTCCAGGATGGAGCTACTGTACAGCTGTGAGACGTGGACTGCCTACACATCGTCTCCTAACTGATGTCCACAGGCCATGCATGATAGCACCTTAGCATTGATGGAAGGTGACGGCAGGTGCTTTTTTTTTTTTTTTCAGTCCGACCTCCCATCGGACAAATTCCAGGTTAGAAGACATTTTCCCCTCAGATAACAGGGAGGGAGTAAGATGCTTAGGAGCTGCAGGCTGGAGGGCTGGAGCTCAGACGCGAATCTAGTGTTGTTTAAATGGATCTGCTTGAGCAGACTCTCTCCTACTGTGGTGCAAACTGGCAAATAAACAAAATCTGTGTCTGAAAGCAATAAACGTGCAACCTTTTCAAAGGCAAGGCTCCAGAGGCCCGCAGACACATCTGACTGGATTCTTTCCAGCAGGGTTGGCAAGCCCAGTCCTACAGGAGCTGCAGTCCAGCAGGGTTTTCCGTCCTACCGGTTAGACCCTTGTTGCCTTGGTGACAGCAGTTGTCTACCTGGTGGTTCCAAGTGAAAGGTGTTGTCTAACCGGTAGGACGGGCTTGGCCAAACCTGCTTTACAGGATAAATATGTGGAGCAGCCAAATCAACCGCAGACAAGAGCTCAGGACGCAGGATTCTGAGGACGGCGACCCTGCAAATGTGATCCTTCTGCCTTCCTCTGATCCTCTTGTTCTCCTTGTTGGTTAAACAAGCTTTGAGGTTCACCCTAATTAGACCATTTTACAGCACTTTTGTTGGGGGGGGGGGGGGTCTGTGCATATTTAATACGACGTTCTGCAATCCTCACATCAGCCTCTGCTGCTGCTGCTGCTGCTGCTGCTGCATGAGTGTCGCTGTTAATAGGCTCCTCCTCCTCCTCCTCCCCCCTCTTTCTGTCCCGGTGACCATGGTTGCCCCCCTTTTGGATCACCACCCAGTCGTGTGCATTACACTGAATCCTAAATCCCAATGCTTTAATCCTGTCATATAAATGAGAGCAAAACAGAATATTAATTTCATTTTGTTTTCAGTGCTGGGACCAATTTGAGGAGCTTGAGATGCTCCGCATCCCCTGATCTTGCCTCCCGGTGGGTTTAAGCAAGCCCATCTCTGAGAAATCCATTTAGAATGACACTCCGGGCGGGAACATGATGGAGCTCAGGCTGTTATAGTTTATGGTAATGTGACAACCCCTGATGCAGCAATATGTTACTCTTTATATTTGAATAATTTGGTTGAAATTTAAAATAACTTCCGCTTGTGCCGCCAGGAGAAATGAATCATCTGCATGTATGCAACGCGGGGTTGCATTTGCATGTTACCATCGCTGTCCTTCTGCATGTTGGACAAAGTCCAGTCTCTGGGGGTCAGACAGCATTTTGAAGAGATAAGCACACACGACCCACGATCAGATTTAATCTACCCTGAACAGAACTGACCCCGATATTTCCAAAATGGGCTACAAAATGAAGCCACTGTGATCCTTTCTTTTGTGTCTGGTAGTCAGCATTTGCCTTTTCTCTCTCCAAAGCAGACGCCTCTCTGAGTCCAAACCTCCCCCCAAGACAGTTAGAGCTTTGATGGCAATTTCAGCGAGCACCAGTTGAGGATCCACACTGGCAGCTCCTAAACACGAGCATGCAATAATTCCCGGGGGGCCCAGAGGCTGTGCTGAATATATGGGCTGTGTGTTTTAATAGTGTAGACACTGGGATGCGCGTGCTGTCACACATCAGCAGCAGCACACAGCTCAGACGCTGCTTAACGTTTTGTTTTTGCCTGAGACCAATACAAAGTCCTTTTTCTTGTTTTGTTTCTTCAGGGGGTTCACGGCTCCACACCACCCACCCCGCAGCTACTGCTGCCATTCTGCTGTAGGAGGGTGGAAAAAAAAACCCACATGTGTATTCCAAACCGTGTCATTTCTTTTTAAAACTAGAATCCAACCTGAGGCGTTTTATCTTATTTGGAGTCTAATCTTATTTGCATGTAATGTAGTGATTTCTACATGCACATTACTGCCAGGCAATCCAATGAACATACACAGGGATTTGCAGCCTCTTTTCCCACTGATACCAGCAAATGTTAACCCTTTTATTTGGCGCCGTGGCGACTGTGTTTCGCTTGGCTGCGGTCAGGCAAATAACCTGCGAAAGGGACCCAGCGGCACTCCAGCGAAGACAGTTAATGGCCCCGGGGAACCGTGCATCCTCTCTGTCTAATTACACTTGAGTGTGTGCAGGAGCGAACAAGAGAGTCTGCACGGGGATCACGGTAATGAGCAAAGCAGGATGAGAATCCCATGAACATCGAATGCTCGTCTCTCTGAATATTGCAGCAGCTGCCAACATTTTGAGAGCCGCGTCATCCGTGTTCAAATGGAGATGCTTTCAGGGTTTGGAAAGCTTCCTGCTGCATGGACAGTGCTCCCTCAGCGCCCTCACGGCTGCCCTTATTCATCTCCTTGCTAATATGATCGAGAAGACCATCGGTCCATCGACTTTGCGCTGTAATGTGATTCTTCTCGACTATCTGTTCTGTAGTTTGAACGCATTAACATGCTCAACAGACTTTCCAGGCATCCCTAAAGATCCGTGATCGTGTCATATCTGGCCTGAAGCAATGAAATGGTATGAAATGTTCATTATTCCTCTATCAAATAAATCAAAGCCTATGAAACGATCGTAGGAATAAACAGCTGCCGTGAGGTAAAGCTCCAGTCACATAACTATGCGGTGAAAATTCTCGCTGAGCAGCTGGGATAACGGATGTTGTCGGGAGTGTTAGCGCTGCAAAATCACGCTGCTGAGGAGAGAGGCATTCCACTCTCAAGGCTGATGGCACTCTGTGATCGTACTGTAAATGATGTATGAAGTATGGCGGCTGAGCAGCAGAAGCGGTGAGAATCAAAGGTGATTATTGAAGGAGAATGAAAAAGCCAATATGCAGCGGCTGTATAGTCGCCCTTAGAACAAGGAGCTGGACCCAGATCGATTCCCCCCTCTCCTTCCTCGCTGCCTCCCGCCTCCTCCTGTTCATCACCAGAGGCTGGATGGGAAGTGCACAGCTAAGGAGACATTTGTTACAGGACCTCTGTGGGACGCACACTGCCAGGAACTCTCAGTTCTGCTTGTTAGAGAAGCCTGTGTGGATCGAGCTGGAGCTTCCTGTCAATATAACCTCAAACCCCAGTGGGCCAGTGATCAGGGTTTTAGCGCCTCGTCTGTCAGACCTCTGTGGTAGAATGTGTTTTCAGCACTTCGAAACCTCGAAAACCTGCAAGTTCTTCCACAAATATCCTAGTTGTCGGCAGAGATTTTCAACATTACAAAAACTTAAAAGGATTTACCATGACAAAATAAAGCGCTAAATTGTTTTTGCCACAGGGTATACCATTCCCCGGTGAATATTTAACATTTCAAATCTTATTTTATCATGATTTAAAATTGATATTAGCTTAAGACAAAGGCATCAACGTCCTCAGAAGTTTCCTAATTATAAAAAGATTCAAAAGCCACATTTCTGACAACATTTGTCCATGTTTATTCTTTGTCATCTGGCTGCATTGTCCCCACACAATATCTTCTGAAAGCTGTGTCGGAGCCCAGATAAACACGCCGGGTACACACAGTCTGCAGAAATAGCCACCATAGCAGGAGCAGCACACTGTGAGAGGGAGGTGAGCAAAAATGCCTGTTTCAGAAAACAGTTTGTTCTGTGAATCAGTGGATGTGGTGTATAGACATTCATTGGTGACTCGGGATTGTTTAAGCCATTTTAGGATACGAAAGAAGAATTGAATAAGTTTTGACTCAAGTTCAGCTGTTAAAATTTGTATTTTGCTTCCTGTAGCCTCAGAGTAACGGAGACCAAGCTTGCACCTGACAGTGTTGACGGTTCTATAATATCCACAATATCATAAAAACACATCTTTATTCTGGCTCTGAAAGATGTTATACTGTATCTTCCTGAGCACGCAGGTTCATAAAAAGGCAAATTATTTTTTGAATATGTGCAGAACATGCAGGTTTATTACTACAGTCAACACTTTGTTAACCTCGTGGTAAAGTTTAGCCTGTTCTGCTAAATATAGGAGATTTTCCCACAGCAGATTTATTGCCTGTCTCTGATGTGTCTGTGTTTTTGAATGTGCTCGTTAACATCACTCACAGTGATTCACTCACCTTGTAATTATGCAGAAGGCTGCCGGCCTACGCCACACAGACAGGCGGATGCACTCAGTCTGTGATGAGCTGCACGGCCTGTCCACGGCGGCTCTACCTTCTCTGGCCTCGCGTGATGCGCGACAGGATTCCAGGGATGTAGTGGGTGGTTGGTAGGCCTGCGTGTGAGCGTGGGTGTGTGTCGGGATGGTCAGCAGCAACGCCTACAGGACGTGAGCACATGGGGCAACAGGCCCCACGGGTGGATGAATTGCATCACCTTGTAAAACGCTGCCGTGGTTGTCGGCGCGCTGCTGTGCCCGTCCAGGAACACTGACTCAGTGTAAGTGGTTGCTCGCTCACAGCGGAGAGGCCAGGCGAGGTCAAAGAGATGCCAGAACTGGTAAAGTAGCACAGCGGTGTAAAAATATGCACAGTTAACTTCCACGTCCGGCCCTAGCTTCATTTCATGTTTGCTGTGTACAAGAGCAGAATGAAGATTTAGTCCCTCTGCTGTGATGCAGGCAGCATCTGTCACAGGGAATTTAAAGCTGCGTCGATTTTAGTCAAGTGAATTCTTCATTTTCCAGAACCTTGATGCAACATCGCTCCTTATTCACTGTGACTTTCTGAGCATCACTGAACCAGCGAGTGTATTTGATTTGCTTCTTTAAGCCAGCGCATCTTGTTTGCCTCCCCGGCAGAGAAAATATGAACAGCAGCTGGTAAAAAAACATGACTGTAGGTTTCTGTGAATAATAATCACAGTTGTTGTGCATGACATTGTCGAGAAAATTGGGTTATATTTCTGTTTAGAAAACATTGACTCCAAGACAGTGTCCTTATTTCTTGCAGATTTTATCAAGGGTTTTTTTTAACAAACATTTTCATATTTTTCTTTGATTTTAGATATTTTTAATTAGATGTAATTTGGATGTAATTTATTACATCTAAATCCTTTATAATTATTGCATTTCCAAATGGTAAGCAAATAAACTACCATTTATAAGCCACTAGATACCGTAATTTGAGTTTTATGTATATTTTTTATATATCCTTTCTTTATATTAAGTTCCTTTTGTGGACTATTTATAGATATTCCTGCTTTTACATGACTAAGGAGTTTCACACTTCAGACTAGACCTTTGTGTTCTTTAAGAATCCCTGTTTCCTTGTGATTTTGTTGCCTTCTGGTTGTGTAGCAGAAAGACTGCAGACTCTATCATTAACCTGTGCTCATTTGCGCCACCTGGCGGCTTTTGTGTGTATGTATAATATATCAAATACGCTGTAATATAATTTATATATTTGAATATCTGCAGCTGCATTTTCCTCTTCAAAAGAACATTGCATCCCTTCTGAGCATGTTTTTGGTGGAACTTATGTGAGTAAAACAGGAAGAGCAGGAAAATCGGTACTGTTGTGAAACGCCCCAAGAGAAAGATACATGAATAGACTTAAAATCTAATGTTGTGTTTAGTTTAGTTCCTTCATGCAGACCTCTCTCTCTCTCTCTCTCTCTCTCTCTCTCTCTCTCTCTCTCTCTCTCTCTCTCTCTCTCTCTCTCTCTCTCTCTCTCTCTCTCTCTCTCTCTCTCTCTCAATTGTGAATTGTTACTTTTGTTATATTTATTCACAACACAGTATCTAATAGTGATTTGTTTTACAAACTACTTTTCCTTTTCTGCATTTTAGGATGAGGCCTTGCAGTCAGTAGAGACATTCTAATCTGAGAGGTGTTCTGAAGACTGTACCGCAGCCACCATGAAAGGGTTAGGAGCCAACCGCAGTCGTCACCTGTCTGACTCCTGTGAACCGACGGGATGTCCGCAGAAGCCTCTCTGTCCTCTGTCTTCTGACCCACATAGCCCCTTTCTGCTGAGCCCCACTTTTAACCACTATGGCACTCTGGATCCCCATCTACACCAGTGCACTCCAACCAGTCCCACCTCCCTGACCCCTGACTGCCTGCTGCCCTCCGGCCAAATGACCAACAGCAGCACGTTCCCTCGTCTGCACTTCACCTCCCAGGCTGAACCGGGCGACTGCTCCCTGCCCTGCATGGCTGGCGTTGGGGGCATTGGGCAGAGCAACAGGGTGGGAACGCTTCCCAGCTCCTTATCGTTGGGTATGGGCTTGGGTCTGGGCCTCGCTGGCGCTCCGATGATCACCAGCGGTTCTGCGACCATCTCGTCCGCAGCAGCAGCCAAGATCAACCGTTTGCCCTCTAACCTTTTGGATCAGATTGAGAGGCACCTGCCTCTGCAGCGTGACGGCTTCAGTACGCTGCAGTTTCACAGGGGGCGTATGTCAAAGCAGCGCAGTGAGAGCCCAGGGCGCATACGTCACCTGATGCACTCTGTGCAGAAGCTGTTTGCCAAGTCTCACTCTTTGGAAAATTCTGCAGTCAAAGGTAACTTGAATGGGCGCTCTGCTGGAGGAACCGCCGGCTCCACGGGAGCTGGAGACGACGGCGGTAGACCATCCCGCAGGAGTAAGAGTAAAGACAGGGCTAAAACCGAGGGCATGAGGCAAGCACCAAGGCCTAATGCACTCGGACTCTGGAGCTCCGATGATGCCCTGGATGACACCACCAAAGCCGGTACTATAGCTGTAGGTTACCGCAACCCTCTGAGCATGATGACTCTCGGGAGAGCAGTGTCGGACAGCCAGGCCAGACATATTCCACAGGGCTACAACACCATTTCTGCACATCCTACTCTCAAGGCCTCGAAAAGCAGCAGCGACCTCAAGTTTCTGGCCTGCCCGGCCACACAGATCTGCTCCAAGGAAGACGAGGCAAAAACCAGGGCCAGCAAGGATGATACGATGGTGAAAAGAGGCACCTGGTCCACTCTCACCCTTCACCAGGCCAGGCAAGTGTTGCAGAAGGGCTCGGCCACGGTCAACAGGACCCTTCTTAAATCAAAGTCATGCCACCAAGATCTGGCACAGCAGTTCCTTCAGGTAGGAGGGCCAGTGAGTATTCATCTTCATCGTCATCTTTTTTAAGTTTTCATGAATTTTTCTTAGGCTTTTTTTTAATTTATCACTTCAAGCGCGGGAAGGTTTTATTTCTTTATTTGATCACATCAGTTAATTCTCAGGTTTTACTCACGAATGAGGACATTTAACACAATCGCTTTTTCTTCTAAAGCACCATCACTGCACACTTCACTGCATACCTTATTTCATTCATACGAGTTCTGGAGCACACATTGCATATCGCACGTTACATGCTGCATTTAAACCAAGTAGCACACTTCTAAATTACAGAAGTATAGTATAGAAGTTAAAGTTATCTTTAAATTGGTTTAAATAGACCTATGGTTCCATAGTCTCTTGTTTTGTTTTGTTTTTATCCAGGTCCCGGTGGGGGACTGGGCAACCCTAGGTCGTGGGAGAGCCAAAGGGACTGAGATCCCCTGTCGACGGATGCGCAGTGGTAGCTATGTGAAAGCTATGGGGGATGTAGAAGACAGCGAGGACTCAGAGGGAAGCCCCAAACCTTCCCCCAAATCTGCTGCCCGTCGCCACAGCTACCTTAAGGCCACCCAGCGCTCCTTGAGTGAGCAGCAGCCTCCTCCTCCTCCACGCAAGTGAGTGTCTTGGAATAAAAAGTCTTCTGACAATGACCATCATGCTCATTTGTGTTTGCGCACTTCTTCTATGTACTCCGGCATGGACTGGGATTCTGTTGTAAAGATTATAGAAAGAAATATTTTCTTCATGTCCTCAAAGACAGTCAGCAGGTGGCAGCATCTCATCACACACAAAATGGACAGGACACAGCCAAAGCTATAGCGTGTGTTCACAGTGGTCCTGTTTAAAAACATGATGTCATCAGTGTAAATCAGTAGATGAAACTTTGCCATCTTTTCCACCCCTCCATCCACACGGCCAGGCCCCGTTGCTACGCTCTTATGCGGGAGGATTATCTGTGGTCGCCTCTGCAGAGTGCATGCTCTATGCAGCATCTGAGGTCAGTGCCTTCCCCAGGCAGACAGTGCTCCCCTGACCCCACCCTCCTCACACGCCCGGCCACCACTACCCTGAGTTCCAGTAACCCTCCCAGTATTCTTTCTTCTCCGCCCCACGTCCCATTAATTTACCATGCAGGTACCTTCAGCGGCGCGTTGACACGCCACACCTGTGCCTGCTCCCTCAAGTCCTGATCCATGACATGCAAATCTCCCATGACAGCCACTTCACCTCGCCCTGCTGCTTGTTGTGCACACACACACACACACACACACACACACACACACACACACACACACACACACACACACACACACACACACACACACCAGCTGACAGAAAGAAAGCCACCACAGAGGAAACCTCAAATCAAAACTTCACAGCTCAACCAGATTCATTTGCAAAAACAGATGAAGAAAAAATTAAAACATTCCTTGATAGTTTCTTCTTTTAAAAATGATTGATTTAAGATATTTAAAAAAAACATTTGTTTTTGCAAACTCCTATTCGTGCCACGTTTCCTTTTTAAACCTACATCACTACACATTTCTGCACATTTCTGCAGTGTTTTATTTTAAAAATCCATGTGGAACTTTTCAGAGCCTGATTTAACATCATCAATTAAACACAGACTTCACTTATTCCAGTCCAAACCTCCTGACAGGCTGATTATCGCGTTTATGTCCGCAGCTCTCTGCCGTCCCTGAAAGAGCTGTCGACAAATCGGAGCCTTGATAACTTAGACTGTCTGGTGAGTCCGTTGGAGGCCCCACCGCACCGCAGGAACGATTTCAGCCAATGCTCCAGCACGCTGGGCAGAGGTGCTCAGGTATGTCTGCTGATCAAATGTGTTGAAACTTATTTGTCAGATGGTTTATTTCCACCAGCATGTAGCATATTTTTGTATTGTGCTGCACTCTATTAAACGAAGGACCCAAGTGGAGCTTTGTAGAAAAGGTTCAGAGCCACCTTAACAGGACATTTAAGTCTATATAATGTAGTCTGCAAACACTATTTAGAGTCTGAGTCAACTTCTGGCTGAAAGCAGCGTCTGTTTGCAGAACGTCGCAGTGGAATGAAACACGAGGCGAAACTCAGTGTATATTCTAATCAGCACATATGCTGAACTTGTGTAAACATCCTTTTATCAGGACGCGCCATTGTCAGTCTGCACGCACAGTGATGGGTTTATTCTCTTTTAAAACAGCAGCAGCAAATCCAGTTGTAGGGATTAAAATTCACTGAAAACAGAATGAGCTAAAACTGAAAACTGAAAAATGGTTGTTTGTGCTTCTTTCCTGTCACAGAATCAAACATTTAGGATGGTGCAGCCTGTCATTTGCAGCCATGGAAAGGAAAAAATGAAGCAAAAATATTTTACTGATTGTTAGGATTAGTGAGTTTTTTAAAAAACCCTGTCAGGTCACATTTGGAGGACCACTCTAATAAGAAGGTTAACATGTAGCTTGAAGATTTTTGATCACGAATGAGAATTTGATGTATTGCATTGATTTCCTTGTTTTCATTCTTAAGAGTTAGGCCTCATGAAACACGTTGTACCTTCTGCCCTCAGCATGTGAGTCTGCACACATTTTTCCAGGTATGTAGGCAGGGCTTCGGGTCCTCTGTACCGTACTGCGAGGGGGAATCGCAGGCGGTGGAGGCTTTGGATCTGCCTGCGCCGACATGCTTCCGGTCTCGCAGCCACAGCTACCTGCGGGCCATCCAGGCAGGGTGCTCCCAGGATGAGGACACAGCGTCTGTGGACTCAGACTCACTGCCACCCATCTCTACAGGCTACAGCTCCAGTGAGTACCAGTAAAGACGAAGTGGAGTTTTTTTTATTGCATCCTTAAGCATTTTTCATATTCTAAAATAAACAATTATTATAAAATGTGTGTTTCTTAAACCTGCAAAGTAAAGGTTTTTTGACTTAATGAGTTTGCAGGTCTGCCAGTAGTACACAACCACATCCATAGCTAATGATTAAACATTTATGTAAATTAGAACCAAAGTTCTTGACAAAGTATTGAGAAAACTAGAACAGCATTTGGAGAGCGCAGTAGTAATACAAGATTACATAACATAGTAGGTTGCTTTATGATCAAAGCCCCTTGGCCTTTGATCTTGAACAAGATCTTGTGAAGGTAAAAGGTCAAATTCCCTCTGGAATCTCCAGACCCAAGGTGCATAATGTAAATTCAACAATAGGGGGTTATAATGTTATGAATAAATGTTATGTGGGCAATTGTACAAAAGCTAAAACAGGAATACATTTTTGCATCAGCTTTGGTTTAAAAGCAATGGTGATTTACAGAAAACCTTTCAAAATGCATGTTTTCCAGAGAGATTTATTTATCAGTCTTGTGAATGTGGAAATATCTACTGTAGACGGTAAATATTTTCTTCAGTGTAACTAACAGAAAATCGGCATGACAATAGTAAGTAAAAGATGAATATTGCAGAAATAGTTTTCTGATTTTTTTTTTCTTAAAACGTCTTGTCCAAAAGATAGGCACGCTGTATCCTAATCTGAATGTGTTTTTTGTGTGTGTGTCAGATGGATTTTTTTTTTTTTAACCTATTTTACTTTTTGTTTTGTGGATGATAGGAAGTGGGAGAACACAGACAAAATAATAACAGCAGTAACAATAGTGCAGTGAATCAAACTATTGTAAAATGCACATTATACGCTCATTACATCTGCATGTTTACATGCCTAAGTGCATTGTAATCAGCACGTTGCTTGTCGTTATTTTTTTTAAAGATTGTTTTTATTAAAGTGTTTCACGATTGACAGGACAATATTCCATGTGCTGTTGACCTGTATTTTTACTCCCCTGCTGGAGATTATGATTTCTTATCAACAGCCGCTTGCAAATACATCATCATGGGATTTACATGCTATCCGTCAGCATTTCCCCAAGAGGATTATTGTTGTGGTTACACATGTTAATCGCCACGGAGTGTTTAAAAACATATATTTTTTTTCTATAACAGAACAGGAACCGGACGTCTAGAACTTATGACAACAATAGATGGACAATGAATGCGATTTAGGTCAAGACTTGACTGCGTTTCCCGCGGCGTCACCAGCCAAATGAAACGCACCTACCGCGGGGGGAATCACAAACAACGTAACGCAGGAGAATCGACCAATCAGGTTTAAGTTTGATAACATCGCTAAGCAGAAGTAGCCAATCGCGTCCAGACAGCGGTTCACGAGAAAACGTGGACTCCAATCCTCGTCGTCAAGGGCGTGTACTACAAATCTTTTCTTCACAGCGTCGCTTACGGCAGGACAACGTAGACCGTCTGCATCTCGTCTGTCTCTCATGAATGAGCACAAAATAAGGATATTTCCAGTCATTCTCGGCACAGTAAGGTTTCTCTGCTTTTTCCTGACCGAGCGCGTATGTCGAGACTGCTTACTGTTTCCAGCTCGCTGGCCGCGGCAAGCTAACCCGCTGCTAACGTCAATGGTGCGGTAGGTTAGCTAGCTAACGTGGATGGAGAAAGGGGATAAAAACCCAGCCAGTTGTTGGCAAGCAGGCGAGGCAGGTAGATGTGGCTGCTTCTGTTACGGCAGAGAAAACGAGATAGAAAGCCCCCGGTAAGCGCGGCTCTTTGTTACCTCGTCTGTATCGACTATGCGCTGCCTGCGGCTAACGCAATTATACACACGTTAACAATAAATGTTCCGTGTGAACGGTGAAGCTAAGAGGAGCAGCATCAATACTTAGGTACCTGAATACCTCAGGTTTATCGTTCCTTTCACCTATCTTTCTAGAGATATCCGGCTAACGGTGGCTTTTACGGCCAAAGATTAAAACCAAACCATGATGAGAGTTCAATGGAACGTTTTTATAGACATATGACCGAATGTCACTTGTGAAAATTGGGGTTACAGTCTTCCACTTTTGATTGGATTAAAGCCGAAAATATGTGAATTAGGTTAACATTACGCAATTACTCTCTTATTCCACAAATAACATGTGACTGATGGAGGAAGTGCGGTTCGCGTTTAGGTTAACCAATCGGTTCACATACAAACTTATGTCAACATTTTGTAATTCCTCTGCTGCTTTTAGGTTTGTATCCTTGCATGGATTTCCTTATTTTTCAGGTTCAATCACTCAGTTGAGTGGTCAGTAAACGCATCATTCTAAAGAAATCACTAACTTGCGTGACCCATATGTATTTTTATACCTTAGCCAGTAACTGTTGGACCTGATGACATAACCAGGTTATATCCCCCAGTCCTGGTTGGTGCTTTAGTTTGGACACATAATTAAGTTTTTGTGGACACTCAAATAACACCAAACCAGGGATCTCACCCTCAATAACCTCACCATACCTTGACATTTGTATGGTTTGTACATATAATTCAGCTTCTTTTGGGGAAAGAGTCTTTGATAATCCTTCAGGATAGTATGAGATTTATTTTAACCACCAGGTGTGTTCACTGTTTGTAACATCTGCATAGTTTGTGTGTGTGTGTGTGTGTGTGTGTGTGTGTGTGTGTGTGTTGCCATGGATGGACTGTGAGTCATCCTCCCTTCATGGTATTACACACTCTTCTTCTGACTGTCGTTGATGAGGTCACCTCTCGGCTGAATGGACGAAGCGGCTTTAACTTCAGAGTAATGTCAACACCAGATAGATTTCTTTCTTTGCTCATTGTTCAGGCCTGTTCTTTCACATTTCCATGCTTTAGGGAAAGGCTAACCTCATCAGCCTTGCAAACAAAAAATCAACACGTCTTCTTAGGAGGTGTGTAAAATGGAGGCGGCAGTAACAAATCTTTATTTATTTCCACAATTCTGTTTCAAAAACGTATTATACTTTATATGTTGTGCTTACTTCCCAGAATCCCCATTCAGGTTCGTACAGAATTTTGCAGTTGTGGTATTCTGAATCCCCTTACTGTCATTATAAAGATGTAATTGACTCATATGAAAGTTGCTAAGGTGTGGTACCCCACCTGGTCACCTGCCACGTGTGCACATATCCACTGATTAGACTGTAACCTGGACAAGTATGGGCCCACCTCAGCACCTACCAGTATAGATATGAGACACTTAAAGCAGATAAGACTCTACTGACCTAACATCTTTTGGATTAACTAGTAAATATGAGCCATTGCAGCAGAATGGGAAACAAAGAGATGTTTGTTGTAATAACACATATGTGTGTTTATGATGATGGCACTCCAATTTTCCCACACTGGGTTGTGTCAACAAACCGTATCATCTACTAACCTGCAGCCCGTCGGGTCCCAACTGATGCTGAAATCTTACACTTGTTTCTTTCATTAATCTATCATTAATACGGCTGTTGGACCAAACCTGGAAAATACTCATCTTTGACCTGTTGCACACCTCCGGTCTGTTAAAACAGATGCGTAATAAGGGTCACTGCTGTCCTTTCCCTGAGATGGGTGGTAATCGATGTGTGAATGGAATGAGCTGCTGAAGCGGAACCACAGGACAGAACTGTGACATCGTGCTGCCATGGTATTAACATACATCCAGGGATTTCAGCAAACTTTAACCATAAGCCCTCTCTATAACATGCCTGTAAAACAGGAAGAGTATAGCAATTGTCTAATGTGGGCTGCAGTTTGTTGTTGCTCTGTGATTCTCTTGCTCAGGAGATGCTGCACATCTGTGAAATGGCTCACCTCGCTTCATTGTGACATGTTGGCTCAGCAGTGTTTCTGTCAGTGTAAATAAACAAGACTGGCTTTGATCGTGGGGAAATTTTGGAAATCTCTGGGTACAAAATGCTCTTATGTCAACAAAGTCAAGTTACTAGCAACGGAGACCAGCTTTGTTTAAGTTAGTAGTTTTAGTTTACGCTGTGAGAAAGGCTGTTACAGTATCTGCTGTAGTGAGTGAGAAGGTCGATACCTCCTGTCTGACATCTTATGGTGCTACCTCAGAAGAATACTTCTGACCTACCACGTCAGCCGTCTCCACATCATCTTAACTGAACAGTCTTTAATTTTGAGCGACGCTCGTGCGGTGAAGTAAATGGATACAGCTGAGGTTTATTAGCTAGCACTGCCACAGAAACCCAGTGCCTGGGCAGCTTATCTATCTCCTAATCACAGGTTGGCACCGTGCCCTTTGGTTAAGGATATGGAGCCGACAGTTACTGTACTGTGGTCTCTGTGCAGCTAATCTCCAGTTAGCCCAGTTTACAGTGACAGCAGTGTGTTTGTTGTATCTTGAATCACACCCTTCTATACTGAACTGTGGAAAGCCTCCAAACCTTTTCGACACAGCTTATGTGTTGTGACACAGAAGCTAATGAACTCGGAGAATGTGCATCTGTGCTATGAGCACCACAGTAAGGGTCCTTTTGTCAGTGAATAAATGTTCAGTTGTTGGCTGATAATGTCACTACAGGTCAAGGCCCACCTCCTGAACCATGTGGAGTGTATTCTATGGCCCAGTTTGTGTATGTTGGTAGGGTTTAATGAGGGCTTTACTGGTGCTGTGAGTCAGTGGCAGAGCCCTCACAATTATAGGCTGTTGTGTTGCTATGTGAATTGAAACCGCTACTGGAGAGGGGAAAAAAATAAAGTGGTTATCCTTGAAAAGCTTTCTTATTCAGCCAGTTCCAGATAAGTGTGTCATCCATCATGTGTGTCAGAAATTTGTAGGCTGTTTGCTTCCCATTTTTTTCTGTCAATTCATCTGGCCGCTCCCTCAGAAGGACCCCCGGTTGGTTTTCACGCTGTAATAATGTATTTAACTCCATGTCATTCACCAGAATCCTGCGTTTAGAATGGAGGCAGAAAAAGAGGCACCAGTTACATTCCTTCTCCCTGAGTCAGACTGTCTGTGCTGGGTGCTTATCTTAGTCATCGTTTCAGTTTTTATGAAGGGTTTTGATTTCTCACTTTAAATGGTTGATCTTGGTAGTCACTTGTATGTTTACGCAGCATTTCCATCATGTACTCTCTCAAGCATTTACATGGTTTTTGTTTTATGGCAAATATTTTTCATCAACTCCCTTTCATATTCTGAAGTTTTGGCAATAAATGCACAGCAAATCACCTAGGATCTGTTCACAATAAAACAATACGACAGGAAAATCATATCTGAAAGAAGTAAGGGGGGAAAAATAACTGAAAATCACACTGTTTCCTTATCAAGGAGAGCCAAGAATCTAAGGAAATAAACAACAAAATGGAAGACAGCCAGACGATTCGCCCAGTCTGGAACAATTCCTTCTATAAACAACAGATTTTGGTGTGGAAGAGCTAGCAGTTGACAACATCTGACAAAAACAACTGCAGAATGGAGCTATTGATTTGACCAAGCAGGAAAAAATAGAAGTAATCAGGCGGACGACATGCTTAAGTCCTGTGGTTTATGCTTCCTGGTAGCCTTGTTGACTGTCCCCTGAGAAACATGACTGAAGGTGTGTCATGATGAAGAAGGTCCTTGGAGACAGAATGATGTCAGTGGAGCTCTAAGTGAACAGGAAATAAGGGCAAAGTCCTCGTTTGTGTTTTGTTTTATGGTTTTGGTACCACATCGACAGACAACATTCTGTATGCCAGCTGGTTTGTAATGCTGACCTCAGTTTTCCTCTATCTTTTTTCTCTCCTCTGTTTCCGACTGCAGTCAGCAGCAGAAAGGCTCCTCCTCCAGTCCCACCTCGTGGTACATGCAAGCCCCTCATCTCGGTAACAGCGCAGAGCAGCACCGAGTCGGCCCAAGACACGTACCTTGACCAGCAGGACAGAGGAAGCGAAGCCAACAGCCAGTCAGGCCGCAGCAACTCCTCCGACAGCCTCTGTAGCATCCGCACAGGTGGTCTGGCTCAGGGGTCCAAGCCTTCACCAGCCCCTCTTCCTCTAGTCACTCCTCCACCCGCTGCAACCTCTGTACCCCCTGTTCCAGCACCTCGTGACCTCCCTCCCACCATCACTGTCACCACAGCCACCACCTCCACCCTGCCACAAAATGACAACGTCAGCCTCGGTGTGACTCTAGATCAGCCCCCAACCGCCCCCAGGAGGAAGCTATCCTCTATAGGAGTTCAGGTAGTTTACCAGTCCTTTTTAATAATACATTGTGGCGGGTTTTGTAGTAAACCGTTTTGTATTTTAACTCTATTACGTTTAGGTGGATTGTATTTTGCCAGTGTTAAAAGAGGAAGCACAACCTTTAACTGCACCGCTGAAGTTTCAGTCCATTGGAGTTCAAGTGGAGAACGGAAGGCCGTAAGTCTTTAATGTACCGACACCAGAAGAATGTCAAGCATGCTGTGTTTGATATACACAGGTTTATTTTCTATTTAATTTTTAAGTAAAATGAAGAATGATACAATAAAAAATGATTACCGTTTTTCATCAACCTGTTTTAGACCTCAGTATACCTCCAAAGTAAAACTAGCTTCTTCATATGCGATTGATGGCAAGATGGTAAGATCGAAAGCCTTCCCAGAGGAGGGAAATGGTGTCTGCTTCCTGGAGAGGGCTTTATTTAATTAGTGACGGGCACACTGGATGAAAAATGCAGTTACTCAGTTACAGTTGGTACAGAAATTACAATTGTTATAAATCTACCTTTCCTTTATCTTCAACTCTCCATTGATAGCTAAAAATAGTGTTCTGTGATTGATAACGCTATGAAAAACCTTCCTGTTGGATGTCAAGGATGTAAACAATGTATTCAATGCCATCCTGGTAGCAGCACAGCAGCCCTGTCGTCTTCTGATGGTGACAAGCCTCTTAATTAAACATTTCCAGCCCTCTGTCATTTGCTTTAATCACATTAGTTTGACAGCAAACTTCCTCTGCATGTTATCTCTGAAGATAGTGTTTGTGCCACGTTTGAGACATCTGTCAGAAACTGTTGTTTGCTCATCTTTGCAGTCTGAGTCGGGATAACAGCATGGCCTCAAGACAGAATACAGAGACCGAGCTGAAGGAGTCCCAGGATACCAGACCCACAGAGAACAACACGACAAACTGCAAGAGTCAGACATTCAATAACACTGAACCCAGCAAACCAGAGAAGCCCATGGACCAGCAGCCAATTAAAAACGCTTCCGCAGCGTCCAGGATATCAACCTCCCCAGCAGAGGCTCTGGACCCAGCTTTAGATCCCTCCTCGCTCCCTCCGCCCGATCCCAGCCTGGACACCGGAAACTGCAGCACTCACTGCGACGGCGTTCAGGTCACGCCGGCTTGTCCCCGAGATGGAAACTGGTTCCTAAAGCTTCTTCGGGCAGAAACGGCGCGCATGGAAGGATGGTGTCAACAGATGGAACAGGAGACCAAAGACAACAAGCTGTCCGAGGAGGGTAAGTGACACAGCTGAAGAGGTCAAATCTCCTCTGTGATGACCCAGAACAAAGAGGAAAAGCAACTCCTGCTGCTCATTAGCGTTTGAGTAATCTTCATTTTAGCTGTAACAGTCAGCAGAGCATACCGAGTATTTTTACTCCCCTCTTAGCCCAGAATACCACAAAGGCTTTTAAGCTGATTTATCTCCACTGTTCCTTAAATATGTATGAGCGAGAAGCAGTCAAACTCCAGAGCCTTCATCACTCCTCTTCCTCTCTGGGGACCTGAATTATAAATTTCCATTTATATGCAAATATTAGGCAGAGAATATCTGAGCAGTCATTTGATATCCTTTTTTAGGTCTCAGTACATCACAACTGAGCAACTATTTTACTGACAGAATATGATGACGTAAACATTTATTGACTCGGCTCGCTATTCTGCAACGTCTTCATGCTGTTCCTTCATGGAATTACGATCTGCTCAGCTTGTTTCTGTCATTTCCTGCTAACTCTTGCTTCTTTTTTAGTGTTGGGAACGATCCGCAGTGCAGTAGGAAGTGCTCAGCTTCTCATCTCCCAGAAGTTTGAGCAGTTCAGAGGCCTCTGTAACGAGAACTTGGTGAGTTTTTGTTGGTCCACAATTTGGTTTTACCTTCATCTTTTCCTTTTAAACACTTTTGTGGTACAAATCAACATCTGCTGGAGGTATGGCGCTGTCAAGTGTCTTATCTGGTCATCGAGTTCTCACTCGTTTTCTCTATAGAACGTAAACGCTAACCCACGACCAACGGCACAGGACCTGGCAGGGTTCTGGGATCTGCTTCAGCTCTCTATAGAAGACATCAGCATGAAGTTTGATGAGCTTTACCACCTTAAAGCCAATAACTGGCAACTTTCTGAGAAACCACAGAAGAAGGTACAGTTTGTCAGGAAATTGAAATGTAATGGCTTTCGGATTTGTGGACATAATCTATACTGTAAAACTTGACTGAGAGGTTTCAGCTTGATATCATAACCTTCTGTCTTCTCTACTGAGTCATGAACTATAAATACACTTATGTCCTAATATTGATCTTTATTTTTACTTTGTCAGCTCCCATCTGCTTAATTTCAAATCCATGTATGATGGATTTATTCTTGGATGAAGCATTACTAATAATTAGCACCATTTTAGTGTACAGCTGCTGTCCATATGTTGAGCAATGATTTGATTGCAAATATTTGATATAATAATCTCTATTTGTGTAATAAAGGGGTTGGGGGGGATCATACATTTACCTAATTGTGGCACCACAGGGTTTTATACCATTTTGTCTTATCCTCAGGAGGAAAACAAGCAGATTCCATCATCCGTGCCAAAGAAGTCGTCAAAGCCCAGGCTTTCAACAGGGAAGGACAGGAGCGTGGACTCGGCTGTCGACAAACAGCGGCAAGAGGCCAGGAAAAGATTGATGGCAGCGAAGCGAGCGGCGTCAGTACGACAAAACTCCGCCACAGAAAGCGCCGACAGCATCGAAATCTACGTCCCCGAGGCCCAGACCCGACTCTGAGGACAGACCAGCGCCGATCATCGAGGAACAGCTCCGGACCCCTTCAGACTCTCATCAACACCAACACAAACTGATCTGAACACAGACTACAACGGATGCACAGAGGTCGACCCCTCATCCCAGCACAGCTGATGACAGAAGTGTGGAGATCACAGGGCAACACACACAGATCTTCACGCGCCTGCCATGGGATTAAATCACCCTGACAGATGTTTAATACTATTACTATTACCATTATTGTTACTATTATTGAGATTATAATAATCATCTCCTAAAATATTCAGGACTGTCTTAAATGTTCTTGGACATGGACTTCCTGTACCCGAGTGGAAGAGTCCTGGATGTTTATTCTCTTAAATCACCCATTACTGGTTAGTCTACTGGCAAGTTGGCTGCCTGGTTTATGAACTGAGCTACCATTCACACACTCAGGACACATATGTAGGTGTACTCGTTGTCCACGGAGTCTTCCTGTTCTCTGTATTGGGCTACCACTCGGGCGTGGTGTGTATGCTTAACTGTGTAAGATTTAACAGACGGTGTTAATCAGAGAACCAGAAGAAGGCAGTAGCATATATATTAGAGATATCTCACTACTACAATGTTCATTTTGTAAATGTTGTATACCAGATTATTTGTTAGACAGAGGTCAGTGTTCAGTACCGAGGTAGTTTTTTATAGATTGAGTACACGTATTGTCATAATATATTAGCACTTGATGCAATCATTCACTCCACCTCACACTCCCTTTTCACAAATGCACACTACACAGCCTGCCTGTGGCGGCCCATCCTTAAGTCTTATGTCGACTCGTGTTTGTGACACGATGTGAGAGTGATTGCCAAGCCAGCAGGCTACAGAGGAATGTATGAAATGTATGCATTTTACAGCCACGTCGACTTGATCAGTGCACTTTCCATTCATCCCAGATCAAGCTCGCCCTCCTTTTCCTCCTCAGTCATTCTGAGCTTTCACTGCATCCTGCTGGGATGTAGAGGACCAACATCCATCATTTGATATTGCATTCCCATTCAGCAGACTGTGCGATAGGGTGGGGGTATGCTCACTACTGGACAGGACACAGAAAACATAGCAATAGTGAAATAATATTGGAGCCAATAATACAGATGGTACACAGTTTTCGACAATTCAATTAGCGTTTCCAGACTTTCTCGCCATGAAGAATGATTGTTGATTTTGAACTGACTGCCTTTGAAATGACTCAAAACTCAGGTCAAAGACTCAAACTTTGTTGAAACCACTATGGATTATTTATTACGTAAGCGTAAAATTATTAACCAAACGTTCCGAGCCGTTGGTATATGATCAGATATGTATTCAGTAATGAGGAAAGTGTTCTCTGGTGCACTTTGCCATAGTGAAGTTTCCATCACTCTCAAGCAGCTAGAACTCCCACCCAGTGGAGAATGAAGATCTGTGGTACATCTGTTATTATTGTTTTAATGTTATGAGGCGTGTTTTGGGAGATGTATCTAAACTGAAGTGAACTGAAACACGTCTTGACTTCTGTAATTACAACAATGGTGCTGCCAGGAAATTTATATGGTGCCAACATGGCAGTGATCAACCTTTCACTTGCATTTGATAAGGTTTTTATTTAAAGTGATTTTTTTAAAAGAAAGATCTGATCATTAGATCAGTAGTCAGCATTGTCAGCAGTTTTTTTTTTGTTTTTTTTTTTCAATCACGCCACTCCAGTCTGACTGTCTCTGTCTGGACTCACACCACTTTGATTATGGGAGTAGAATATTTTCCATGTCTCGGTTTTCTCAGAGGGAAAGGGCCAAGGGTACGTGAGGAACTGAGCATAGCAGATATTCATGCACAAGTGTAGATTGACTCGTGTGTAATTATTTTTTTATGTAAGAGCTGGCTCTCCCCCCCTACTGGGCAGTCCTTGTGAGGCACTCCGGACACCTTTACTTTTTTAATTTTATTTTTTTTTCTTTTCCTGTTGGAGAAATGAAGTTAAAATGGGAATGCTGACAAAGCACTTAGTTGTTAATTTTCTTATTTTATTATTTGTATTTCATCAACAATGGACATGTGCATTTCATTGTCCAAAGAAATCATTAAACATCCCTTTGCTACATGCCCTGGTCATCATTCTTGCTGTCTTTTATCAGACATTCATCCTATGATGGTAATATTAGCTGCTAAGTTAATATTACACACAAACCAATCATTAGCATTGGTTAGAATCTTTATTTGTACTGTGTGGTCTAAAAGCATGGCCTTCTTATGTAAAGATGTATGAAAATCCTGTGATTTTTCAGTGCTGCTTAACTTGGGTCTAGTTAACAGAAACTGTTCAATCTGTGTAGGGCATTCAGGATATGCTGTGGACAACAGTTAACAACTGTGATGGTGGAAAGTCCTTTTTTCATATCATCTAAGAGCCAGATCCCTTTATTTGCCCCCATGCCAAACCTTTCAG
Organism: Arothron firmamentum; assembly: GCA_016586285.1. Taxonomy (NCBI): domain Eukaryota; kingdom Metazoa; phylum Chordata; class Actinopteri; order Tetraodontiformes; family Tetraodontidae; genus Arothron; species Arothron firmamentum. Next base: position 196,616 of record BJFM01000377.1, read on the forward strand.
AGAGTCTGAGCTGATCAGGGATCTCCAGTTTGTTTACCAGTACTTCCTGAGTTTTAAAGGGCTACCTAATGGACAAACGAGAACGTGCACCTCCTGGAAACAGATGACGTGGATGTGCTCTTCATCCACCGTGTGGACGAGGCAATACTTTGTTTAAAGGGATTTCTAGAATTTATAGAGTCGTGGATGCTTAATGGACAAGCCCATTCTGTCTTCTGTACCTGCTCTGGCTACGCATCCACTTAACCCTCCTAGAGATCCAGCTAGGGAAATGGGGAAAAACTCCAGTTCCAGATTATCTTGTACAGTATGAAGAACATTATTTTCCAATATAAGCACATATCTTGCAAACAAAGGGTTTTTGTTTAATGTTAACATGTAATAGTTAGACACTGTGAAGTTAGCTTCTTTAAGAGAATACAATAAATTGTAATCGCATTGAGTTATGTGGCATATTTTCTGTATGAAATAAACTGTAGAATTAAAAGGGAATGCCACTCCATTTTGGAATGCATGTATGTTTTCCTTGGATATGTCTTTTAAACAAATTACCTCAATTCTCTGAATTACATCTTAGATAGTGTCCTGGAAATTTCTATTTGTGATCCCAAAGATGCATTTTCTTTCCTTTTTTGTGCTTGATTGTTTTGTTTTATGACATAAAATAAAACAAAGCTCAGCAAAAACATTTAACTGGTCCACCTTGGTACATGGTCACAGAAAAATTTCTTGTTCAATGACTTATATTTATTAGCCAAATGTACCATGAAAGAAATAATTCTATATTCCTTAGTTAAATATTTTTAAGGATTTTTCCCAACCTGTATTAGTACTGTGTTGGAAAACCTGAAATGGATTGAGTGCGTTGGAATTATACAAATTATGGCTAATCTGCAATACCGTACTGCTCAGAATTGTTACGAAACTGCGCCTCTTTCTGGCTAGAAATATAATTTACGCAGATATTGTATAAGCAGTACATTCAGCGGAAGAAAGTGCCCATTTTATTTGTAATAAAATATGATTATATTCATGTAAATCGATAAATTAATTTCGTTATATTTCGTTTTTTCTGAAGTATAACGACATATACATTTTTTAGAAATATATTTAACTTATTTTGGAAATGTAGATCCGGTACTAACCACTGGTGTACTTCCGGCATCAGGAAGCAGGAGGCGGGGCTTAAACAACATCCGACAAGTCGACCCGGTGAAGTGCGAAAGCGGGCAGATGACAGCATCGTAAAAAAGAAGAAATAAATACCTTAAGGAAGCTTATCGTTTGCGGTAGGATAATAAGAATAATGAAAAAAATCCTTTCGCTGCCTTTTACCTTGTTTTGTCCTCTCTTTGACTCTTTAATCGGCCGTTCTTTCTCAGGATAGCAGAAGTAACTCAGATCAAGGTTGACCGTGACGTTAAAGTATCCTCACAGATGTCACAGGGCCAACGACTCCTGCCATTTTAATGTACATATTCTTTGGACAGGACATTTTATTTTACAACATGCACGTTATAAAACTTTATAAATACTGTAGCTTGTTAGTGTCCAAGTGCTCATGCCCTTCATGCCGTCATATACGCATTTAATGGCATTAGGACAGTACAGCACTGTAAATACTTTACAGAACTGTAAGTAATATTATATTAATAGTGCCCTAAAGTTCTGTTTCTGAAACTTATGAAGTGCAGCCTTTAACATTGCTTTTGTCATGTCATTGCTTTTATTTGTCTCCCTTAATAATCAACTCATCTGCTCATTTAATCAGTTTATGAGTGTGGTTCAGATATATATTAGTGATGCAGCAGTTTTCTCCTCAGCAGAGGAGCTCATATTACAGTGTCCCCACAGCAAGTGTGAGAGCACAGCAGGACCCAGATCAGACCAGCCATGGCTGCCAAACCTGCATCTGCATCAGCAGAGTCCAAAAGGACGGACCTCCGAACCACTGACAAGAAATGTTGTGAGTGTAGTGTAAAATGTGACTTATTACCTCACCAGGTTGCAGTAGTGAACTTTGTGCTTTTTTTTTTTTTTTTTTACAATATGATATTATAAAACCTCACTGCAAGTGGTTCTTTAATTACCTGTTCGATTACCCTGATCATATATCAGAATGTGCAATAAGGTTTCAGGAACTGCTGGTTATATCATTATACACACGTAACATTAAAGAAAATATTACACATACAAACACACTTATCAGCTGCTGTCATGCAGAATTAAGTTCAACTTCATGATTGAGATTTGTGGAGTTTTTGGTAAATCTGTAATAATGTAAGCTCCATACTGCGCATACTGTTTTTACTTTCTACAAGCTGTTATCTAAAGAATGCTCGAAGAAATATGCTTTAAGACTCTTGAGTCAGGTCCTGTCTTGCTGTATTTGTTTTGAAAGACATGCTTCTCCCAAGCTCCCAAGGAAAAAAAAAAAAAAGTAATCTGGAATGTTTTCCATTCAATGTCACATACAAGGTTACAGCAGATTAATAAACCCGGTTGTTTAGCAGCAGAAACCCTGAGAAATATTAACCAATCAAGTAACGATGATAATGGCACAAAGGGAATGCTAAACTTGACTGGCTGGTATGTGGACATGCAGGAGCGACTTTAGATTTATTCAAAGCATTTCTTGTGTGTGTGTGTGTGTGTGTGCGCGCGCGCGCGTGTGTGCGTGCGTGCGTGCGTGTGTGTGTGTTAACAGCTGGTCTGTCTGCCTTTCTGTGACATTTTAGTGGAAAGTTTATTGACAAAATTCAAATCATCATCAAACAGGAGAGAAAATCTGTCTTTCTGCCCTCTTTGTGTCCAAACTGCAGCTTGGGCTTCCTACATGACCAACTCTCCCACCGTGATAGTGATGATTGGGTTACCTGCCAGAGGGAAAACATACATGTCCAAGAAGCTCACGCGCTACCTCAACTGGATCGGAGTGCCGACCAAAGGTCAGTTAAGGAACGCCAACAGAGTTTCAAGGTCAAATAGGAATCAATTGGCGATTTGAATGTTTTGAGCTTTGATCAGTAATTATGTTTTTATTAACACTTAAAAAAGGAAATATTGGACTGTGAGGTGTTTGACACCCTGCTAGCTTTTTTTTTTTTTTTTTTTAAGACTCATCTTACATGTGTTTGACACACAACCAGAAGAACTGGTTTGGTACATTCTCAGGGTCATGATCTTGTTCTTGCTTTGTTTCCACTCTCCCCTCGTGCAGTGTTTAACCTTGGTGTCTATCGAAGAGAAGCGGTGCAGTCATACAAGTCCTACGACTTCTTCAGACATGATAACAAAGAAGCCATGGAAATCAGAAAGTAAGATTTTTTTTTTTTTGGTGATAATTAGAATGAAGGATGTGATCTGCTGCGGTGGCAGTTTCCTCTATAGGACTTTGATCTCTTTTCTTCTCCCTCTACAGACAGTGTGCTCTGGTGGCTCTGGAGGATGTCAAGATATACCTGAATGAGGAGGGAGGACAGATTGCTGTGAGGACAGCAAAATAGCTCTTGGTTTATATGAATTGTAAATTGTGTTTCTAAAATGTTGTTCCGGTGGTTTTATTCAGGTTTTCGATGCTACCAACACCACCAGAGAGAGGAGGGAGCTCATCCTTAATTTTGCAAAGGACAATGCTTACAAGGTGGGAAAATTGTTGATAGCTTGGACTATTATGATTTTACTCAAATGGATATTGATTTTCTGCTGATTTGTTGCTTTGCAAGGTGTTTTTTGTAGAATCTATATGTGACGACCCGGATGTGATCGCTACAAATATCCTGGTAAATAATGTCCTCGAGCCTTTAAACTTAATTAACATTAGTTAATTATATGTTTAATTAGTCACAGTGTATCATCTATATAAATGTATCTTTTCAGGAAGTAAAAGTGTCCAGCCCAGATTACCCTGAAAGAGACAGAGAGAGTGTCATGGAGGACTTCCTGAAGAGAATAGAGTGCTACAAAGTTACTTACCAGCCATTAGATCCAGACGATCATGACAAGTAAGACCTCATTTTGATGTTGTCAACGGAGTTGGTTATATTTGTAGATCTTAACATCTTACCTTGACATTTCTAAACAATTTCCAGCATTCATTATAGCGTTCATAAATGAGCCATAAACCAAGAACTTGACATGTACTTTTATAAACATTCCAGCAGGTGGAGATAGAGGCACGTTTTAGTTACAGTCAAATCCATAATCACTGAAAGAATGTTTGCATTTTTTTATACCACAGAAGCATATTTAAAACTCTCAAGATATAACCGAAGTGAAAATATTAAGCTTTTATTTCCGACCTTTAGGAGAGATCTTTTTCAATTTGTGGTTTTGGCACCTTGCTCAAGGGTACCTCGGGAGTGCCCCGAAGGTGTCCCAGAACCTTCTAACTTTCTTTCAGCAACCAGATCTTGAACCAGGAACCCTCTGCTTCCCAGTCCAGTCCCTTTACAGACTGAGCTACCACCTGAAGAGTGAAAATCTCTAGTTCATCCATCTGAATAGAACAGGCCCATATTCTCCATATCTCTGTTTTTTATGTCATTGCTGATCTTGAAGCTTGTCTAAAGTTCTGACGTATGTGTTTTAGATAAAAAATAAAGGAACAAGATATCCTACAGTCACATATCAGTCATGTTTGCAGGACTGACTCGTTTTCTGATTTCCTCTTTCAGGAACCTGTCTTTCATCCAAGTCATCAACGTCGGCCGTCGTTTCCTGGTGAACAGGGTACAAGATTACATCCAGAGTAAAATAGTGTACTACCTCATGAACATCCACGTGCACTCCCACTCCATTTACCTCTGTCGGCATGGAGAGAGCTATCACAACAGGGAAGGGCGCATTGGGGGTGACTCTGAACTGTCAAGCAGAGGGAGACAGGTACCCTAAATATGCTAATCAGACATTTCTGTAATCTGCTCTGTTTTGAAAATATTAGGAGTCATTGTTACTCATGGAACATGTACCTGAAAGTCACTTTACAGACTGATATAAGCAAACTTACTCTCACATGTCTTCTCTCTGTCAGTTTGCAGCAGCTCTGAGGGGTTTTGTCGAGGAACATAAACTGTCAGACCTGAAGGTTTGGACCAGCCAGTTGAGACGCACCATTCAGACAGCAGAGGAGCTGGGGCTTCCCTACGAGCAGTGGAAGATCCTGAACGAGATAGATGCTGTACGTATGCTGATGCGTCACAGAGCAGACGGGTGAGCGGGGTATCTTCAGTTATTCTGTTTTTCAGGGTGTGTGTGAAGAGATGACTTACAAGATGATTGAGGACAAATACCCGGAGGAGTTTGCCATGAGGGATTCGGACAAGTACAATTACCGCTACCCTGGGGGGGAGGTAACAACCTTTTCTACCCCTCATATTTAACACTTTGGTTCTTGTATTTATGAGCCTGTCTTTCTCCTATCTAGTCCTACCAGGATTTGGTTCAGCGCCTGGAGCCAGTCATCATGGAGCTGGAGCGCCAGGGCAATGTGCTGGTCATCTGTCATCAGGCCGTCATGCGCTGCTTGCTTGCCTACTTCCTGGACAAGAGTGCAGGTTTGGTGTATGAACAGGAATTTAATTCAGTCCGAGACAGAACCTGTTTTACAGACATATTTACGGAGTCCTCTCGAGTGGCTCTTCCTGGTGCGGCTCTGGCTTCTGGAGACAAAGTGGTGATGAAAAGGTTGTTGATTTGATTCTGGGCCCAGCGAGACTGCATGTCCTTGTGCAAAAACCTTGAGGTTCCAGCTAAACAATCTCTCAGACAAATCAAAGGCAGATATTTATTCATGCTTTGAATCAAATTTTATCAAACAACATTCCTAAAGAAGAGCAGCAACAACAAGGCTTTTGACACAAGTGTCAGTGTTTGTTGGTGAAAAGTCTTTGGTGTGAGGGAAAGCTTCCTGAGAAATTCTGGCAAAATATGGATGAATCTTAACCTGGTGGTCCAACTGGAGCCACAGCTGCAATGCAGAAGCTACGGTTAGATGGTGCAGGAAGTCATCACCGCTGGAACATGTGTCAGGAAGCCAAAACCACAGCTGATCCTACCAGGGTGGGTGCAACTCTGGCTGCTCTCTATCCTCCGTTCATGCTCCTGTGGTGGGACGTGCCCTAACAGCAACCATGTGATGCACCTTTTAGAAAGAACAATCTGATTTGTCATGAGACAAAAATCCCCTCGTGTTTACAGCAATGAAAACATGACCGTGCAGGCACCTCGCTGTTTTTCTGTCACAGATGATCTCCCCTACATTAAATGCCCCCTCCATGTGGTCCTGAAACTGACCCCCGTGGCTTATGGTAAGCCTGCTAACTGCACCACACTTTCCTGCTTCCTGGTGAGCTCCTGATCATTTCTCTGCCGTCTTCTTCCCTCTGTAGGTTGCAAGGTAGAGCTGTTCGACCTAAAGGTGGACGCTGTCAACACCCACAGGGACAGACCCATAGTAAGCATCTCGTTCCTTCTTTTGTTCTCAGTGTCTCTGTTGTTGTTGTTGTTGCTCCTCTGATGCTTCCACAATCACAGATTTTTGGCGTAGTTAACATGCTTGCTGGGGCTGTGGTGTTGGTGCAGGTCCTCGGCATGCCAAACACCGGATGTTTGAAGTGAGATATTCAGAGCCAGCCTCTGAAATTTTCTTTTGAGGGAAGTTAAAGCCCAGTAGAAAGTCATTGTCCTTCACCTCCAGTTTGTGGGCCAAGTTATTGTGGGTTGGTTCTGGCCACCAGGCAAACTCTCCCAGTGCGGTCTGACCCATGCAATCGTGACTGGATAAACTGCTCTGGCTATTTTTACTATTCAAGCTAGAATTACATGAGGTTAGACTTCAGAAGACCGTTCTTTAGCAGCAGTCCCTCATAAAAGAACTAAAATCAGAGAAGCCTTTCAGTCTGATTTGCACCTACGCTCTTGTTTTTCTGGAACTAAATCACTGGTCAGTGTGGCCACACATACACATTATCTCTTAGATTAATATTTTGGGAAACACTTCTGTAATGTAAACGGCGTCATTACAACAAATAATAAGAGTTTTTATCACAAACAGCTGCAGTGAAAACCAGGCAGTGGAGGTCAAAGAGAGCAACAGTCTGGGAACAATCATTTTTAAAGCAATGTTACGACACGGCGTCCTTTTGACTTCCTGGAGTGTCAGGTCCTCATGTGCTGCCTGTGTTGAGTGCAGACTGTTGACCACAGACAGGGTGGGTGTTACCACATTTACTGAGGAACTTCTATTTAAACTGTCCAGTTGTCTGAGGCTAATATGACATCAAGGATATAAATAGGTCTTTTTTGGGGTTGTTTTTGTTGTCGCTTGTGTCACGTGATGGTCTCTGACTTTGTGTATCTTTTGTCTTTGTAAATGTGTGTATCTGTCTCCCATCACTACTTTTCTTAAAGAACAAAGTGCAAACAGATATGGGGCCGCCGGCTTTCCTGCGACGGAACAGCTTCACTCCTCTGTCCAGCCAGGACCAGATTAAACGGCCTCGACTTTACAGCATGGACAACCTCCCCAAAGTACACATGTCCCATGTGCCCACTTTGCCCAGCATGCAGTTGTCTGAGGGCGCAGAGCTGCTGCAAAACGAGGTCAGTGTGAAAACAGGTGTCATCACCTGGATTAAATGTACTATCTAACCACATTAACTGCACTGTTCCTTTATTATAACTCATCCTTTGTTCCACCTTTTTTGGATGATGAAGATAAAGTTTCATGTTTTCCACGGTAACGGGACACTTTCTTTCCTGTACATCAAGTGGAACTGCCACTTATTAACTTCTTTCCAAGCATTTATCCAGTTTTTAATAGTGCAGATGACCTTCCATAAACTCACTGAGCCTTCACTGACAGAAAGGGAGCCTTATGCTCTGGCCAGTGAGCTCAGATTTGAATGTTAGCCAGTCAAAACAAACTTCTTGTTCCTTTTTTGGTTTGCTCTTTTCATTAATGTCTTCAAACTTCCCTCCCTTCCTCTACGGATTGTGCAGGTGTCTGTAAATGGCTTCAGCGCAGCAGACACAGATGACTGTGTTCGGAGCTAAAGAGGTATTTTCAGTCATTTTTTTTAAATAGTGAACATGTTTAGAAGCGTATGTTACAGCTTGTTTGGTTCTGTTTCACCAGTTTTAAAGACCGGAAATAAAAGCCCCGCCAGTGCCAGCCTTTATCTTTCTAAACTGGGTCTCGACACATTTCGCCATGCCGTGATCTAACAGTTCAGCTGCAGCTAAGCTGCGCTAAGCCTGGCTAAGCTGCCCGTAGAGGGACTACCTGCACGGCAAGGCTAATAGTGAGCCTGACCTGGGCCAAGTGCCCATCATTGATTCTTCATTGTTGTTGTTTTTCCTTTATCTGTTTGTATTTTATTATAGATTCTTTATTTTATTGTTAATGTTGATAATCTGTTGTCGGCCTGATATATCCAGGTTTAGTTGTTAGCTAAATATATGTGGGAGGCCTTGATTGTAAAAATATATTTGTCTGGCAATTAAAATATAATTTTACACTGGGAAAGTAAACCAGCAACCTTAGGCTCTAAATCACAGAGCTGAATTGGATTGTATGTAAAGGTCAAGTGCAGGGGCGTCCAAACCTATTCCTTTAGGGCCACAATCCATGTTTTCAGTCCTACCAGGCAGAGAATCCCTTTCACCAAGCAAAGCCGGATTCCAGGTGAAAGGGTTTCTACTTGGTAGGACGGAAAACCCGGCTGCATATTGAGTTTGGATTTTGTATGCGTCTGTAGCTGTAGATGTTGTTTCTGGATTGTGCTGAGTTGTTCCTAGCACATTCAGCAGTTCACAGTGTTGAGTTTTATGTGAACATACTGAGTGTAGAGTCCATGCTTCACGGTTTTTCAGTTTTTACCGTGAGTCCAAAGGAGGAGGCTGTGCTTCTTCATATTAAATATTTCAACATTCCCAGGGGATATATCCATCCATTCTCACGTGGACTGACAGGACACAGTAATATTGTTATTTAAAAGAAAACTGTTAAAAAATACGTTCATGTTTAGCCACGTTGATTCTTTTTTTTTGTATTTATAAATATTGACAGCCTTATTAAAACAGTTCCAGTGACAATTTTAAGATTTTATTGATTTTTCATAAAATTGTTGCAGAGTTTGGAAGACTTGAGCAACTGTGGATTTTTTTTTAAAAATAAATTATATTTTAGTTTGTTAAGACAAGGCAAACTTTGATTTTATTGGAAATAAATCAGTGCCTTTATTTTTTCAAAACCTCCTTTACCTAAAGTATCAAAAAAAATTCAGAGCTTTAAATGTACCACACGTGGTTGTACATACTATAATTCAATAAAGTTCATCTAAACCTTAATGTTTTTTAAATTTTTTGTGTGTGTCATTCCACGTCTGTAATCCTCATGTGAATATTCCAAAGATAAATTTAATGTCAGCCCTTCTGGCTGTTGTCTGGAAAAGGAAAATGATTGAAATATCAAGAGTCCAAGATATGATGTTTCTGATTAGCTGAGATTTAAAAAAAAAAACAAACCAACACGTATTTTCCTACCAAGCGATGCCACATGTAACACTCTGGTATGTTTGATATTGATGGGATATATTAAAAAAATCGATTTAAAACATTTAACTTGCCCAATTGTTCATTTTGTTCTTTTTCATGTCATGCATTTTTGTGTCTGAAGGTGGCAGTAGGGTAACCTGTGGTGGATCTATTTAGTCAGGTGGGTTAATCAGCACAGGTGTGGACGCTTTGTAGCCACACGCTTTTTGGTTGCGCCACCGGGTGTGTTGGAATTAATGCCATCACGTCACTGCAGGAAATAAATCAATAACAAGTAGGAGGAGGTTTGGACATTGCTGTTTTATCACTTACACCTATACTTAAATAAAGTCATGCGTACAAGCCAGGAAAAACTATTTATTTTAGCAGTTCTGGTTTACAAAGTGATCACTTTGTAAATTCCCTGAGTAATCACAGACTTCTAGAAGGACTTGTATTCATCTCGTTTATCTTATGAAGGAAAAGGCCAGTAAAACAAACACTTATCTTTATTTCAAACAGATTACGTTTAGCTGTCCGGGCGCTGCCTGATCAGAAATCCCCAGAGATCTGGTAGTTTTAATGTTCTCTGACGGAGGAGAAATTGTGTCCTTGTGGTCAAGTACCACGCCATCATCAGGACATTACGTCTTCTCCAAGATGACGTCATGTCTGGTTCTGGAGAAGGCCTCTGTGGACAGGTTCGGGTCAACCGAACTGTAGCCAAACCGAGCCGCTGGGGCGTGTCCAAACGGAACCAATACGCAAGGGGGCGTGTCCAAACGGAACCAAGACGCACGGGGGGCGTGTCCAAAGGTTGTTTGGACCTTAATCTGGAGGGACGCGTGAGCGATTATTGGAACGAGCACATCAATGTCGTCATCATCCTCATCTAGTTTTCATTATGAATTATGTACAATGGGCTTCCATACATTTTTAACACCAGGACAAAATCACTTCAAACGTCATTAAATAATCGAAAATATGATCTTTTTGACTTAAGGTCATTTTAATTAATCCACCATTTGAGTAGGCGTACAAGACATACTGAGGGGTTAAAAATCGGGTTATTAATAATAGTATTAATCGTAATAATAAATTTAATTGTGAAAAAAATTAAAAGGCACATACATATTTCTTTCCTGTATAATGTGAATTTACCCAAAGGCAGATGCAAAAAACAAAACAACAAAAAACAACAAAAAAACAACAACAACAAAAACGTCATCACATGATTGATTGATTGATTTTTAAACTGCGGGTTTGGAACCGACGTTTCTGCAAGAAAAACTTAGTCACCACAGGAAATTCAAATCTCTGTGGATCAAATCAACCACAAAAGGAAGGAAAAATATCGGCCCAAATATGGCAAAATGTTATTCTGTAAATGTTTATAAAATGTTAATTTATAAAAGCTCAGAACATCACGACAGAATTAATCAGTTTAATGTTTAAGGTGCGGTGATATGATGACATGGTGGCCGATAGACTGATCATAATGAAGAAATTTGTTTTGTCTTCATCGCAGATCGTGCTCACGCCTCTGGTTGCCATGGAGACGTGCCACCCCACCTCTATAAATTGCCTGATCCGATCCTGCTGTTGTCACTTTAAACTCTGCCCACAGGATTCACACAAACGCGACGCAAACGTGAGGATGGTCGGCTGGAAGCTTCTGGTTCTATTGTTCGCCCACCTGGCTTCAGGTAAGAGGGAGAAACCGCTTCTGACAGATTCTGGCTGCTTATTGGGTTCTAACTGATGATATTCGATCTTAAAATAAAAACAAACAAACAAACAAACAGCTGAAGTGGCAAAGAAATGCTCCGCACCGCCCGAGTACCCGCACACCACCCTGGTTAAGAAGTACCTCAGCAGAAAGACCTTCGATGCTGGAGAGAAGGTTTATTATACCTGTGCAGAAGATTTCACTCCAACTAAAGGACTCCGAGCTGTGCAATGTTCACAAGGAACATGGACTAAACTGACTCTCAAGTGCGAAAGTGAGTAACAACTTTTTCCTATTAAAAGTCAGATTTGAAAAGAATTAATTAAAACCGTTTAAAATGTCAAGTTACATGCTGCCCCCTCGCGGCCGCTTTGTGACCCTGCAGTTCGTGGAGGAGAATACGCGTCTTTGTTTTGGTGTTTTTGGTGATCCAGCAGAAAAGATTGGAGAAAACGACAAACACTCGAAATCCCTTTAAATATGGGTTTTAATATGTCAATTTCTGTGGTGTTAATCAATGAATGGACGGAGACAAAGCACGGACAACCTCCTTTTAGCATCATTTTGATTCATTTTAAATCATTGCGACACAAAAACCTTCACATTTTCTGTCGACTTTTCATCGGATTTCCTCCAGAAAAATCCTGTGGAAACGCTGGAGATCTGCGTAACGGACAGTTTGAGTATGAAGGGAATTCCTACCTGGGGGAGAAGGTCTACGCCGTGTGTAACGTCGGGTGAGTGAAGCCATATCTGCACATTCTCTGTGGAATCTGCTTCTGAACCCGTTTTTGACTCACGCTGACAGATACACCCTGAAGGGACCCAACTACATGGTCTGCAAGAAATCTGGCTGGACGGGCGAATTTCCGACCTGTGAAGGTGAGGATTAACCAAAGATTAGAGAACCGTTCAGGTTAACCCGCGGGGGCGACAGCCTGCAGGCGCCGACTCCATCAGGGTCTTCATCATCAACAGTGTTGCTGATGTTTGGAAGTCGATGAACACTGAAATGTCATAGGTCTAATTAACTGGAAAAAAATTAATAAATAAAAAAAATTGGGCGGAAATATTCAGAATATGACTGCTGCCATCTTAAGAGAATGGTGTCATTTACAACCAGCGTTTGGCTGCAGGATTATTTATAAAATTAACCCAATTAACGTGATAAATTCTAACTGAAAGTGATGGAACAACTTAAAAACATAAGGGGGGGGGGAGTGTTTATTCAGAGATGAGGGTGAAAAACATGAGTCTGTTTTGGATGGTCCAGCGGGGGAGACCACCTGCTCCAGCCCTGCGGTGGCCAACTCCCTCAGCCCCTCCGGAGAGACGGTCCGGGTGGGCGACAGCGTCAACTTCACCTGCGTCGACGGTTTCCAGCTGGATGGAGCTCAGCAGATCACCTGTGGTCCAGACGGCCAGTGGCGACCTCTGCCCCCCCGGTGCCTCCCTACATACGTTCCAACCCAAGCACCCGCTAAAGATCGTGAGCTTGATTTTCTGCACTTTGATTTATTATTTTTTTTCTCTTTCTTTCCTGATGAAATGAAGCTTTTCTGTCTGATCTACAGGGCGGTGCAGGGTCCCAGTGGGCATCAGAAACTCCAACCTTGCTGACAAATATATCACAATGAAGAGCTTTGCTTCTGGCGACCGGGTCCAGTACGCGTGTGACGTCGGATACGTCCAAGCTGGCGGTAGCAGATACCGCAAGTGTGTGGACGGACAGTGGACTCCGCTGCACCTTCGATGTGAACGTACGGACCATTTTTTTCCCATAACCTTCCAGACAGCCAATTGTTTTTGAATTTGAGACGCTGTCAGAACCTGAACGCGGCTCATCTGTCACTGTCTGCTTTTATCTTCCTCCAAGTCTCTTTGATATTAGTGGGGCAGCGAGATGAAAGAATCATTTTAACCACGCCACTTTGTCTTGAGAAAAGATTAGTGATCGTAGTCATTCTGGGAATGCTGCACAAATACTGAGGCTTTCGTAAACGATTCCTTATACTTGTCCATATCCTCTCAGTTCTGTAAAGCCTCAGACATCAAAGCCACTCCTGCACGTCTGAACACAAACACCTGAATGAGAACTGTTTTCTATCACATGAAACCTTTGACACGAATCATAAGAACCTATCAAACCTTTGATTTTCCTCCCGTTCCAAAACAGGAAGGTTGTGTGGTTCCGCTGGAGAGATTCTGAACGGAGAGTTCGTCTACAGCGGAGTCCAGTTTGGAGACACGGCCACGGCCGTCTGCAACGAGGGGTAAAGAAGCTGCGCCGCTCCGTCGCGGCTTCGCCGTGTTTCATGTCTAATGTGACTTTGCTATCGCAGGTATCTCCTGGTTGGCCGGGCGACCAGAAACTGTATGAGCAACGGCTGGGATGGCCGCGTACCTGTCTGTGAAGGTGAGCTAAACCGCCGTGGCGTTGGCGTGGGGGGGGCGTTTGATTTCCCTTCTGTAACCGGGAACACGTCGCCGCTCGTCTTCCAGCCGTTGACTGCGGAGAGCCTCCGAAAGTGGCCAACGCTGAGCCGAAAGGCTCCAGGGAGCTGTCGTACACCTACCAGAGCGTGGTCCGTTACCACTGCCGAGAGGGGACCCTGATTGGATCAAATGAGGTCTGGTGCACGCAGGACGGGACGTGGAGCGCACCTCCCACATGTGAAGGTGTGTAGCAGAAGCCAGCTGGAGGGCGGAGACTGGTGCTCAGTGTTTCCACCAGTTTCTCTGTAAACAAGAAGCTCTTCACCATAAAGGTCGACCGCGCAGGAAACTGTAAAAGTGACGTTCGTCTGTGCCGCAGATGTGACGTGTCCCCCTCCAGATGGGTCTAGGGCCTTTTGGAATGGAGCCCCGAGGGAGTTCTACAAACCCAGGGACAGCATCGCCATCGAGTGCAAACCGGGCTACGCCGCGACCGGCCCGAGCGTCATCACCTGCGGGAGTGACGGCCGCTGGTCGCCCGGCCTCCCCTGGTGCGCCCCCACAGGTGAGCGACGAACACTGCAGCACAGCGGTCGCCCAGTTTCACGCCGTGTTTGACCTTCGATCGTTGTTGTTTCAGCACGTTCAGGCCCCTGGAGGAACTAGTGCACGCGCTGACGAACATATATCCACCAGCCTCAGCGAACATCCAAACCGTTAAGCTAACCTGTCTTCCATTTTCAATCCAAATAACCTGCGATTCTGCACTATTACATTTGTATAAAGTCATGATTACAGACATTAAAGTGTTTGAAGTGAGGCTGAAGTACAGTATGTTTATTTCGATAAGTGTTTTGGACAGTAACAAGTACAAACTTTTGTTTAAACAGTCGATAATGTTATGTGTATCATCTCTATAGACTAAAACTGTGTGAGCATTTTTACGAACAGACAAGCTACGAGAAAAAAAAACCACCATTTCCATTCATTTTAAAAAGACAAATACAAAATCCAGACATTTCTTTACATGAGCAATAACAATTCAAGTGCAAATATCATTATCAACTCTGATACATCATAGCAAACTCTTGTTAAAGGCAACAATTACAAAAATAAAATAAAATCAGGTTGCAGGACAGAAGCCTGTTTGGAGGGAAGTACTGGACAATGATCGCATTGTGGGTGTGGACTGCACACAGACCAGATGTAAACATCTGTAGCTTAGTGAGATGTGTATGGAATTTCCAACCAACGTGACTTCTTCATGGTTTTGACCTGGAGTCGGTCAGAAAATCCCTCGTTGCATCCTGACGTTTGGGTACTTAAAAATACCAAGTTTAAGTTTACAATCATTGAATTTTTTTGTTCTATATTTACATGAACGGGGATAAAACGTCCCCCATGAACGTTCTAACAGATTAGAGAGCAGGAACTGAGTCGGTTTGGAGGGTTGAATATGCAGTTCGCAGGACTTTGACTGCAGCAGAGATGAAAAACGATCTTAACCTCCCAAAGTTTGGATAGATTTGTTTCACTTCAATCCTTAACTCAGGAAGTCAAACTTGGTACAATACTTTTGGGATTAAAGAAAAGGTTCTCGAATGTTCTCGGCTTAACTGAACATCTGCTTTTAACCCAAACTCTGCTTTCAAAAGGACTTTTCTCTGAGCAGACTTTAGCCTGCTCCATAGCGACGCTAAGCTAGCGTTTTCACAACATTTTACCCTGTTTTGGACACTTTTTCAAATCAAAGATTAAACTCCACAAAGGATAGAGGCTCAATATTACAGGACAAACCAGCGTCTGCCGAGTCTGACGGCTGAACGTCAAAAACGGTTCCGAAGTGGCGCTTTTGGGGAGGGGATGCAAGCGAAATTTGAGCGTCATGTTTACTCATTGCACTTTGTACTACAAAGGTAGGATGGCATGTTCTAGAAAGAGAAAATGTAGTGCACTAAACAAAACGACCTGCCCTTCTTTTTTTTTTTGGTGGGGGGGGTCTTTGGAAGAGCTGTCTTCGCTGGGTCAGATCGCTGGGAGCGGGGACCAAAGGGGAGGGGGG
>BJFM01000377.1:213418-256015 GCA_016586285.1 Arothron firmamentum
GGGGGGGGGGGGGGGGGGGGGTCACGCTTCAGAAGCTGTGTGACCTTTTACTTGTAAGGTCGCAGGAAAGCTGAGACTTTGCTGCTTATGAGACGGATGAAGGAGCGGGGCAGCATCTCGTTGGACTCCCGAGTGGTGTACTTAAAGTAGTTGTGTGGGTGAGCCAGCACGTCAAACAGTGTCTTAATCAGTTTTTTATCCTGTGGGGAAGAAAAAAAGGGTGTAAACCTCACATGACGGCGCTCCATCCCTCCCTGGAAAAACACTCACCTATGACATCATCATGAGTAACATGAGGACTGAGTTTAGCAACAGTTTCTCACTTCATTCAAGTGATGTGGGTTGAGGGCAGGTGGAACTGACCTTCAGGATTTCCTGATGGTTTTCGGACGCGTACAATCTTCCGTCTCGCACTATGTCTTCCACCAGCTGCTCGTAGTCCTCTGCAGTCAGGAGAGAAGGTAAAAAGGTTCGATTTATAAAGTTACAATTCCAAAATTTCAGAGAGGAAAAAAAAAAACACTGCAAAGGTCAAGAAAGGATCAGAGCTTGAGTTGGAAGTGGAAGGTAGAAGAAGCTGGGAAGGAGAAGACAGCGGGCTGCCAGGCGTTCACGCACCGTCGTAGGTGACGTAGGGGATCTGGAAGCCCCGCGCGCTGTTGACCTCGTTGGACTTGAAGTTGATCCAGAGCCGTCTGGAGCGAGCGGTGAAGGCGATGGGCCGCTCGTAGGTCTGACACGTCTCGTAGGTGGTGATGGAGGTGGCCGACCCTGGCCGGGACGGACGGAGAAGAACGTTTAAACGCCGAATTCCCGTTAAAAAAAAAAAAAAAAAAGAGGCAAACTCACAGTTCTTCCTCATGACCAGCACGTCTCCACACTCATCCTCCGAGGGCAGGAAGATCTCCGGCACCACAATCAAGATCTTGCGCTTGCTGGGGGGGTTGATGTTCCAAATGCACTCCACATTAGCGGGGTAATTGCCGGGATAGTTGGGCGACTCGATGTAACCCATAAACTCACCCATCTCGCCGCCACATTGCCTGTCTAGACGCGCACACACGACAACAAATGTGTCAGCGCCTCCTGGGTGAGAGCCAACGAGGGCATTTTCAGACTTACTCTTGCACTGCGAGACGCTCGTGGCGCCATCGAAATCAGTGGTGGTGTTGCCGGGGCAGGAAATGCAGTAGTTCTGTCTGAACTCTGTCTGATAGGTGCCTACGGGGCAGCGGATACAGCGGTGAACCGTGGTGTTGTAGTAATGACCAGGGGAGCACTGGACTGCAGGGGAGAGGAAGGAAGGCTGTTTACAGGCTTTCTGCTGCCCCAGCACACCTAACCAACACTGAGCTGGGTGCACTACTGCCCCCTGCTGGTGGGCTGTATCGAGGCTTGCATTTGTTCCAATTATGAAATCAGGTTTGAGCTGAGTTTCCACTGTGGCTAAATTGTGAGCTGTGACTCAATCCAGTCATGAAAAATGCTGCCACTAAAGGAGCGTTCATTTAGCTGCCGGTGGGAGCGGACTTTAGACTCACGGTGACCTGACTTAAAGTCTATATTAAAGTCATCTTGCTCATGTGGGTCTCCGAGGTCCTCTGAGTCCTCTACTTCTGACTGCTTTCAATAAAGCAAGACACATACTGACCTTTGACCTCACAGTCATGGAAGGAGCTGGCTCCTTCCCGCTTGGTGCTCAGCCCTCCCCCACAAGGGAAGCACAGCGTCCTCCCCAGATCTGGTTGGTAGGCCCCCTGAGGACACGGCTGGCAGGGCTTGAACCCGTCACTGGAGAAGTACCCCATCGGACACTGGCCTGCGTGCGAGAAGCCGTTTAAAAACCCGGATTCCTCGCTGAACGTGGAGCTTCCAGCGCACGCACCTGCACACGAGGAGATGTTCCGTGCGCCGACGGGCCCGTGGCCGTCGCTGCCGGGACAGAGGTCGCAGGCCAGTTGTCCTTCCTTCTCCTGAAAGGTGCCCGGCGGACACAGCACACAGCGCTCCTGCTCCCCGTGGTAATAAGACCCCGATGAGCATCTGACTGAGGAAACACCCACAATGAAACAGAACGTTTCTTTTCAAACAGACACTGGTTCTGGTAAACAGATTTAAGTCTGTCTGCTGTGAACATCAGCTGCTAACTTAGAGCCACCTGGGCTTTTGCTGAACACCTAGAAACAGCTTTTTTCTTGCTTTTGTCTCTGCAAACCTGAGCAACATCTGGCCATCCAGCACACATTCTTCAGCTAAACGGCTCCGTCCCAGGTGTGGGTCTTACCACATCTGCTGCCGTCCCGCTCCCAGCCCGGGCCACAGTTCTCCTGAATGGGAGCAGCCTGGGGGAGTTTCTGGGCGACCTCGTACTCTAACCCGGCCACTCGGATCAGAAATCGCTCCTGGTTGATGGACTTCTTCAGAGCCTTGAGGTAAGTTTTCACCTGCTTCTCCATGCGCTGTCTGAGGCAGCTCAGATTGCAGCTTCCTGGTCAGAACCACAGGAGACTATTCAGCTGGCGAGCCCACAGTGGGACCGGACGGCGCGGGACAACAGCAAATTTGACATTTGGAAAAGTGGCCAATGACCTGTGGTGTCTCCAGGTTTGACCTCAGCCTCCAGCTCCAGCGTGATGCGCGTCACCTCTTTGTTGGAGGGGTTGCGAGCGCGCCGCCCCTTGGCTTTCTTTGAGGAGTCACATTTGAGGTTGACAAATGTCACCAAGCAGTTGCTGCAGGGCTGAGCACCTCCTGCAGGACACACAGAAGCCGGCTGCTAATGAAAGGTTCCACAGGCTGGTTTTTCCGTCAGTAATTACTCTGCTGGCTTCCTCTTTTCTTTCTTTTCTGTCTGTCGCGTCTGCGTTAGACACACCTGGACCGAGCGTCCGTCCTCTGTCTTCCGTCCTGCCACTTAACTTCGGGTGCAGGTGACATTTGGCGTTTTTAATCTTGAAAGACGCCGTCTGCTTCACCGGAGGGGCCAGAGTCTCTACAGACAAAGACAGCACAGTGGGTGGAGGCGCCTCACCCGCCCATCGGAGCTCAGAACCAGAACCAGAACTTTAGATCTAACAGAGAATCTGGAGGGAAGCAAACCTATGCAGCCCTGGCTGTTGCTTGAATTGAGCCTCGCTGAGGATTTGCCTATGACGACGGGGATGCCGCAACTCACAGAGTAGCTGTTGTCCGACTCTGAACACACAGGCGACATTTGCAACTTTGAGTTTAAAAGGATTTTAGATTTGGATGTTTAATTCCGGCTGTGGGCGGCCTACCAGCCAGGTAGTGAGCCTTGGAGGCACAAGTGAGGGAGCAGCTCTCCTTCTTCCCCGTCTTGTTGCAGGTCAGAGTGGCCTTTGGAGCCACGAGTCCAGGGGGACATTTCACCAGCTCTGAGGAAAATCAATACACACAGAATCACACACTCAACAATCACAGAAGCCTAAAGATCTGCAGAGAAGCAGATGATTTGTTCTTTAAATAATATGATTGATAATAAGCAATTGTATTTTAATTCAATATTTTTTACTTTTAAAAAGTTATTCAAGCTGATACGGACAACTACGATGTAGTTTACTTTGTTGACCACCAGAGGGCAGTGCCGCCACATACCGACACAGTCTTTCCTGTTCCAGTGCAGCCGGTAGCCTGGTGGACAGGTGCACTCATAGCTCCCCAGAGAGTTGATGCATCCGTATTTACAGCCTCCGCGATTTATGCTGCATTCGTCAATATCTGTGAATAAACAAGAGACGTTTAGTGGACGCGCAGGAGCAACTCCCAAGGAATTAATTTAATTCAGCTCTGTGTTATCATCTAACACAAATATAAAACGATTACAAAAAAGAGAAACAATGCTGGTGGAAAAATCTGGGGTCAATTCTGCTGAAGGAAAGAGAGAAGGAAGTCTTCGAAGAATGTGGAATTTCTGTGTGTTCATTTCATCCCGTCACATTCTGGGAAGATTAAAGTGTTGACCCGTAAACAGAATTTCAGTCTCTTTTTTTTGATGTTACCACATTCAATTTCATGGTCAGAACTTCTTCGCTCTTGAGCGAGAGAGACTTGTGGCAAACAGGAAACGACGCGGGTGGAGCTGAGCGACCCTCCGACAGCATCAGGCATCCAGATGCAGGCCGGCTGCCTTTGACACTTAGCTGAAAATGAGCTCAGCGAGTGGAACCGAGGATGCTGCAGGAGGGGACCTCGCGAAAGGAGGAGATAATGGCAGTGATTGATGATCTGACCTGCTG
This sequence comes from Arothron firmamentum, assembly GCA_016586285.1. Classification (NCBI taxonomy): domain Eukaryota; kingdom Metazoa; phylum Chordata; class Actinopteri; order Tetraodontiformes; family Tetraodontidae; genus Arothron; species Arothron firmamentum. Next base: position 217,675 of record BJFM01000377.1, read on the forward strand.
ATACAAAATGCTCTTTCCATTATTCACCATGAATTAAAAAAAGGGCCTGCGTGCCTCTGTGCTGGAGGCAGGAGGTGACTTCATCAGAGCCGCTTTGCCGATGTGCATCCAGAGCTGTTTAGAAACACTCATGTGCTGCTTTTCCTCTGCATCAAAGCACTCAATTTAAAGGACAAAGAACTGTAATGAATATCGGATGCAAGTGGAGCTTCTCCGCCAAGAAACGCTGCTTTGATTTCTTTATTCCTCCCTGGCTTGAAATGTAACCAGATAGATGCATTCTGACTTTTGCCTCGCAAAGATGAGTCAAAATAGAAAAGGGCGGAATGAAAGAAGACAAACTGACGTTCAGACTAAACAATTGCTTTGTGAAATGGAGATGAATTTCAGGAACGGTTGCAGAGTTCATGGAAATGTTATGTTAAATTTTAATCTCTTTTCTGGGTTTATTTATCAAAGACTCGCAGTCCAAACATCTTCGTGTTTTTTGGGAAGAATTTTCCCTCCACGGCTGAAAACGTCGGCGCGGCTTCGTTATTGAGCTGAACTCTGAAAGCAACCTTAAATAACGTCAAGATCAAATTCAGTTAATTCAGTATTTGGTCACAACTGCTCAGGGGCTAGTTTCCTCTCAGATCAGCACAAATGAGCTGGTTGTTTTGCTAGCACAAACAATGAGTTGCTGGCTATCTTCTCACTTGGGAGGAATGCTGACAGGTTTTTGCACAATGCCTGACAGCAGGTCGCTGACCTAATTGGGTTTGTTTAGGGAGAGTCTATTGTTAAACACTGAGCAAAGCTTTCTGGATTGTTTGGCAGCTATATTTCTGTTGATAAAGTGCACAGGGAACAACATAACCTTGGCTGCGGTCGTCCTGTGAGACAGTCCAGTGGGGAGCGCCGTAACTCTCCGGGGTTATCTAACATTTGTGACAGCGCCAATGAAAAGTGAGGGGAAATCATTCATCACAGGACGGCTCAACAATGGAGCACGCCTGGCCATCTTCTCTCCTCTCAGACGATCAGTGTGGCCTCATCACAGTCCATCATGTGAGTAAAAAGCCATACAAATCCAATTCTTGTTCTTTTATTACCTGGACTGACAGCCAATACTGCTTCCTCTTGTACGGGATGGACCCCATGAACCTCTGAGGCCCTTGTGAAATACGGTGTGTGTCGTTGTAACCATAAAAGATGGATGGAAATATAAATGTTGCACTGTACAATATAACAACCCAGGAACGTGACACAGCCTGAGTCATTTATGTGTTTTATGGGGGTCAAAATGGTGACATTTGTGGTCAAATCATGATGGACTGAAGGTTTAAGTGTTGCTGTTATCTTTAAGAAGCCTGTTTTTGCTCTTTTAGTTATGTTTCATCTTAACATTTCACTGCTGTGCTCATGCTGCAGTGCCTCCGTTCCAGTGTTGTTGGCAACATTTCTCATTCAGCATTTTCTTACAGCATTCCTGATCAGTGGACTTGTCAAACTAGAGACGGGAGACGGAACAAATGCCTGCGAGGCTCTGTACTTCCAGCGCACACGCCACCTCTCTCCGGCCGACCGTCTCTTCTGGAGCTATCATGTGCGGCCCTGAGGCGCTGGAGACAGCAGCAGATTCTAACTGGGGATACACACTCCATCAAAGGTACACTGCGTCATCCTGATGGGCTCTGGCGGGCCTCTTTGCACCCGCCGGGCAGCTCTAACATGCCCCCGCACACCTCCTCCTCATACTGAAGGCTCTTGCTACTATCTATCCACACCAGGGTACCTTCAGCGACTTGCTGTTACCGTTACATCGGCATGGTCAAGCTTCACCTCGAAGGACCATTACTCCAGCTTTTCATGTTTTAGCCCATTAACTACAGCAAAAATACTGTTTTTTTCATATTAGATTTTCTTAAATCTATTTTCTGCCTTCCAGGCAGGAAACCTGTTTCAGCTCATTTGAAAATCTACTAAGAAAGACGAAAATATTGGCCCGAGAGAGAGAAGCCATCAGTCATTCATTAACTATTTGACATATACGTGTGAGGGTGCAGGTGCATGCAGGCACTTTTCCAGGCTTTTATACTTGTGTGGTGACGTCCAGATGTGTGTGTGCTAGCTGCAGAGACGGGCTGGTTTCTTATTTTAATGAAAAAAAAAAAAGATGAGAAATAAATTACTATAAGTGCTCTAAGATAATCACCATCCGAGACAGTTCAAGTCCAGCTGAGCTGCAATCAAGACATTAAGAATCAACAGACATGCTGGCAGCTCATCATGCGTCATGGCAACCGACATAATGACATCACAGCTAGTGTATTTGCAAAAAAAAAAAAAATCACACACGCAAAACTGAATGCATTCAAACCTGATTTGTTAAATGTATGAATTTCGCAGCTCCTCACAAATTATTTTGTTTCCGTTAGCAGCTCAGGCGCAGAATTTGCTTTATGCATGATTATAGTTCAAGTTTGCTCATGGTGTAGTTATTATTTGGTTGATACGATCAATAATTTTAATGTAAATTATTATTACAAGGAATAGAACTCTCACAAACCTTTGCTCACTGTAAGCCAGGACATGCTGATCTATTCAAGAATAACTACTAAATGTGGCTTTTTACACCAAATGTGAATGGAAGAGCATAGAACAACGAGCGCAGCAGGTGCTGGATGTGGGGGAGGTGTGATGCAGAGAAGGTTTTGGCTGTGCTCACCTCCACAGTGCGCGAGGCCGTAGAGGACGTAGCCTTTATCACAGAGGCACTGGAAGCTCCCAGCAGAGTTGACGCAGAAATGGTCGCAGGTGCGGTCAAAGGAGCACTCGTCGATGTCTGTGCGTAGAGAGACACACACACACATTAAGAAAAACACCACAAATGACGAAAAATGGCACATCGCTGTCCTCTTCTGTGTTCACCGTTCCTTGTGGCTGGCTGTGGGCCGAGTGTTCTGAGGCAGAAAAAAATGGCTTTTGAAAGGAAAACGTCTCCTGTTTGTTACCTGCTGCAGTGGTCAACCTCCTGGCCTACATACTTTTACCATTTCGAGGCACGGAAATGGAATTTTCAATAGCTTTGTGAAATAACAAGCTGCCAAAGTGGGAGTCAAAACAAAGTCTGCTCTTTGTCTGATAGAAGGAGCACCAGTTCCATTCTCGCTGCTCGCGGCAGAACCTGTCAATCACTGTCAACTTTCTCTTCTTAACCACACAAGTGTCAGACTTCTCATTGTTTTGGGGGTTCATAGGAACACCGTGTGTTGAAAAATAATTGCAGCGTTTAAATGCACCTTAAATGACAGTTTACTGTGATTATGCTCTAAGCCACCCTGTCGGAGCCTCCGTGCGCCAGGAAGCAGAGCAAGCCGCTCTCAGCCAACCAAAAGAGTCGCAAAGACAGACGGAAAAAAAGTTTTATGTACCATATGAGCACAAAAAAAACCTACGTGTCGTATTTGACAGAGACTCTTCTGTGAGCGTAAAAAAGACAATGCCGTCAAAGCCGATTATAAGCTTGAATGTTGCGTGTTATCGTTATTGCCTGCGTGACACATTAATGCAACACATACTATATGTGTTCCATCTGGCTTGAGGGGAATAAATCATTTTTAAGCAACACAACATTGTGCATTCTACACAACCCCTGCAGGGAAAAAAAAAAATCACAACACATCAGCCTTTATTGCACATACTGCTCATTCCCAACTACAATAATCCAAAACTGTTGATGTTGCTGTGATACTGACGACTTCTGCATACACCTGGGCTATCAAAACCAAACCAGAGATATAAAAACACACGCTGAAGCTAAAGCTGCACAATGAAGAGCAAAACTACAAGCAATTTAACCTCAAAGAATCCTTTGTGTTAGCGTGACAGTGCTCTGAGTATTTGGGGCTGGATCTTCTCAGATCACTAACAATGTTAGTAGTTTAAAGATGGTTTGTTAAGAACTGCAGAAGCAGTTATTGTCTCAGCATATAGAACGTAAATTCTGATCATCACAGCTTAAAGTGTGTTACAGCGCTGTGGGGGTCGGTGTGGGGACGAAGCTAACCTCAACGTGTGCGGCCTGAAGTCGATGTGCGTTTTATCATTACACAGATATGTGTGGTGCTCCATTACAGGTGTCTGAAGGTAACTGGGAGTATAGATACTTCCACCGTTATGAACCAGGTAGACATGGTGAAGTATGCAGCATCTTGTGGGGATGTTTAAGCACAGGGAAGATCAAAAGTAGATCTTCCATTACCGCGACCTCTAACGCTGGGGGATGCCACTGTGCCAAAACAAAACAGATAAGCCTTCTGTCATGGATGTTGCCTCTAAAGAAACCATGGCATCAGTTGAACATCTCCCTGAGTGCCCTCATATGGATTAGGAGCGTAAAGGAGATGATATGGAGCTTGTGGAGGGTGTTGAGGGTGGTGGAATGCTGGCATGCCCCATCCTGATGATGGACTACGCTCCACTGACAGCAAGGAAACAGCGTGACTATTTAAACCAAGATAACCTCGGAGTTCAGTTTACATATCTCAACACCTTGTGTAGAAAGCAAACGTCTGCTAAGTGTTACTGAAAACCATGACGTCCCACCTCACACTTTATATCTAAACTGTAGCTCCCAGGAAATCTCCTTGATCTGCTCTGCTTTGTTGTAGACAGGATTAGTTTATACAACTAAATTTAACCAAATCATTAAAGTAGTGCCTCAGGAACTCACTAGTGTGGGTTAAATTTAAAAATGGATTTCATGCAGCTTAATAACATCTAAAACGCCCCCTGATCGATACACTGAATTTGACTTTAAGAGTTAAATTCAGGATTTCTGAGTGTTTGCTTTGTTTCAGCCAGATGTGATTTTCTTTATCCCTCTCTTTAGCCTCTGTCTGTAATCACGAAATTTCATATTTATGCCAGCAGTTGCAACCAGAATCAAAAGAAAAATCCATTTTTCTCTTCAAGGACCACTTTTTCATGGTTGAGGAAAGCGAAAAGAAGGAGGGTAGAAGAAGAGAAGACTGACTCGGGCATGTGGAGCCTGGCAACACCTCACTCAACAGGAGGTGAACTTTATCACAACCCTCCTCTCCAGACAAAACACACAGCACCAAACAAGGACGGCACTGTTCGACGGTTGGTGGAGGAATGGTGCCACAGACAACACAACGAGCGGTGCGCTACACTCCTTTGTGCATTGTGCTGTATGGGGAAAAAAATAAAAAGTGACAGGAAAGCGGCTGCGAAGTGCAAAGACACTAAATTTCCACTCACCACATAATATGTTTATGGACTCTGTGTGTGACACCAAAGAGCACCAGGCTGGATACCGACCGACCACATCAACGAGCAAAATGAGAATTAATAAAATAGCATGTCATCTGTTTTTCCACTGAGAGACAGGGTGGCTCCACTGCTCCACCCAGATGTTTCTGCTGTGGCCCATTTAAGAACCAGAGGCTTGAGAGTTGCAGCTCTAATTCCACACACCTGTGTTCAACCATGGTGAACTCTTTATTTGTTCTGCAGCCAGTCCTTCCAGCTCCTGCTGGGCAGCGGCTACCATCAAATAAAACAGACAGACCAGCCCGAGGAGCCTGCTTTGGCTCCTCTGCACGCTGAAACGAGCATTCTGCTCACACAAACCATTAACGTTTGAATGTATTTAGGAGGGAAACCTACCCTGACACGTCCTCTCATTGGTCAGAAGCTTGTAGCCTTTTTTGCAGCTGCACTCGAAGCTTCCCACCGTATTTCGACACACGTGATCGCAGCCGCCGTTGTTGAGGCGGCACTCGTCGATATCTTTAAACAGAAAGCAAAACACACAAAGAAGAAAATTACACATTAACGACACACACACACAAACACACAGGCATGCACGAATGCAGCAAATTCAAAGAAAACATTAAAGAGTGAGGTCGAGCCGTAAACAGCACTGAACTAATTAAAATGGAATGAATCTGGTTTGCCATGATGGTTTTGCATAAACTGGAAATGAGCTTCAGGGATTTCCTTCCTGGCGCTCCGAAGAGCAAAAGTCAGTGTGTGTGTCGTCTGTAATGAGATGTAGCTCTCACACAGTAAAGCCTCTTGGCAGCGAGGCCTCGAAATCACCACTGACCATCTCCCTCCGATCGCTGTGACTCAGCTCTTTATTTGTGCAGCCAATAGACCCAATCAATAACTCATTGTTCACCCCGTTCTTTGATGCATTTGGCCGTGCTTCTGATTGATTCTGAGTCATCAACACAAATGAGGCGTCTGTCCCTTGAGCGAGTCTTCATCATCTGGATGACATAAACTGACCAAAGCTGGGAGGGAATAATCCCCGCCTCGCACCCTCTCTGCTGTCTGGCCAAGTCCTTCCTGCGCCTGGGTTTCTTTTCCGCACGTTTCCCCTCAGAGCACATTAATTACGAGCACTCACACTTTAATCAGCTCTGATATTCCAACACTGGAAGGCAAAGAACTCATGACAGATTCCACATGTAATTAGGGGTTGGAATCAGCAGAGGTCCTGGATTTTGCCATTATCTTATCTATATTACCATCTATCACAGATCCTGTTCCCACTGAGTTTCTTTCTGTTCTTAGACACAAATTAATGTTCACCAGAGTCATATTACATCATTCCTGAGTTTATGTATTTTTTATTGGTGCATTAAATTTTTCTCAATTTTACCAGTCTTCTTGCATTTTATGACCAATTTCCTGCTGAAGTCACTGGCTTTTGCTGCACTGACATCACAAACAAAGAGAACTTTCAAACAGATAAATATCATTACACCTTGATATACTGTTCTTTCTAGATTAAAACACAATCTCACTGAAATACACAGATTTATAATCATTTACAGTTTCGATACACTCACCCTTAGAGTTAAAGGAAGACAGAAAGTCATCTACTTGGGCTGCGTTAGCGTTTGTGTGCTCTCACAACATAATTCCTACATTCACTTTAAAGTTTGGAATAGAATTTATTATATGTAATGAATAAAAAATGCCTCAGTGTTCTGGTCTTTTCATTTCGGTGCACTGCAAAAACTCAGGAAGGATGATGATAGTAATCTAGTGCAAAGACTGCCAAGAATACTGATGGAATGACAAACTAATACTTAAAATATGCAACCCCAAAACTGAAGGAAGTGCAGATGCACACACTGTAACTTTAGAGCACTGACGCACATACAGAATAAAGGTTTTAAAAAGCGACTTAATGCTGTTGGCGGGTGCAGTGCAGGTTGGAGAGTCTGTTTCTGTACACTTCAGGTGGAGATGAAAGCTCAAATTTGACTGATAATACAACAGCAAGCAGGTTAATCTGGGGGGGGTGACGCTTTACCTTTACAGGTTTTGCGGTCCGGCTGCAGAGTGAAGCCAACAGGACAGCTACAGCGCACTCCTGTGACCGAGTCGTGACACGTGCTGTCACAGCCGCCGTTGTTCACCGCACAGGTCTCTGCAGGGAAACAGGTACTCACAGTCAGAAAAAAAACCCTGCGGAAATACACGCCACAGCTGTCGTCGTGGCCCATTTAGTTTTTCCCACAGAAACAGCATACGTGCACGCTGGTGTTACATCAAAAAGGAAGAGAAATGAAGCTCCATAACAGTCAGCATTCATTTTTCAGGCTAACGGCAGCAAGGAATAGGAAGCAGACCAGGGCTTTAGCTCCTCGGTGGTGTTGGAATAAAGAGCAGGCACAGATGCAGCAGCTGGATGAGATTAACGGGAAATAAGACACACGTGAATTATAAAAGAAGACAGACAGTAAATATAATTCTCCACTCTCTACTCTAATTGTTTCTCCTAGATTAAGATAAACAGCCCTTTGTACCAGAGCAGTGCGGGTGCGGAGGTTTGACTTTATGTGGGGATGAAACCACCAATTTCTCTCTGTTTTGAAGGAAAAAAAACAACCTTCCAGTCATTTAAGGGATAAAAAAAAGCAATTTCAGCTACCTGGGCCCAGTGCTGGATAGAGTGCTTTGAAAAAGGGAGGAAGTCTGTCAGAACAGGATACCTGAGGTCTCTTCTCAGACAGTGACAAATTTCACTGAGACTTTCATTTTCAGAAACAGTGGAGGAGAAATTTGTTCTCACAGGAGGCAGAGCAGTGAGCCTTAATAGTTTTTGGCAGCCTTAGAGGAAAAAAACGGCTCTCACACGGCAGAAAAAAAGCAGATAAGAAACACTTCTGTGACCTGGATCTATTAACTGGAACTGGCCAGTGGTCGTCCACCCTGCTCATCTTTTCTCCCTAATGGGCTGTGGGGCTGCTGGCTGGCACAGCCGGGCTGCTCCAGCGCTTCACACCGGCAGAGACATGGCAGCTCACACGTGCTAATAAAGAGGGAATACGTCCATGCTTTTCTTTCTGCCTCCAGCCTGCAGCAGCCAAAATGTAACTGAAAAACAAAGAGCTAACTGTGCTGCTGCATATCAAAGGAGCTGCTTGGCGATGTTTTATTGCTTTATTGTGGCTCGTGGACACCTGCTCGAATTAGATTACTGCTGAAGGCTGAATGATGATGCATTCACACAGTTATGACAAGTTACAACCTGGCCAACAAAGAACGATGCTAATAGAGATTACAGGTTGCAAATGATTCTTTGCAGTGTTTTTATTATTTTATAGCCAATTATGGCTATTTAAGAGTCAATAAGAGGCTCCAAATTCCTCTGTTAAATTCTGTTTGGAGATTTCATCGTCGTCAGTGCCTTATTTATTTTTGTTTTGAATTCTAATTCACAACTCCGACATTCAATTTACCGTTCATTACAGTTGACTAGAGTGAGAAGAGCAGACGTTTCCCAGAGTGCTTTGCATGCCTGGCCTGCTCATAGTTCCCTGGGACTGAGAACGTTAGGATGTTCCAGACCCAGGAGGATTTTTTTTGCGTGTTTCAAAAGGACCGCAGCGTTTTCACATTTGAAAAATCAGGCCATACATAATCACCACTTTAAAGATCTGACAAAAGAGGGGAAATCCAGAAAAGTAACAAGCTCATTTACTGCCACTTTTACCAGACTTCATACTGGCCTTAAATTACATTATTGTATAATTTGAAGGACTTTTCTACATATTTTAACTTTAACACTTACAAAATGAGTTAAAACCATAAAATTTCATTTTTTTTTTAAGTCCAGCTGTCATGTCAGAGTTATTCTCTCTATAATCATCTGTAAATGAATGACAGCACATTATGGGCTATATTTGCAGGGTGGAATGTTTCCAGTTAATGTACTGGTGCCCACTCAGGCTGGAGAGTGTATCGCTGTGGTTTTGCTTAATTGCAAAGTGTTAGTGGAGACGTTTGGCAGACGAGACTATTAGGCAGGCAGCGTCAGGACTTGCCCTGAAAATGCTTAGTCAGGCAGCATCTCAACCCAAATGTAATAATGATGTGTTAAGAGAGCAAGGAAACATTTCTGACATGATGATGTTGTGAAGACAGGGCAGACACGACCTCTGGCGTGCGTGTGGGGTTTACATGCCTCGTACAGCAAGCTAGACTGGGGCCCACAATTAGATTAAGACCCAGCAGACTTTTGTAAATACTCTCCGATCTGACGTGTCAGCGTTTGGTCTGACACTGAGCCTCTACAGTGCACGTTTCACAGACGAAGGCGCACTCCATTTTTAAACAGAAGCCGCAGGAGTTCTCGCCGCGGCGCTCTTTTGACAGTGTAGGGAAAGTGTGGACGCGCAGCCTCGATACTGCATAGCATGACACTTTTATGATCGCCACAAACAAAATATCAACAGCAGAGCAGTCGGAGTGCCGGGAAAAATGACACAAAGCGAGAAAATGCAAACAGAAAACATGCAGCTGTAATAAAGTCACACTATTGGTTATCAGACAAAAGCCGTTTGAAAGCTTTGAGGTGAATGCTCTCTCAATAACACAACCAATAAAAGAGTGGGAATAGTGTGTTAATGTTTTCTAGAGGTGCTAATGTGAACGGAAACCACAGGGTTTGGTTCGCTAACAGCAAACCGTGATGATGGAGGATGCTAAATATATAGCTTGGTGCTAATGTTTCTTTTTCTGACAACGTAACATGGAAACCAGGACATCAAAATCCAAAAATAGGTCAGCGTTTTATACCTAAGCTCACAGAGAACCTTTATACTGTAAGAAAAGTAGTAACTTTAAAACAGGCCTTGACACACCCACGCGCGGTCCTTGTACATTTTACAGAAAATGTAATGAAAGTATTTTTATCATTAAAAGTGGGACCTGGACGAAAATGAAATACAAGTAATTTGATCCATTTGATGAAACACGTGTGACTACATGTGTATGAAAAAACAAATCAAGCTTTTATCTTCCCTCTCAAGCAGCGCTAAATGACGGGCATGTTCTAAACTCCCTCAGTGAAGCAAACAGACCATAATGATTCAGTCTGGGAACACTGTGGAACAGCGCAAGCATGATTCCACACAAAACACAAATAAAAGCAAACAGTTTGCTTGGGTCTCTGATGTTCGGGTGGAGCTGATATGGTTGGATCACACAGGGATGCTCCTTTAATGGGCTGATTTGAGTGTTTCCCTGCAGGACGCAACTGTGTTATGACTCATGAAAAAAAAAAAAAAAAAATAAATCCTGAGGGCAATTAAGTCATTAGTCGTATAATTTTACATAATCTTGTGCCATTGTGTTATTGAGAGGGCATTGACAGAAGAAAGAGGAAGGCGTGGTGATGTTGATGAGGAAGAAGTCTGGAGTCAGATGGATGCTGCCCCTGTGATGCCCCCTCAGGGATGCCTGACTGGTTAGTGCCCTCTATGTCCCACACCCACAGACCACCATTGAGAGGAGTCAGAGGAGCACATATTTACCATTGGGGAAGAGCTGTGGCGCGGCCTGGGATGGGACACTCCTCTCCCCTGCATGCACGCGCACACCCACACACACACACACACACACATTGAAAAGACCACTTTAGCTCTTTTAAACTTGAATCACGCAGCATTTGCCTTCAATAATAAAGACTGATCTGATGATGTAGACGTACATCCACCTCACCCCATCACTCCAGGAGGCATGACCTCTAGGTGTCCTTCATGTTTATGCAAAGCTGACATATGAAAATGTACATGAGAATATGTTGCCAGTTATCATGTAGCATATGGTCAAAATTGTTTTTCTTGGTGCTAAAATGTTTTTCTAGTAAAATTTGTGAAGTGTATGGTAATTTTTCAGTAAAATCTAAGATCGGATAATAATAGCAACACTTTGTTAATTATTGTATAAGTGCTAGTAGGCGATCCACATGTTGCAGCGTCAAATCAGTGTATGTGGCTAAAAATATTGATATTTGTTTCAAAACCTATCCTTATATCCCTCAATAATAAAGGGAAAATCTCACAATGAGCTATTTAATTAAGTGATCTACGTGATTTCTTCTCAGGACATTTTCATGCATGTCAGACGAGTGTGTGGATGATGAAAAATAACCTCTCCTGAATTAATAAGGCGATATCCATTGGAGGTGATAATAAAATAAGGATTATCGTGCCAGGGAATAAAAAGACCAATTTATCAAATCTTCATAACAGTATGATGGCAGCAGGTCTCCATCTTAGGTGACATTTCAAGGCAAAAGTATTACCAGTCAACATGCAGCCATGCAGATAAATATTCCACAAAGTGTGCAGTTTTGCTGTTGATGAGAGGCTTTAGCTAGTTAGTATGAGCGCTGCCAGTCTTGACAGACAGAGCAATGGTAGTTAGTGCTGCAAGCTGGAAGAGCGGGACATGTTTGTGCTTTGTGGTGTCTTTAATGCTCAAATGATTCTCGAAATATTCTTTATATGGCCGTTATGAAGTGGCATAGTTCCCACTAAAGGCTGTGCAGTGTGCAGATATTCGGTTCACTATTTCACTGCTTCCATTCCCTTGTTTTTCCTATACAATTCATGTCAGTGATGTTATGGTTTTGGACTAAACTTAGTCTACAAGTCTGGCAAGTAAATCCTGTTTGTATGGTCCTTTGAGTGGGTATTTCTAGAAGGACTGTACACAGTTACCCATGATGCACTTAGGGAGTCACATTAAGGGAGATATCTGAAGGTCACGTTCTGCAGAACATCGTATCGAATTCATTTATGGCATCTGAAGAAGCTACAAATATCTGTAAGTGAAGCCTGCAGATCTGACATTCAGGGGAAGCTGCTTGTCACCTCGACAGTCACAAGACCACAAAGCATGCACGGTTTGCTGCGACTACCCAACATGCAAACGTTCAGAAGCACCAATTCTTCACAGTTAAAAGGCAGAGCACAGCAAGATTCATCAGAAGACACCAACATGAACGAACAGACCACCCGAAATAAGAACACACCGTGTTTATGTTACGGATGTGCGCGCTGCTGCAGTCTACCAGAGTTTAGACACATGTAGTGCATGCGTGCTGGTCGTGTGGATGTTTGTACAGCTTTCTGTTTGTGTTATAAAATGCATCTCTCTCTCTCTCTCTCTCTCTTTCTGTGCATGTAGCCAACTCTTCAGATGATTAAACTCCTGAGCATGTCTGCATCTGTATGCTATTTGTGAGTGTTTATGATTTATTGTGCTAACAGTGTGAACGCTTCCACATGACGACTGCTGCTTTCTGATAACTGAACAGCAACTGGGTGCACAAATAGACCCGACTGCTTTCAGCGGCTCTTTGACTCAATAATCCAACGCTGAAGTAGGATCTGACTCTCTAACGTCTGCAAAAACGTGTCAAAGAATGTGCGTGCATGCACGTATAAAGGACAGGGAAAGAACAGTCCCTGTGCCATCCATGAAATCCCTGTTGACACTGATATTCCCAGAATAGTGTTTCAGGTGCAGAGGGAGACAAGAAAGCAGGGAGACAGGTGAGAGAAGGAGAATAAAGCTCTTACTCCCACAACCAGAGTAGCATTTTTACAAAATGCACAAGAAAGCCTGAGGACAGACATAAAAAAAAAACTGAGAGTGTAAAATTACCCCCCAAAAGACAGAGAACAATGAAGCCACAACAGACTGCAAGTGCTCAAATGAGAAAGTCTGGACCTAGTTCTCTTTCACTTTATTAAAATGTGATTGTATTTTAAAATCCCATTAGAATTTGCAGGAATTTTCCCAACTTGTACAGAAATCTAATCCAATGCATCAATAAATTCAGTCAGGCTGAAAGTCTGTTGTATCTGTAGAATAGATAAGACGAAAGTAAACTGTTATTGTAATTACAATCGCATCATGATCAATTTGCCAGACGGATGACTGTATGCGGTTTCTCTCGACCCTGTCGATGGTGAAAAACTTGCCCGGTTAAACCTCTCCAAGACTTTCTGAGGCATTTCCAGTGTTCCCGTCTCTCATGCCCCGTCAGTGGTTTGTCTGGCAGATTGTTTTGTTTTATTGAGCTTTTATTAACTAATAGGGTGCCTGGGAGTTGCAGCGGCCATGTGCAGACCGCACGGATTCCCCAGATGCTGAAGGGGAAATCAAAAAATGTCAACTTGCTGGCTGTTGTCTAATCTGGCAACCCAAATATGTATTTCATATGCCTTTGGGAGCAAGAAGGGCTAAGACATATAATTTGGTTGCGGTAAACTATTGTGGCAAGCGTCTGGCTGTGCAGGAGGGAGTATTAATGATAGGTTTGCTGACCAGTTTGTAACACGGGTCTGGCTCCCATCGCAATACAGAGGATGCAGAATCTGTGAGCTAATCAGCTGCTCTGCCGACCAAACTCTCACTTCACAGCCATTGAAAGAAGGTGACCAGCTCGAGGGTCTTACAGCCTTTTATACTGTTTTTGACGGGTGTTAAACAACAAACTGGAGCTTCTGTTACAAAGGCTCGCCAGGCTGCTGCTGTGGCCAGACCACATGATTATGCAGTGGCTTTTCTCGAAAATTCTCATGCCCGTTGCAGTGATACGAGACATTTATGTAATAGTTGTGGCCTTCTGCTTTTTAAAGGTAAAGTTCTATAAAAAAAAAAACAAACAAAAAAATCCAACTGGATTTCAGAAACATTTAAGCGATTGTAAAATGAGTCCAAATGCCATAATTCCATTATGGATAAACTTAGATGAAAATGCAAGAGTAAACAATAAACTTGATTTGTTTAGCTCTGGAATACATCTGGACCGTGCAGCCTCTCTTATGTGGCATAACAGTGCTGGATTACTTTAATTGAGGAACATTTTCAGCATCAGAAAACTGTCTTTTGTTTGGTTACATTTTTAGAGAACTCACTGGCTAGAAAAAAAATGCAAGGTTGGACAGAATTCACACACTTTGTGATTGCAAAATTGTGAATTTCAGAAAAGATATTTTTTCCTGTAATTTAACAAAAATTATATGAAATTGAGTAAAGTATCAGTTTTCTTAAACAAATATAATTTGCCTGCTGTATAAAAACAGAGCATTTCTGCACTGTTAAACACAAGCCACGCCTGTTTATTCAGACCTGGGATTTGACCCTGTTGCACCAGCGTGACCCTCCTGGTGTAAACCCGACCTTCAGCGTGGTTCGATAAGCACCCAATGATTTTGACTCATCTCAAGTCCACTGAGGCAAATGCGGATGAAAGTTAGGTCAGATACATGAGTTAATCTGAAAACGCAGGCAGCAGAGGCATTGACCCACAAAGGTGCACCTCTGATTTAATGGAATAGGGAAAGCGGCATCTAATGAAAAGGAGGAAAAGATGCTTGAGAGAGATGGAAGAGAAGCCAAAGCTGATGCCTGGAGTGAGGGGTTATTGGGGCTGTGGAAGCAGCAGAATAAGAAGGGAGAGCACGGAGGACGGTAATCTTTTGTCCTTGCATGTCACAGTTGAAGAGAGAGGACTCAGACTTACGGCTGCTCTTACAAGGCCTGTTTTTAAATGTGAATTTAATCACAGCACAGCTCATTTCAAAATGTAATTAAATTTACTGGAAACTGGATATTGGCTGCCGAGTTAATTTGAGAGTTGACATTTTCTCATTCAAAAGTTATTATTTCTTGCCCAGGGTAGCTGTATCAGCATGAGATGACTCACCTACACAAGTCTTTCCATCGTTGTGCAGGACAAACTTCATGTGGCACGAACACTTGGGGCCGTGATCGGTCTCCTCACAGATATGCTGGCAGCCCCCATTACCATAGTTGCACGTCACTATCGAGAAGCATATAACTCGCATTAAAATTTTAACACAGAGTAATACAAGCTTATTGCTTAACGCTGCAGATGGTAGCGAGGGTAAAGAGAGGGGGTGTGATGGGAAAACAGAACCAGTGTTTTCACTGCAGAAGACTTTGGGTCATACGTTCTATGGAGTCAATTTTATAGGATCAATTAGTTACAATAAAAACACATACACACTTAAAAATGGGAGGAGGTAAAGTTGCAACCCGGGATTGGATACAATTAAAAAAGACAAAAAAAGAACAAAGAGTAAACAAGAATATTTTGAATAACCCATATTTTTAGTGGGAAAAATACGTAAAATGTATTTTTTTTAATCAGAAAAAAATTAAAGAAAAAAGCGAAAAAATTTTTGGATAATTAGCTTATAGCAGTCCCTGAAGTCTCCTGCCATCAGGGTCTCCTTTTTATCCCATCAATAAAACCACAATCAGTCCCAGAAGCATGGTCTGGTTTGCAAATAAATCCCATCAGTGGGGAAATCTGTGTTAATGAGCCAGATTATTGCAGCTTCATTCCTTCATTGTCATAGATTACATGTGCTTGCCAATGTCACCGAAGGACTGAGAGACAGAGAGGTCCTAGTCATTAAAGTCTAAATCTGCCAAAGATGAGGTTACACCAAAGGCAAACCTTCTCCATTATAAATCACTCAGGATAAGAGAATTAGTGGACTACCAGTGCTACTAAATCACAATAAATTAAACGTAAAAGGGGCAAGATAGTCATTGATGCTCACCCACTTAACAACAGTAAAGTGTCTCAAAAACTGCAGTTTATTTGTTCACATATGTGTTTCAAAGTGCAAAAGCATGTCTGTGCCGTCAAGTAAAAGGAGCATTAATCCTGACACTTTTAATAACTGATGACAGAGTGAAAAAGATCACGAGAGAACCGAGGCTACGTCCGCCTTCCTGTCTGCACCCTACCATCCCTGCGCTTTTTGCCCTTTTCCTGGGCTGTCACTGAAAAACTATAGAATAACACTTCTCCAATCCTTATCCAAACACAGACAAATCCCCCATCAGGCCTGGCCCCAGCTCTGACAGGATGATCTCTGTTGCACAGCAACAGGAAGTGTGCGCTGTCCATCAGAGCTGTCCCCTTCGAGTAACCTCTACACTTGCCCTGCCTGTGTAAATGATCACTCATTCGATAAACATGTTTTGTTCTTTAAGTGGACTCAGAGGATTATTCAGTACAGGGTAATGCAACGTAAATGTCAGTAACCTAAACCCTTTAGGAAGGCATTTGTGGAATGGGTGCAATTATCCATCATTGCAGGTTTCCCACCACGATCACTTTTTCACGAAGAGTCTATAGATTCCTGTCCTGGGGTGTTTCGGTGTGTCACAGAGGGGCAAACTGCATGAGGTTGACCTGACTTACATTTGCAGTCCTTCATGTTACGGGTGAGCTGAAATCCAGGTCGACATTCGCAGGCGATGCCACCCTTCTGCGTTTCCCTGCAGATATGCGCACAGCCGTGATTCTTGTCCATGCAGGTGGGTCCGTCCTTTGTGCTGTCCATTTGTACTGTTAAAGACACAGATAGACAAGAGTTTACCTCTTAATTTTTCATCGAAACTCTACACAACTGATTAGAAGTAAGATATCGTAGATGTATAAAAGTATGGGACTGTGTAAAATGACCTGTGACCTTCAATCGCGCGTTCGTCAACTTCTGGTGAATGACAGACTGGGTACGCTTCAACGATGATTCAAGCACTTGTTGGAACATGCTTGTGTGTTCGGGCCACAGAAAAAGGAGGCTAACAACAGAAGGGATAAAACCCTCAGCAGGAGCTGATCCCCTAGACCTGTAATTTTAATTGAGGTAATCCCCCATAAAGAAAAAAGGGAGGAACCTGTTGAAAAAAAAACCCTGTAGAGATCAAAAGGCCCTGCACGGAATAAAAGGACGTGTCTTTGCCAGTGCCTTTTTGTGATTCATCACGGTTCAAGAATTTGTCGAACCATAAAAAAGAGGATATTTCTTAAAAGTGCTCATTGTGTAATCATGCCTGGCTCTTTATTTTGATAGTCCTTTGTGGTTTTGTTCTATTCATTTTTCTGCAAAGCAAACTTATATTTAAAAAATACATAAAGTGAATTTTACACTTCCATTTTAGTGATGACCAGTTTCAAAACTGAAATCTTGAAAATCTACTAAACATGGCAGATGCATAATTTCTGTGTAAGCTATAAAAGCTTGATGAAGAGGTATGGCAGTCACCCAGCATGCTTGTCCCAAGCTCCAGACCCTTACGCCATAAATTATTTCACAAAAGAACACGGTGCTCCATTTGCTTTTCTCTAGACTGCGATAATACGGCTGGGTTTGTGGAGGGAAACTGATATTTGACTTATTCATTATGAGACCTTGCCACCAGTACGGATGCAGTCACAAACCCCAGCTCTCTGCCTCATTAAAAATCCAACAGATCTCCCTCCTTTTCCGTCACTTATGTGGCAGCAGGCAAGAAGACATCTCCATTAACGTCTCATTAAATCTGCCATCACACTGAAGGGTGTTTGGAGGTCCAACTTTTTTTTAATTAAGAAAGAAAAAGAAAAAAAAAAAAATTGCAGAAGCTCATACAACATTGTGCCCTTCCTCATCATATCCATTTTTTCCCCAACTATACAGTATACTGCAGTAACTCTAGTTCTGCCTTGGGCATGATGGGAAATTTGATGTTGTCTTTTTTTATGTAACATGTCGATTAATGTACATCAGCTGTGCTCTATCCTATTTCACACATTTTCCCAAGAACTTAATGTGCCCTTAATGCATTTCCACACAAGCTGGAAATCTATTTTGAGTCTTTCTTCAAGTAGCTGACCATGCAAGTGCGACAGGCAATTCTGACCTCCTGGTTAAATACTTTCCATCACTTTAAGTCTGTCAGCAAGTGTCACAAGGTCACGCAATCCTCTCAGACTTTCCTGAGGTCCTGTCGTTTTTGCAGACAGAGTGAGCTATCAGATGCTGACTGCAGCCGCAGCCCTCCCAAATCCTCAGAACTGAACAAACAACACTGGGCCAACACATCGGCTCTGAAGTCAGAAAGGAGAGAGGATGAAGAGGAAAAGGAGAAAGAATAAATGTGCTGAACAGACCAGCTGCTGTTAAAGGCTTTGTGCCAATCGGATATGATGGAGCTATTAACCTAATGGCAGTACAACAAAATCGCCCCAGTAGATTAACGATGACTTACTACTACAAAAAAAGCTCACTGAACTCTATGCAGCCCCTCTACCCAAATGCTACAGACCCATCAATCAATAACAAGTTTGAGCTGGGGCCAGAACTTGGGCCTTGGTCTCTCTAAGGACCAATAAAAGCCAAAGTGTTGACACAATGGTGCTTTTCTCCAGCCCAGCCATCATCCAACATGTGCGGCTCCCTCTAACTGGCTGCCAAAGGCCTTCAGTTTTTATCATTACTAAAAGATGGGAATTGGAAATGTAAACATTCTGTCATAAAAAGATGGATGGGAGAGTGAAAGAGTGAAATTAAATAATGAAAGAAATGCTCGATCATGTGCGCCATGATTTATTAAAACAATCCGCTGACCCATAAAACGCGGTTAGATGTGAGGAAACCATCACACGATGGTTTTATAGGCAGAAAACTGAATGGGGATCGAGTCTATGGGCTTGGAACTAGGTAGGAGACAAACAGGTTTTTCACACAGCTCAAAACACGCAGGCATCATTAAAACTGCAGCAGCTGTAAAAGAGGGAACACTGCTGTTAACCACAAAAACAAGCGAGACCCTGCTGAGGAGCCAGACGCCCCCTAGCATGGGTCATGACCTCTGCACCCAACACAGGAGCGACGCTGTTCCATCAAGTCTGTCGGCAATATTTTGTGAAATATGTTCCAACTTATTCTTTCTCACAATTAAACAATAAAGCTTGATCTATTTTTGGCAACAGAGAGATTAAAAAAAAAACAAAAAACATCTGTAAACATCTAATTTTCTTTGGCGATTGTTTGCATGTGTCCTCTCCTCTCTGAAGATGCTACCAAAAGACAGATGATCACTTAAAACCATTCAATCTATTATTTTTTTTAACAAACATCCTTAAATTTTATTTGAAATATAAACAATATTTCGAGTAAAAAACAAAGAATGATGAAGTGTCTGAACTGACTTCACTAATGAAAGAGCTGCCCAAGTTGTGAAACTCTCAAAATGTCTTTGTAATGTGTTCATTAATTAGCTGGAGGGTGAACGACTGCCACCTCGTCCCTCCATTAATGTGGCTGCTAATTACAAGCTTCTCAATAGTGCTCAATATACTTGTGACTCGCTAAGAGCTTCACAAGCATGCTAAATATCTACTGTTTGACCCAGTAAACAATGACCCGCCTGGGGACAAACTGGGCAAATCAAATTATGTTTAGAAGAAAAATCAATGCATGTGTCTGTCATTGAACTTTAAATGTGAGGTCAGCTGCATTCTTAATGGGACACAAGTGGAGATCACATTTCACAGCTACCAGAGGCAGCAGGTAGGGGCAACAAGAAGAGATGAAACAAAGATCGACTGAAAATTCAAGCCAGCAGAGGGCAAAACAAACACTAAAACTTGTGAACGATGAATGAATCAGATAAATACCAGAACAAGACTGCTACCACACCCGAAACTGTAAAAAATAATAATACAACAGCGTAACCCAGTAAAACTTCGGTCAACTCGTTTCCACCTAAAATTTCCTTGCAAAGGCATGAACTTCAAACAGCAAATTTTAGGACTTAACAAGACACGAGGACCGTGCAATAGAAAAGTTAATACGGGCACAGCAGCTACGATAAGAGCTCCTGTGTTCCTCTAACAAAGCCAAAGGAGCCACAAGTGCTTCACTACAGTGCTGCAAGCTCCTTAAACCTGAAAGCCATGTAGTGGAGAGACTGAAACAATGGGTCTGAAGTATTGGAAGGCATGCCAATGGTTTATAGTCTGCTCTGAGTGCTTGGGGCAGTGAAAAGAGGGCTCATGGTCCATGCTGAGCGGCCTGCAGCGAGACAGTCCCCTCTTTGCTTGACCCTGGCTGGAGAACATTAGGCAGCTAGCTAATGTTGGTTGGTTACAAAGTGAAAAGAAGGGGTCTAAGCGTTGGAGCCACCACACTATTAAACCAACATTCCTTCCTCTTAGATAATGGGCCCTTAAAAGTTTTAATAGGAGGATAAAAATGTCAGGGCATGAAAAGGAAGAATGGGAAAAGGAGCTGGGCTGGGTTGCGTTGGGCTGGGCAGAGCTGCAGTGCAGATGGTCAGACAGAGGAGTTGGGCAGCAAGCTGGGTCAAGGAGTTACGCTTCCACGCTAACTGCGATTAGCGATGCCAAAGAGAGTGAAGAAACATCCAGATTGTGCTACTGCTGGGTCTGACTGAACCCAGCTCAGCAAAGCATCAAAGTAATCATATGAATCAAAAGTTATACAAATAAATAATAATTACTTTGTTCATCTAACATCATTAACTACATTTTTGAGTTCTTCTCCTCTAAAAAAAAAGGAAAAATCCGTGTAACCTTAATGTGTGCGTTATAATCCTGCAACTTTTCATATCTACAGAACGAACATGCTAATTTATCCCTGCCTTGTCACTGCTCGTTTGTTCTGCCCCTTTCCTGATCTTTCTCGCTCTGTCACCATCTGAGTCTAGTTTGAAATCAGCCTCGTTGCAGGAAAACATTTAAGTGGATTAAAATCCCCAGCTATGATGTTTGATCGTGATGCGTGTCGTACTGTCGTAAAAAACACACCACTTACTTCAAAGGGGGAAGATCTCAGATTTCAAATACAAGGTGTTAGAGAGGCAAGAATGTGTGGATTGTAAAAAAATGTGATATGCATACATGCATTAATACACCTGCTATATCTATATATATAATATACATGCCCTGACAAAGGTATATTTGAATAATATATGCATGTTTCACCTGCAGTTGTGTATGTGCCCATCTGTGTCACACACAGTCATGCAGCAGGCTTTTGGGGACACACCTCCCTCCCCTCCGTTTTTCTTTTTAACAAGGTCACCTCACTACGCACCCAAAGGAGAGCAGCACTCTTTCACCAGAACACAACAGGGGGGGCACACCAGACTATTGTTTAATCTAGAAACACAAAAGGTGCGACAGTCTTTGGGTTTTATTACAGAGCTGCATTCTTTCCAAAATCACAGGGAGAGGCACCTAAAGTAGGCATTCCTTCAGGCTGGCACTCCTGTTAAAGACACGAGGGAGAAATTAGTGGAAAAACACCACTGGCATCTTCTCAGCAAAATACTGGATGAGCCAAGAAGAGATGCCCTCCTCACGTGAAGTATGGGGGAGGTTTTCCTTATTTTTCATTATCTCAAGCCATAGAATGTTTGTTCGCGGTGGGGAAGATGGCCAAAATCAAATAAAAAAGATGGAAAAATTAAGGAAATGTTTGTTCTCTTCTAATAAAAGTTACTTCCACAGAAGAAAAATATGGTTGTTGGAGAAAAGTCAAACGATTAAAGTGGGGAGGGCCAGAAACGTGCACTCTACGTCGTTTTTTTCCTATTGCTGGCCCAATTGGACATATTTAAAGGAAAGCACAGGGCTTCTTCCCTTTGCTTGACTTCCACAGAATAGGAAAAGAGCCTGGTTAAACGGTTGGGCTGCAGCGCAATGGAGCAGTGATTTCTGCACTTGTAAAAACAGTTCTGTGGCCAGCGCACAGACAGACAGGCAGGCCTGCTAAGAACTCTGTCAGCCTCTGCATAGAGGACCAGCCACACAGCACAAGACACAAACCCATAAAATGTTTTCACAAACACAAATAGTCATATATTTGCCTTTTCGGTATTAAACACTGCCTGCCCGGAATGGTGGAAACTGGCCCTGAAGCACTGCATTACTTCATGAACTTAAAATGCACAGCGGTCTGTTTAAATAGTTATTAACGGCAAGAAATTATGTTTTCTCAATTTAGCATTCGAAAAAATGAAACAGTTCATTATTTAAAAGCTTCAATGACAGCATGTCTCATTTGTTTTGGAGGAAATATTCCAGAAAACCAAACAAACTGATGATGCATCCATTTATTATAGATCCAATTATATTATTAGAACATTCCTCACATTGCTGCAGGTCTGGCCAGCACAGAAATCCTATTGTGAAGTCAACATTGTGCGCAACAGTATGCATTTTAATGTCACAACACAACATGTCTGAATATGCCTCCAGTGGGATTAAAATGAATGCGCTGCCTGCCAGGTCATGTGTGGGTGCGTGTGTGTGAGAGAGAGAGATTATGTCCATCATGTACAATTGTGCTCCTATTTGAATTTGAGGGAGAGGAAGCAAGAGAAAAGATTAGCTGCACAAGAGGTAACAGCCCCTTTGGGAAGCTAATGAAAGCTGTAAACACAGGAAGAGGTTCTCACTGACAAAGTAAACATTTCCTGGAAAGACAAGACCTACTGTAAAGAAAATCAGCAATGCCTGTATCCACAGTCGGGTGATAAAAACCAGTAAGGTTCATTTTAAGGTATGGGGCCTCTGCTCCGTGCATCGCCACGCTACATCACATAAATGCATAACTAAAATGACAGATTATGGACATCGACGCCTTCCATATATAAAGGTGAGTCATGTCAGGGCTGAAAAACATCATCTCTGCAGTGAGCCTTGTATTTTGTATAACTGAATATCAGGCTTAACTGTAAAACGCTACTTCTGGGTTTGAATTAATCCACAATATGTGACGAAAACATCAACGCAATATGACTTCCCAGACAATCAAAAATGTTGGAGGCTAAAATTATGGATGCGAGGAAAGCCTGAGCCTGTCTCATGCCTGCTCCTGTTATGTTCCCTTATAAAAGAGACAATAAATCACATGCAAAGAAGCAGAACCCTTTTTGACCTTAATGACATTCCTGTCAACCACTAACCACTCTGGCTGGCCTTTCAAAGCTTCTGCTCCTTGACCGAGGGAAATATTTGGGGAGATAAAAAATGAGCCGTTACATTTTGCCTGGCTAGACGATGGAGCCTTTCTTTGGCCAGAGTTATTCCTGCTCAGGGAGGAAAGGGGCAGGTTTCATAAGAGACAGGCCAGCAGCAGCCTTGTCATTAGCCCAGAGTCTGGCACACCCCTGCTGCCTAATTGGCATGGGCTCACTGCTAACAAGGGCTTCCTACCGGCAGGGGAAACAGACCGTTAGTGACATACACTGCAGTGACCAGCTCTCCCAAGAAAAGACGTGCAGGAGTTATCCAGAGAACACCTGACCCATTAGCAAAAGAAATGGAGAGCTGATGTCTTTTTAATGAGAACAATAAAGCTCAGGAGCTAAATGCACCACGGGCATCGCTCTGTAAGGGGAGCCTCGCAACAATGGATGGAGGGCTGCATTTAAAACGACGTAGATGGGTGATTATATCAGATGTAATTTTCTGAAAAATTGCCTTTTCCATGAGCCACCTGTGTATAATTTTTTTCACTAAGCAAAGACAGTGATATTTACAACACCGCTGCAGGATTTTTGCCCAATTATTCAGCCAGACACTTCCATGCGAATTCCATTTTACTTCAGTAATGCGCTGTTGTAATAAGAGCAATAACAATAAACAGATGAGCAGTTGTCCTGACTGCCTCTTGAAAATAACAATGCAATAAGATTAGATTAAATTCAAATCGTTCATTTGGAAACAATTAGGAAAAAAGTTGAGGGCATTTATGAAGAAAAGGAGGAGTGCAGGTGATCACAGTCTTCTGCTGACAGCAGATACACCGATGGAGCTTTGAAACACAAGATCCAGCATTGCAGTCTGCTCAAATAACACTGCGTTTATGAAATGTAAACACTGACAGTTCACCAGGCCAGCCTGATCTCATAAAGCAGACATCCAAGATCCTCTATTTACCATCACAACAGTTTAATGACTCCCAGAACGAGCAGTTATCTCGCAAAAGTGAGACGAGGGACGAGGAGGACACTGATGATGAGACGCTCAGATACTGCCCTGTCTCCAATTCACTTCAATTCAACTGTGGTGTGCATCTGGCACAATCAAGATGCTCCCTCAGTGCTTAAGAGGACAAAATAATCAAGTGTAAATACACACAAGTAAGCTCAATGTAGTTATTAATGTTCTTTAATATCTTGTGAGACCAAGAACAAAGAAACAACGGCAACAGAGAGGGCACGCAGATCAGTTAAAAAAAAACAACCCAAAAAACAGTTAAAACACAAATCTAAAAAGTTTTTAGCAGGAATAAGCTGGTGTGGGTAAGTTTATAATTAAGTCAGAACACAGGTTTTATCAGAAAACCTGCTACCATAATGTTACTACCTGTGCAAAGTGATCTCAAATATCATAGCGCTAGCTCAACGTTGCTTTAAATGGAGCAGCAATGTTCCAAGTGCAAAAAGAACTGCATCTGATGAATTAGCATCAGGGCAATTTGGCTCTAAACCTTCTCCTGTCGAGTCTCTATCCCACAGGAATGCTCAGTAAACAAGAGGTGTGTCTGCCGGAGGGTACCTCTTTAATTGTTTTCTCTACTCGCGGTCCCCTGAAGGCCGCTCTCATACCACCGATACCTTAAAATGCTGCCAAGTGCTATATTGGTTCAATTTTAAAAGGTGGGAATCAAAACAAAGAGATCCTCACACACACACACACACACACACACACACACACACACACACACACACACACACACACACACACACACACACACACACACACACACACACACACACACACACCACCTCCAGATTGCAGACACCTGCTTACCTTTTTCCTGGCTTTCATTTAGGCCTGTTAGGACTGATCCCATTTTTAGTATAAACCAGCACAGTGCATCAAAGAAATTCACAACACCCAGGGTCTTTTTTGCAAAAAACTATAGGGGATCTGTAGGAAATATTAGCTGTGCAGAAAAGATGAATAGGGCAAAACATTTAGACTCATAAAACTATGTGTGTGATGAATTTCCCTTATTTCAGTGCCAAATCATCTTTAAAATATGTGCATGTCGATCCCGCACATCCCACTCTCGACAAACCTACATTCACTCGTGCAAAACAGTGCATGCAAAGCACCTCATGAATGTTTTTACATAAACACACGCCCGCTCATTGATGGGCCATTCAGGTAAATTGTTACAATAACTGACAAGAAGACAGAGAAATGGATGTGGTAGAGCGGATGTTACGAAGAACATTGCGGAACGTTGTCGTGAACTGCAGGGACAGCGTGAGTCCGTGCATCTGTCATGTGTATGTCTGAAGCTGTTCAAACTTTCAGACCGACTGCCTCATGCCACGGCAACACGATAGCGACAGCATTGTCCTCCACACAGGGGAGACAATGTTTAAATGCAACCTTGAGCAGAATTCATTTATTTTGGTGTTGATGTTGTGATTTTACCCTGAATTAGAATTTTCATTCATAACTGACCAAAAAGCATTTGACAGAGTTGGTGGCCATGTTCATGTATGCAGGTAGCATAGTGAAGACGGAGTGTGCTGAGATCACTGCGCCACGTCTAATGCAATAAATGCACCCGACAGCAGCGCCGTGTTCACTGCAGGGACATATACCCAAGGTGCTCTATGTACGGCTGACAAAACAAGGGCAAAATCACACTGCTGCCTTTAGCATGCACAGCATTTACTGTTTGAGAAGCATCACGACACGGTTTTTACCCCCCTGTGTCGCCAGAGACCCACACCCAAGGTCAAACGGTGTTTCAATGAACTAGTGCTTATGTGACCAACCTTTGGGTCTTTGGATGCAGGTGTGCTGGTTGTCACTCAGGAGGAATCCCTCTCTGCAGCGGCACTCGTAGCTGCCCATCATGTTGACACAAATCTGCTGACACCCACCGTTGCCTTCTGAGCACTCGTCCACATCTGTTGGGTTAAAGACACAGAAAATAATGAAAAACGAGGCCATTCCATATATTAACTGACATTGTGCAGGGCGTTCAATGAAAATGAGGCTGATGGAAATAAAAGTTCAGTTATCCAGTAGATTTTATAAGCAATCATGGGAGTCAAACATGGTAGCACACTGGAACCCTCCAAGCATGCAGCACTAAGTCATAAATATGCACATGCAGCACAATCTCCTGACAAGTGGGAAACCTGATCCACTTGGGCCAGAGTACCTGCCGATGACGAGCGTCTGTCACCCCCTTATGACGGGAGGAATGCAGCGAGAGTGAAGAAAGAGGTGCTGCTGTGGGTGGGGGTGGTGGCACAGATGGAAAGAGTAGAGAAGGGGGGCAGAAGGGCAGCCAGCAACCATGTGAATCCACTTCAGATCCATGCAAAGGCAGAGAATTTAGAAAGGTGTTGCCTGAGGACCTGTCCTGCTACCACACCAGAAACAGGAAGCTGCCCCAAAACAGCTGCTGCCTTAATTTCCACTGATGATGACCAGTGCACTCCTACTTCATAAAAGAGGCGTGCAAATAAGCACTGAAATTCTGTGAAACTTTTTGATAACACATAGTTTTTCCCAAAGAGACAGATGACTTTTGCTAATTTTCATTTCTATAGCAGCCTTTCCTGTGCGTGACTACGCTGCGGATCCGAAGGTGACACTTCATATTCCCTCTTCCCCTGGAGACCTGGGCTCTGTCCCTCACTACTGACCAGGCTGGAACCTTATCCATCCCTCCGCTCAATGCACCAATAATCCGCTGTATACACAAGCCTTTTTTTAATAAACCATCATGCGAAACTAATTTACTGTCTATTTGTCCAGTCTGCAAAGGCCTCAAGATTAAGTTTCCTTTCTGGGGAATTCTCAGCCCAGTAGAGTTTGAAATTAAACTTCACTCTGTCTTCTTCTTCCACCTAAACGCAAAAACGTAGATTTACTGACGCCATAAAGGGACACAGAACTGTGCCGTACTGACAGACGGAACCCTCGGGGGTTTATTTAAAGTGTCGGTGAGTGGCACATAGCACTCAAGACCCTTGTCACTGTGCCAAGTCTGCTGTCCTGTTCTCACACTCCATCACTGAATCCGTCTCCTTCCTTAAAAACAATGCGCACTGTCAGCCGAGGTCAATAGGACAAGCATCACTCCGCAGACAGGTAAAGCATTTGCAGAAACAAAGACTGCTCGGAAAACTTTTTATCCAGGAGTGAAAGGAGGACAGATTTGGGAGGGAAAAAAAATGGTGGGGAGACTTTGCGTTGACCCCGTGGTGTGATCTCTCTATCATAAAAGCAGCAGCAGCGGCAGAGAGCAGACCTTTGAGCTGACGAAAGCTGCCAACACACTATAGCTGCAGCTTTGCAGATAAACTGTTAGCGAGCTCTAGAATCCTAAACTGCACACGTCTTCACACACAGGTCACACACAAACCCCGACAACTCAGACAAGAAAAGGCTACACAAATACAGCAGTTCTCAACACATGCCCAAAATGCCCCATGAGAAATGCAACCAGCCTCAGCGGGCCTGGGGAAATTCTCTTTCCATACCCTCAGCGCATCACTGAAGGTTTCATTTCCTGATTCCTTCATCCCTCCAAATGAGGCGTCGCCTGTCAGTAGATCTCCCTTGTTTAAATAGCTCCCATAATTGCCTGTGTTGTGTGCTGGGCAAGGCTGGCGTCCAAAGCAAATATTTCCAAGCGGAAAGGAGTTCTGGCAAAGCCAGAAAAAGTGCTCATGTTATTCGGACTTAAAACTTTAAAAAAAAAAATTCTCTTGAGAGGGTGGAAAAAAAGGCTTAATCAAGTTAAAAGGGCTGCCTCACTTCTGAAAAAGGAGACATGTCTCTGCTCTATCCCTGCTCCACTGGAGGAGACGAAGGGAAAGGGAAGGTTCAAACGAAGAGAGATTAAGAGATTGGTTGTGTTTGCGGAGGCCATGTCCTCTGGTTTCTCAGATAGCCTTGACTGTATATATAACATTTGGCCTTAGAGCCATGTAAACATGGTCATTGCCTTACAGACACTCCCGAACCCTTATTCTGGAGGAATGCTCAACACTTTTGCACTCATTTCTTTTAAAAGTTCAGCGACATTTATTACTGATCCAGGGGCCCTTTCCTTTTATTGTGAGGGCTGTAGGGGGGTGAAAGAGTGCTGCCGTCTGTCATCAAAGTTGGCCATGCATGTACCCCACAGCTGGGCTTCTGTCTGGATCAAACAGAACCGGCTCTGTGGTCTAGACACACCAGAGACAAGGAGGTGAGTGGACGGACACTGGCCTCTTTTGGCGTTTCGTTTCCAAGAGTTAAAGAGGCACAATTTTAATAAGGCAACAAATCAGAGCCATGTGTAGCAGCAGGGCAGTAAGTGGACGGCATGACTGGTCATTCTGTCATGGAAGATGAACAGGCACCGGCGAGGGAGGAGCGACACATGCGCGGCCAGCTCCAATTAATTAGGATTCTTGCTTTTTTAAAAGCAGGATTACAGGATTTTAACCCCAGTTCAGTGACACAGCAAACTTTTGATACTGAAAGTATCAAAAGTGATGAAAGATTTGGACTGTCCTGCCAGGACAACGGAACAAAGTTGTCCTACTTAATCTTTCAAAAAGACACAACTACAGCGGTTACTTTTGCACTAATATAACAGTTGAGACATTCCCTTCGCTAAAAAGAACACACATATCGTTTTCTTGATGCAAAATTCTCTCTTTCCCATAAATACAGTTGGGAGAGGGGACAAGGAGAACACTTTAAATCATTTCTTAGTACTTTCCATCCTCCTGGCACTTCAATGGTAAATCATCAGTGAGAGTTAATTTTTACAGAACTGCATTAAAAAAAAAGGTTTAAAAAAAAAAAAGAAAAAAAGTGAAACTAAGATGACACTTTCTCTCTTTCTCAATAACAAGTCTGGTATTTTAAAAAAATAAAAAAATAAATTCAGGGATAAGTGTTTGGGTGCAGGTTCTGGAGGGTGAGGAGATGAGGCCCTGCTCTGCTACTGCTTCCGCCCCTAAGACCAATCTCAGGCTTGAGTTTCCCTCAAAGCCCTGCCAGTGGGCTCAGCTGGAATTGTTCATTTCATGGTGGATGGGACCGAACAATCCAGAGAGAAGAGAGAGTGCGGATACAGCCTTTAGAAGCCAGCACCGATCTTAAATCCATCCCCTAACTCCTTTTAACATCCTTTAAAAGCAAAGCGACTGCTAACTGGGGAGACATCACGGTGTTTGCCTCTGTGCCAGAAAAGTGCCGGGGATTAGTGTTTGGCTTTAGCTCCTCCGAGTTATGCAAAAAATATTCATCCTGCTCCCTCTTACACATTTTTAGGGGTCAAAGATTGCAGTATAAAGGGCCTCTGCTCAGCAAGATCCACCTTTTAATTAGTAATGAGTTTTATGTTTATGTATGGAAGTATTTACCTTTTAGAACAACAACGTCACTTTATCAAAACACAACCGTGTTAACTGATGAAGCCTTTTATCTGTTACTACCAGAAATCCATTCTTGTCCAGCACCGATTCACATCTGTAATGACATTTGTGTCGTAGATTTGTGATCAAGTTAGGTCTTTAGGGAAGGTCAGCATGAAAGGGCAACCGCATCCCTACAGGGAATTAAGCTGTGCTAAGTCAGCACAAACCCAACCAGTGCTGGTCAATAGATATAAAAAAAATGCAGTGTGTAAGGCAGCACATGCAGTACCCAAGAGGGGGGCATGACAGATTTGTGCATAATTAATGTGAGACAAAAAAAAAAACATGCTTTAAAGTATGAAAGCACTCTGTAGAACATCTGTATCGTTGGCTGCATTCGAGTGGTATTTCCACTTACTGGGAGCATAGGGAAAATCCTTATTTGTGACTTTTAATTCAAGACAGAAGTGAAATGTTGTGATTTGTGGTTTCAAAGAAAGGAAGTGCTTTTGATTTTTTTTTTTTGCTACTTTAGAAAGTTTAATGAACTAGCAATGATAAGAGGGTTTCTGTACGACCTCAAACAAAACACATAGGTCATAAATGTGGGAACGACCGTGCTACAGTGGGGAACTAATAGCTTTCCCGCATCTGGTTTTCATTGTAAAGAGGATGTGTGTTCTGGATTAAAGTGACATTGATTCTTCTGTTTTTCCTAAGACTCTAAAAGTCCTTTACAGTCTCAACATGAAAGAGCTGCAGTGATTAAAAATCATCCCTCCCTCACCTCGGCTAATAAAACAGTCAGGACAGTTAGAAGGGATATAATCAAGCTCTTCATATGTTTCACTTCTCCTCTTCAGTCAGCTCTGCGAGGCTACAATAGCTCCCCGTGAGGTAAATTATACAGTGAGTGACATCTCACTCCGCATAGACGGGGGCAGTGTGCTGTGATATTGCTCTGCTTCCTCCTTACTGACTCTGACATCTTTGTGAGGTGTAGGGCCGACCTCAGAAACCAGAGCGTCCCTGGCGCGGCGCACCAGGCAGTGTTCTGCTTCATGCTCCGCTGCTTTCTGCCACCGCCCAATGTCATTATGCCGCCAACGCATCCAATTACAAGGAGCCATGCAGCACGGGAGCCGAAAAAAGGAGATGTTGACAAGGATGCATGTGCGATGGCCAAAGATATGTCCCTGTGGTGCCGATCTCACACGCACACACACACACGCACACACACACACACACACACACACACACACACACACACACACACACACACACACGCACACACACACATACACACACACACACACACACAGTGGTTTGCCCTGAAAACTGACAGCAAGGGGCTTTAGAGTTGATGCACAGTGGAAGAAGCTTTCAAAATGGACGACCACGCATGAGAAACAGATTTTAGAAACATCAGAAATGTTGGGCTAAAAGAGTCTGTTGCAAATGCTTAAATCTTGAGCATGCACAATAAATTTAGCTTCGATTTTAACTGAATTAAACAAGATTGTAACTAATCACAGTGTAGTTTTTTATGTTTTCCATGTCCCATAAGGTACGGCTGAGAGGCGGCTTTGCCTCCTCACTGTCACAAAGTTCAGATCTCAGATTCTAAACTCAGCTTGAACCTGCAGGGATCAGGTCAGTGTTTCCTCCTCTGCAGCCTCAGGCACATCTGGTCTATAAGGGCTCTGAAGGTTTGACCTTGTCTGGGAACCGGCTGCTGAGCTGCTCTCCACTCCAGGGCCACAGGGAGTAATCTTTTCTCCGGGGCCAAAAGGAGCTTAAACCTGAAAGAGGAAGCTGAGGCCTTAACATGAAACCTCGACTTTACCTTTTCCTCTCCTCCCTTGTGTTTGTGCTGAGAATTATTACCTTTTTGCTGAAAATTATTCCTTTTGAGTCTTTAAAATGACTTGAATTTCTAAGACCGCAGGTAGATCTGTTCGATTTACGCGCGTCCTTATTATGACATCTAACAAAGAAAATACTTGTTCTCATTATGTCCCCTCTGGTAGGAAATTTCAAGAAAAAAAATTACTTAAAAAGTTCAAAAACTTGATTTTTGAAGTTTGTTTGATGATGTGTGTGTATGTTCAAGACAAATTGTGTCAAAAGGATTGATGGATACTGCTGTTTGATGCTGCGGCAGCAGCTGCACAGCCACAGATTGCAATTACACACCTGCACGCAAAGCAGGAGCCGATCCCCAGCGTGGCAAATGAGCGCCACACTGTTGAACGCCAGTGCTAAATGGCTTGGAAAATAGCCCAACTTCAAACTGAAGATCCAAGCTGAGGCAAATACAGTAAGAGACTGAATCGGTCGAGAGAGGATTTATTGATCTGAAGCGTTTCCTGTCCCAGAAGTCTGAATCTGGCGTTGTTGGGTGTGCTTACATGTTTTCTTAAAAAATTCCCTGCCCTATTGATGTTTTTCAGTGTTCAAGTTTAGCTGAATGTAAAATCTATTTTGGCGAGTTGTCAGGTGCCTTTCTCTCACCTTCAATATGAAATGCAATGCCTCACACGGAGGTGTGGATGATTTCTGAGAAGCAGCGGGGGTCTAACATGGAAGTGTGGAAAAAAGAATATAAGATAAGCAACTGCAAGATGGATGGAATGCCTGTGTGGGTAGATGGAGTCTATGTATAGCAGCCCTCCGCTGGGCATTGTTTTCCTTTATTTCAGAATTTTTTAATAACAGTTTCTCATGAGGATAATATAAAGAGTAGACTGCTGAAACACAGGCCATAGAAAATTACGTCGGGCCTGGAGGTCATTGAGGTCACAGTGTGACACTTCACATTTCCACAGTTTGAACGCACCTCCTGCGCACATTAAACCTTCTTCCTGCGTGTATATATGAAGCTAGCTCAGCTTTAGCTGTTATTTATTGCTAATCAGCTGTTTCAAACTCACCCAGACAGTTGTGTCCATCATGCGCCAAGCGGAAGCCGTCGTAGCACGTGCACCTGTAGTTTCCTGGGATGTTGATGCACTCATGGACGCAGCCTCCATTGTACTCGGTTACACATTCGTCTACATCTGCAGGGAAAAGGTGCAACAGAATCTGAGCGCGGGTTGTCAGCAACTTTTTGAAACACAGACTCGGCAGAGAAACACATTTATTTTCTTAGGGAGACAAAAAATCAATATCAATCTCAAGCAAAGTTCAGCAGCTAGGTTATTGGTCTGACTTAGAATCAAAATCATGGTATAAGAGTACTTTATTAAAGATTTATTATTCATTTAAGCCCATATAAATATCCTTTTTACTTCTACAATTAGTATTAGTGGTGGTAAACATGGTAAATATTTTTATACACCCTGATATTATATTAATTTCTTAGCAATTCTAAAAATGTTAAAATGCAAATACAGTAATTGAGTATTTTTTAATAAACTGTAAAGAATTCATTAGTCTTGTTGTGAGCTGATCACTAATTAATTTTCTCCGATGAGCTCTTATGGGCTACAAAGGCATGAAACAACAGCCGGTAATTAGGCAGTTCAGATGTAACATGGATGTGTGCCAGCAGTCTTTTGGTTAAAGCTTAATGATCTCCTTTAAGTCATATTTAATAACTCTAAATGATTTCTTTTTAACTCTGGAAATTGCTTTTGGTGAAATAGCAAATAACAATTAAAAAAAAAGAAGCTTCTTGTTCATCTTTAAACCTGAGTTAACAAGTGGTGTAACTAACTATCAAAGGATTTTCAGTATGTTAACCCACTTGACACAGCGCTGCAGCCCAGGGATGGCAGGAACGAGGTAGAACCCTGCAGCCAGTCTAATTTTGGTGGGGCTGGGTGCCATAGTGCATATTAAAAGCCATATGGACACATTAACAAGGTCAAAACCGTGGCAGGAGTTCTTAGAAGTCATATTAGGTGTTCCATTAACAATAGGTTATATTTAGCAGGACTGTTCAGTTGTAAACTTGGTGCCCTTTCAGGTGACTGCAGAGAATAAAAAGTCAGAATGACAACAGAAAGGATATTCAGTCAGACCAAAATAGAATTCAGGGTGGAGGCAAGATGGAAATAGGTTCTGAATATGAAATGATCAATCTGCTTGATTTGAGTTGGAAAATTAAATGTTTCTGACACGCTGTCAGAAACCGTGATATTACTGGGATTACAGGGGGACTGTTCCAGTACTTAAAATATCAGCCATCATAACAACAAATCGATCCATCCCCTCAGTTCATCGGCCCCTCCATCTCAAGTGGAACCTTGGTGACACGTGATCGGGAGCCGAGCGGAGTCAGACAGATAGAGTGCAGATCGGCGTGACAGCCTGAGCAGAGATGTCTGTTACGGTTATGATGAAGGTTGAAGGGCCCACAGCAGAGACCCAGACGAGCTGGATTTAGAACGCAGAGCACTTCTACCCGCCACTTACTGGCCCATTTAGGGACGATGATCGCGGCCGTTCAGCCCCTGTTTGAGGTTGTCTCAGCCGGGGTTTAATTGGACTTGACAGCCCAGTGATGGGACAGAAAAAGAAGGACTCTCCAGCTCCTCTCAACTTCCCACATATCTCTGTCACTCCCTGATCATGGCAGACATTCGACCGTCACATCTCTACGCCTCTCAGCGCCTGAAAACACCCACTTACAAGAAAACAGAGGTAATTTTCCCCCAACAGCTTTGGAATTGTCTTTACAAATTCTCTGTCTCTATTCATTTAAAATAAACTGTGGATTTAAATGTAATTTATTAATTTTGGAGCACAATATGTTTCGAATCCTTTAGGAACAGAATGAGAAGCTCTGGCTACTACAGCACATCCCACATAATCTCCGATGTTTTTGTTTCAAAGTCCAAAGGAACATAAATGTTAATAAAGAAATATTAGTTAAAGCCAAATTAAAAATACAAAACACTGCTATAGTTCCAGCTATTAAATGTCCAATAATGTGATCCAACACCAAAAACAAGAGTTCAGTTATGTAAAAAAAAAAGAAAAAAAGGTGTGATGAATCCTAAAGTTATGTCAAAAATGAGCATAAAATTCCAAACCCCACTTATTCAAGTGAACATGTGCTCCAAATCTAAAAGAATTCATTTAAATTGTTCCTGATTTTGGACAAGAATGAGAGGGAACTAACATTCAATACTGTGGAGATTTTAAAAAGAATTGCTGTTAAATCCCCAGCATGTGTTTTTCATTGTCAGATTATGCAGACCTTGAACTAAATTTTCCCCAATTTATCCCCTAGTTGAAGCAAACAAAGCGATATTTAAATCAGAACAAAAACAGGCCTTGATTGATGAAAATAGCCGTCATTTCTTTTCATTTCTAACCTGATTATTGTAAATAAACCAGGATTTTCCAATTTAAAAGCTCAGTTACTGGTTTGAATGAAAACTTTTAAAATCAATCAAGTCAAAATTAAGTTTTTTTTTAAATCATCACATATTTACTCCTCCTGCTGTCCACTTGTAACAGTAAGGTGGCTGAGCACAAATACTCAAAGAGCACAAAAACATGTGTTTTTACGCTGCTCTGGAATTTCAGCTGTGATCTTCTTTTAATACCCATCAAAAAGTTCAACGGAATGCCAGACCTTCACATATTTCACTCCAGATTCAAACTTTTATGACCTGTCGGCACGGGGCCACGTAAAACAGTTGGTCAAGTTAATGAAAGAATAATAACAGTGAGGAAAAAATGACATTGTGAAATATGGTTTTGTAATAATACTAATAAAAATTGCGGGATATAACTATCCAGAGGCTTTGGGCACAGTGAAAGGGCAAGAAAAACAGAGCATTTCTGACAGACTGCCTCAGGCTGTGGAAATATTCCTGACCGCTCGGCGGGGCCTCCGACTCCTCCGCTGTTTCAGCCGCCGTCTTCATTCCCTCATCTAACATGTGTCGGAAATTTACTGCTTCATTTCATCTGGTCACCAAGAGCTCTGCACCTGGCACTCCGCTTCCTCTGTCCGCACGTTCTCCTGCATTTCTGCTGCTTCTTAGGGAGCGGCGTGAACCCGATGATTTGCATCAGTGGTCTGTCAGGAGCTCAGAGGCTCGGATTCACAGCAGTAAGGCAAAGCGGAGGAGAAATGTGGCATTTGCTGGATCGCAACACAATGGTCCGCGCAGGGGAGCCGAGGGTTGCATCTCCCACGGGCACCAGTTAGATCTTTACCTTCACAATGTTTGCCGTCTCCTTTGTAGCCTGACTTGCAGATGCATTTGTAGGACTTCACGGTGTTCTGGCAGATGGCGTCGATGCTGCAGTTGTCAAGCCCCTCTGCACACTCGTCCACATCTACACACGGAAAAACACACACCAGGCATTTATTAATTAATTAAGCACTCTTTTACCCATGTTCAACCTATCCAGTTTTACACATGACTAAGCCAACCATGTTGGAAGCTGTCTGCAGATTTGAGAATTCGTTGAATAAAATAAGTTTAATTTTGGATCCCAGACATGAGTCAAGAAGGATGATCCCTCTCTGCTGCTCATCACAACCATCAACATATCTGGGATGAACAGGGAAGGGAAAAACATCAGGATGGGAGTGAAATCATCCAGAAGCACTATCGGGTTCACCTCATGGAGCCCCTAATCCAGCACGATCCCATTTAACGAGCCCAGGTGTTTAGGATTACCCCCCGCACACGGAAGAAGGGCATTTTAACAAGGTTTACTTAGCTTCCGATATCCAGCCCTATCATGATCCCTCGGCAGGAGCCAGCTGATCCCAGAGGGAAGTGACCTGCAACCTAAAACCTGGAGCTTAACCAGTTTCCTATCCCCACCTCATCCCAATGACGTCTGCCGTGAAAATCAGGATAAGGCACAAAACATTCCTATTAAATCATCACGTAACGGGGCTTTAGTTTCGCGGTGGTGATTATTATATGTTTTAAAATGAATTAGAACTCTACTTGTCAAAAAACTCCATAAAGAAGGTCAAACAACCCATTCTTAACATGTTCACGTGCCAGATTTTAGTAATTATAAACATTTGTCACAATCCTGGCACCAAATAAGGAGCAGCTGTTGTTTGGCTGTTGCATGCAGGGTGATGAAGACCAAGATGTTTTAATCCTTTTCAAAGCTTTATGCAGCTTTGTTAGACGTTATTCATTATAAAATGTTGCACCTTTAATATTTAAAGCATATCTATTGAACATTTCCTTTTATTGGTAAAATTAAAGGAAAACGGCGGCTCAACATCCAAGTATGGATCTATATT
Organism: Arothron firmamentum; assembly: GCA_016586285.1. Taxonomy (NCBI): domain Eukaryota; kingdom Metazoa; phylum Chordata; class Actinopteri; order Tetraodontiformes; family Tetraodontidae; genus Arothron; species Arothron firmamentum. Next base: position 254,480 of record BJFM01000377.1, read on the forward strand.
AGGGGAACAATGGGCATTCTCCAGGGGACCAGCCGGGGTGTTTTTTATCTTCACAGATGGATTCCAGGCAAAGGGGTCAAGTGAAGAAGTGTTTTTCAATACAGGAGTCATTAATCACAGCACCTTACCGTCAGATTCTTGACGCTATTAATTAATATTCATTTGGAACAGAAAGACAAACTCCCTCTTTGCATTTAGTTATTAATGTTAGATGCTCTAGCGTCACTTGATTTTATCAGCAGCAGAATCTCTTTTTACCTCCGTGACAGATTTTAAACCACACTGTTCGGTTCCAGTTTACAAAAGCCTCTGTGTTACCAGTGAAATTATATAACCGACTGTGAAAAATTCACTTTCTAAACTGTGACGTGTGTAAATCTTCACTATCTACATATTCCTGCCAGCAACACTTGCACCCTGTGCAGTCCCAGTCATGCTAGGCACGATAAACCATCAACTGGAAGAAAAAGAAAGCGTGCAAAATGATTTGCAAAGACATCTGTGAACATTCCCACTGCCTTTTGTTGAGCTACAGGAAATAAAACACAAATTAAGTCTGCAGAAGTCCGTGTCCATGAACGGATACAAATTACTGGGACTTCTCCCAACGACCACACGGACAACAAAACCTTATTGGAAACCAGTACGCCTGTGGAAATAAACATGTCAGAATCAATAGAGCCTTTAGTTCAGTTCGGAGGACAATCCTCTGAACTCTGGAGGGAAAAAGAAGCACATTTTGTTCGCTGGCTTGGTAATCGACTCATGCTCAAAATGGAAAGATTATGTACCGAGTTTTCTGTTCATTCTTTTGTGTGTAAGAATCAAAGTTGTTGGGAACAAGTTAAGGCAGTGGGAGACGAAGCTGGCGCTCAAGACAGGGATGAATAAACAGATTCAAACCAACAAACCATGGAAGAAAACAGATTATTGGGCATTGCTCGGAGTAGTTCAAAGCCTCAAACAGCACGAGTGTGTGATCAAACCTGCTGACATACTCAGAATATTCAATTCAATGGTTTTGTTGGATGAAACCAAATCAGGTAAATGATGACAAATGTTGTCTTTCTCCCTTAAATTGATTTACATGCTCTACTGTCTGGTTGAAAAAAACCTTTGTTCTTCCTCCGCTTGTCAAAGTATGCAAACTTCTGCATCCGTAATGGATGCAGAAGTTTGCATACTCCTGCATACTCCTGACTCGGCAGAACAGAATTTTAGAGGTTAGCTGTGAGGAGAAACTTAAATGAGATCTAAGTTTTCTTAATCTTCCCAGCTAAAGTTACTCTGAGAGGCCATTTGTTTACTTATTCTAACATAATCCCCAACACGTAAATCCGAGCTGCCGGCTAAAATCTGCACGCCGTGGCAGAGAGACCTTGTCATAGGTGCTTTTCCCTGCCTGATTTATGGGAAGGTCCTGGGATAAGCAGTGTATTTAACTGGGCCAGCTAAAAAAAAAAAAAAAGGGGTGTTAGCAGGAATAGGACTGCAAGGGGAGAGCGCGAGTGTTTGGGAGAACTGTAGGGCTCAAGG
>BJFM01000377.1:266959-314340 GCA_016586285.1 Arothron firmamentum
CCCCCCCCCCCCCCCCCCCCCGTCGTGTGACTGGCGGCGTGGCCTCCACCGAGGGCCTGCACCACTTTTTCAGCAGCGGTGACACATGAATCATTTGTTTTCGGGTGGCGTCCTGCAGAGGAAACACATCTGTATCTCCACACCTGCAGTCTCCTCCAGCATTATCACCTAAATTAATCAGCTGTGCTGATGCGTTTCGATGCTGATTTGACACTGTAATTATCGCGCCTGCTCCCATCTGCGTGGTGGGGGGGTGGGTGGGGGGGGGGGTTTCCCCTCAATCACGTATAATTAGGTCTCACAATGGTGCTGATTGGAGATAACAACTTTCTTCAAACGACACAGAAAATAAGAGATCCACATGATCTGAAAATAGTTGTGACAAAAAAGGGTGGTGGCGATGATTAATTTTCCACATCTTCTTCTTTGTCCTCACCTTCACTTTAAAAAATTGAAATAAGTGAATTGCAAATGGTTTCCCGAGCTTAACATTTGCTTTGCCAGAAACGACAAGCCTCGGTATATGAGAGAATTAGTGCAACAGAATAACCTTCCCAGAACTACTCTTTGCCTCTACAGAAGAATAAAAAAACATGTAAATCCACAGCACAATGTCAAGAAGTTCAGTGTAATTAAAATAACATCCGTCAGGGATATGGAAATATCCCGTGTCCCCGTGTCCAAATCTCTGGGTAATTGTGAGCACTTGTATAACCAAATGAGCTCAGAGGCACTCGGGGAGTTCGAGAAAGTCAGAAAACGGTTGCCACAGAGTCACGCTGGAGGATCAGCGCGCTTTTTATGGCAACACTTCATTAAAGACAGAGGGCTTTATACAGGGCATCACGCTGTGCACCAAACCAGGCTATTTTTACACCGGCAGACACGAGGGAAGCCAAAGCCATGTTTAATTTATGTTCCTCACCATGTAAATGGCTTCAGCTGCACATTGTGGGAGAAGGTGGAAGAGGTTGATAGAGCAGACAGGATCACTCATGGGTGATAAATCAACAGAAGGCACATGACACCGCTCTTCAGACGGAATGAGACTGCTTTCCTGCCGCAGACTGACTGACCGCGACCCGCCAGGAGTTGTTTTGCAGAGAACATGCAGTGATATTTGTTTTTTTGGGATTTTTTTTCCCTCTCCCTCTCTCTCTCTCTCTCTCTCTCTCTTTTGAAGTTTTCAAGCCCGCCACTATTTGGATGTGCTTGAAAAGTCATCTGTCAGAGCGTTTGAAAACTTTCCAACTTTTTCAGCCACTAGAAAGAAAAAGAAAAAAAAATGTCGGTACAAGTTAGAGGCTACTTTATAGTTTAACTATGAAATACAAATTCATACCCCGCTCAACAGCTGGTGCTGTAAGATAAACACAAGATGGATGCATGTTGGGAGGTGTTTGTGAAAGCCACTGCTGTATTACACTGCATACTGATGAATGGAGGGGTTAGAAGTCCTGCAGAGACCCTAACGCTTCCTTCCAGATGGTCCTACACCGGGACACACCGCCTCAGCTCTGACATTTATGCTCCTTAATTGTGTAAAAGAATTATGCGCAGATGCACAGAGGTTTGCAGCGCTTCGCTTTTTGCCCTTCTTTTGCTCTCTGTGGGGGATTCACATGCAAGGTTACCAACACCACCGCAGGCCCAGCGGGACCTCTTGGTACTCACCGTGCCAGCACCACAGGGGAGCAGAGCGGCTTGCTGAGTTCCACACTTTAGCAAAACCATCCGAGCGACTGCTGTGGGCTTGCCCCAGGAATGCTTCCTGACCACAGCCTCAGTCACTGGCACTAACAGGAAGCCGAGGGAGGGAGAGTGAAGAAAGAGGCGCAGTTATCAGCTCGCAGAAATGGAAGCGCTTCAACCAGCACAAAGACTTCTACTTGTCGGCTGAAGTGTGGAGGAACACATAACCCACTGGGCTTTTAATTTGTGTTTTATGAGCAACACCGCTGTTGCAATGTTGCGTTGTCACCGACATGCCCTCCGGCTTTGGGTCCTGCTCGCGGGGGAGTTTAAGCAGCGCACTGACACAGCGGTTAGCTACGTGAGCGAGCATGCGGGCGCTGGAGGGGATACAGGCCTGTGCCTGTGCTGTGTCTGCACGTTTGTGTACACCTGTAATCAGATGGACCCATCAAGATCAAATGAGAGCGAGGGTGGCATCGCCCCGTTAAGATCCCGAGATTAATCCTCCACGAAGAGCCAGCATCATTCAAAGTATCCATCATCATCATCATCATCATCATACAACTGAAATGTATCAGCACTTACTCCTGATCTGAATGCACACACGCAGACAGAGGACAGAGATAATACCCGTATATTTCAAGTAAGCTCTTCTGATGACACACAACTGGGCCAGGCGTGCTTAAACCTCAGCATACTCAGCAGTGGCTCTGTGCCATTTTGTCTATGCTAATCCTCCACAATCAACGGACATGCTGAGAAAAGGGACATCTCTTTCAGACACAGTAAGCAGGTAAGTGCAGAAAAAGACCTCACTGGTGGGGAAGTCCCATGAGCTCACTGTCTAGCCTGATAGTGTAGCAGCTACGCCCACCTGCACGACTCCAGGGAGTGTCTCCAAAGAGCTTTGTGAAGGTTGAGCTCACGTAGGTGAATAAAATACAAAATGTGAATAAACATTTGTGATTCTACTATCATTAAACTACACTAACTGTTGAAATACCAAATTCAGTGATGACTGAGTGTAACGGGTGTTTAAACATGGTGACAAGTACAACATTCCAACAGCCCACAGTGAATTGTTGCATTCTTTGCTAATACTCTGACCCGAATCATTTCCGCTGCTAGGAAAAATGCAAAAAGTGATTTTATGTGGAAGGAAGGGAGCTAAAAACTTCTGTTGGCAAAAAGTTGAGCCAGAATAAAGTTGGTGAATGGCCTGGCATAACTGGATTTAAACAAGCACAGTTTAGAAAGTTCAATTTTGTCAGGCTAATAAATAAAATCATCCACGATGACAAAAACAGCCAGTGTCCCCAGCAAATGCTGGTTTTATGAGAATGGAATAAAATTTTATTAAGTAGTCTTCTTATTGCACACTTGGGATAATTTCAACTATCTAAACGACTTCATGAAAACAACCTGAAATCTCGGCTAAATGGAAATAACCATTTCAGATTCTTGTTTTGCTCAGTTTTTGGCAGCAGAGGATCTATTGGTGCAACCTTATGCAATCTTCTTCCCCTTTGGCCAAATTTGAGTGGAAGATAATTCAATCACTGGCTTACACTCTTAAAAATTATATAAGGTTAAAATTACCAGATGAGCAGGCGCTGGGCTAATCTGGCGTCCAAATTGTATTTTAAGGTTTAGTTGTTGGGTTAAGTGTTGGGCACAGACACAGACAACACAGTATGTTGACCTATACTCCCCTCTTGTGGTTGAGTTGTGTTTAGAACGTCTTCAGTCAGAATATTAACAAATAATCTGCTTTACTCTTAGATGTTGAAGGAGACAAGCAAAGGGTACTTACCGCAGATATGGCTCTCTCCTGTTGCATCCTAAAATCGGGCTCTTTATTACCAAGAAAATGCTGAAAAAACAGATGGAGTGTAGTTTTATTTTTAAACAAGTTTGGATGACCTAACTCACCTTCCTCATTAGCAGAAAGTAGGCAACGTTAGCTGTTAGCTCATTAAAGCTAAGGAAATAATCCTGGTGTGACTACCTGTTTTTGTTAGCAGTTTATCCATTCTCATCTGCACAAACGGACTCTTCTGGTAGAAACTGTAGAACATCAGAATCAATCATAATCCTGACACTGTTCTTCAATTTTGTTTGCATAGTAGATTGGCATATTTGCTATACCCTCGCGAGACTTTACGAGAGTTGGTTCTACTGACCTGTATCAACGTCAGCGTATTTAACGATGTAGTTGCATGAAATAAAATGCCATTTTGATGCCAAAGCTTAATAAATAAGGTGGTTTTTAGAAATGTAGGTTAAAATTTTACGAGTTACGCGATTCAATACACAGAAGTAACATTTTATTTCATAAAAGTTTCTGAAATTGTCATCAGTCCCTTTTGGTCTTATTCCAGTCAGACATCATAAATGTGTATTTTGGAATGTTTCTTGTCCTACAGCCCGTACTTTTTTTCGAAAGTAATAATGCTGCGAATGCTCAAGATATACATACCAAATGTAATTTATGATCCTGATTAATGAGGCCAAGTGAAAGTGACAGTTCCTGGCAGCCAATTACAGCTGGCAAGAAAACAGACAGAGCAGATCAACAGAGACTCTATTTTATACAAAAGAACATCTTAAATAAGCAGAAAGCGGCATGTTATGATTTGGATTGTACATGATGCATTTTTTTCCAGAGAATCACAGATAGAATAATACAACCAAAAAATGCCATAAATGTAATATTTGAAGCAAACTGCATGTGTTTTATAGAAATATTCAAACAATAAGTAGACCTGATGTGAAAGTTACTTCCTTCCTCAGGAAAACTTGAAAAAATATATCCTTTACTCCCCACAATGAATATCACAGCAGCCTTCCACAGTGCATGTTGGTGATCTTAAAAGAAAAGTTACATAAAATAGCAGATTTAAAATTAAATGCTTAAAACATTTTACAGAAATATTCTGTCCATGCAGCAAAGGTGCAGCTCAAAACAGGAGTAAACAGGTTTCACTAGTTCTCGCTCCTTCGTGTCAGAGACAGGAGGGCCTTCACAGGTGAGCAGAGTAATGAAAATGGCAGTAAATGTTCCAGAGGCATCATAAAGGTATAAAAAGTCAGGAGAGTGTGAGCATATAATTAAATCATTTAATGTGAATGTGTGCGACTGACACACAGAGACCGTGCAGGTAGCTGCTATGCAGCACAAAGGTTGATCAGTTTGCAACCATGGAAACAGTCTGTTTCAGATTCTTACCGCCTTGTGAATATGTGCTGCGAGCTGCACTGACATTCGCTCATTTAGCAAAATCTAACCAGTGACAGGTGGAGCGATTACTGATCTCACAACAAAGTCAGCAGTGCAGAGCAAACAACGTCTTGTTGCTGCAGGAGAGCATCTCTAAAACCTCAACATAACCCAAGGACAGAGAACCTGTGAACCCGTGATTTTATCGCACCCAGAGCGTATCATTGCCCTCATTGGGCTTCTTGTCTGATTTATTGTTACTAATAATCTCGTCTTGCCAATATCAAAGGCGATATCCGATATCAAGGACTGGGTCTCTGTTCAAAGTTTCTTGCTGTAATAATGGAAACGACTCTGACATTTGCTGTTGGGGATTCAAGCTCTGACTTGACTAAGTTGAATTAGAAAAAAAAAAGGTAATTTGCCTCAAATAGCAATGGTAAGAGATGTAAAATATATATGCAGCTGAGATTTTGGACTCTATAAATAAAATGCAAGTTACATCCCATCATAGAAGCATGATTCCCAGATGGCGTCCAGCTCGTTAAACAGAATGTTGGGTACAGCAAGTTCAAAGTGTTGACTTGCCCTCCCGGTTCCCTAAATCTCCCCTGAGGGTCTGGGACCGGAGACCCCACCTGCTGCCCCCACCTTAAGCGAACTCAGCTCACATCTATGTGCCAGATACCACAGCTCGCCTTCAGCGTGGAGTCCGAAGATCGACAGGACCCTAATGAGAAGTTATCGCGGCATAGCAGAGACTTTACATTCAGGTCCTACATATCAGATAATGAACTAGGTCCCCTAAATGTATCGAGTCCATCGAGTCCGTGGAGGAGTGCCGTTTGTTAGCCTCTCAGTCCCTGACCAGCCCCAGCTTCTTCAGGGCATCGCGGCGTTGGTCCTCGTTTTCTGAGCGAGGGCAGATTAGCACGCTGATCCCCTGTGATCGGGGCAGCTTCTGAGAGTCTCTAGAGTGCTGATGGGCAGGAGGGGGGCGCCTCGAGTCTGCCTCTTGGCTGGCAGCGTGGCCCACCGTAGAAGGTGCTCCACAAGCACCCGGCAGCTCCTTCCCACTCTCCTCAGTGAGATCTTGACCTGGCCCAGAAGGCTCCGGGTTGCTGGATATGGCACATTTGTCGATAGGTGGTGAATAAGCGGAGGCGTCTTTGACAGGAGGAACTTCCTTACGTCCATCAGGGTCTCTAAAAGCAGCCGGTGCTGGGACAACATGCAGACTCTTGACTGCAGATGGTTTGGAATGAACCAGTGGGGACACAGGTCCAGGAGACTGCAGAGCGACCGAGGACGGAGGATGAGTGTGTGATGGAGTGGTGGGCGGAGTATGAGAAGCTGGACTGACTGGAGAGGGAGGAGCTGCCCATGACCTTCTGGACTGTGGGGAGTGCCGAGGGCTCAGCATGGGCCCAGCATCCACCTCCTCACTTTTGAGCAGGCCGAGCTTTCTGAGGGCCTCGAGCCGCACCTTTTGGGGATCCATCAACAGTCGCTCGCTGCCGGTGGGTGACGAATGTCCCGTGAAGCTCTCCGGCGCCGGCGCCGCCTTGTGTGATCTCAGAATAATGTTGGCAGGAAGCTTCTTGGGCTTAGGAGCTACAACAGGTGGACTTTTGGGCTCAGTGGTTTCAGGAGAGGGACTCAGGAGGGGACTGGTGCTCACCGGAAATGAGCTCTGCTCCGGGGGCTCTTTTTCAGATTCCTGGCCCACTTTCACTGATGCTCTCTGGCGCAGCAGCTCCAAGTCAACTGGCTTGTTATTGGATATTCCTGCCGACGGGGGAGGGTCTTTGGTTCTGTCTGGCGGTCCGGGCTCATCCATGAAGTCTGACGGGGGGGGGATGAGACTCAGATCGTTCTCAGGGTTCTGCGTCTGCGCTCTGCCAGTTGAAACAATCTTTAGATGACCAAGTTCATCCTTGGATAAATACAACGTTTTAGGCTGATGAGGAGAGGGGCCGACTTCACAGGCAGCCGAAGCGTCGGCGGCAGGTTCAGCTTGAGGTTTGGGGTTGGCTGAAGTATTCTCATCACTCGCAGGAGAGAGCGTTGGCGTGGAGGCGTCATCTTCAGTGGGGTGCTCAGCCGTTTCCTCCTGGCGTTCTCTGGGCTCAGCTCTGACATTATCTAAGACACCACAGTATGATTATTACTCCAAGAACCACAGAGTCAACAAAGACTCCTGACCCTCACTAACGATCTAAAACCTGAAAAGTCTGAAAACACCTGCCTAAACAGAACGACCACCTACCTCTGACCCTCGCTTCATCGGTCTTTCCCGCCTGAGACAAACACTCGGGTTCATCGTTGGACAGTCCGCTGTCCTCCTGCACCTCCAGAGCTTCGATGGTTTCCTCCAGGTACGTGAGACACGCTCGCTCTTCGGCAGACAGGTGCTCCATGCTGTCTTCGCTCTGCAAGCAAAACAACTATGAGGAAAATCTTCCTCATCTCTGCCTTCAAGACATGTGCAAAAGGCCAAAGTTGTTGTCTGTTTAAACAGTCGCGGTGGGGGGAGTAATAACACCCCGCCTTCTGTCCTTTGCTTACCCTTATTTTCTAAAAGTCGTAATCTGAGTGTAGGATGTCAAATGTTTGTGTTTATGCAGACAGTCTTCAGCAAACTCAGTTCTTGATTAGGTGTGTTGCACAATGAACAGACACACAAATGTGCCAATGGGCCAGAAATATTTAGTTCCAGGAGAACTCACAAAGCCAGAGTTCATGCTGATCACACTGTCACAGCTCCCAGCACTGTCCATATTGCTCAAGGACTCCATGGCAACGCCACCTGGCCACGTGTCACTCTTTGCCATCGCACACGGAGGAGAATGACAGGAAGCGGGCGTCTGGTGCTGCTACGGTCAACCAGGAAACCTGTCAAAGGACAAAAAAGAAAACAAATTTCAGTTCGATCCGTGGAGTTCTGAGGCTCAAGTGCAGCCACAAACATCACACGGCAATAAATAGCTCAGATTATCAGCTCGTAAATATTCTCACAATAGCAGCAATTAACGTTCCAGGCCTCCATTAGTCTGACAAATTGTTGACAACAACTAGAGCTGATTGCTAACTGCTCCCCAGGTGGGTGGGGCCGTCCTATACGAGACTATGGTTCTCAGTCAGAGTGGAGCATTAAATAGAACTTGTTAAGCTAATCTTTACATATTTAATGAACCTGTGTGTTATACGCATCAGGAATAACTAAGCTCTATTGTTAGTCTTTGCTAGTTCTGTGAAATTACCACAACACAGCCCTCCAGTGGGAGGGTCTGAGTGACCTAATGACCTCTGGAACTGCGTTGTTGGGCAGCTCACTCCTGTCAGGGCCTTTCAAGGCTAAATGGCACCAGTTGAAATCCAGAAAACAAAGCTAAGATTCAGCATCCTGCTGGGGTCCCAAACTGGGACACTGCCCCATCTCTCAGTGGACCTTCTGCTTGTGTTCTGCCTGAGAAGGGACCAGGCAGCAGAACTACTGCCTAACCCAAACATGCAGAAGCAGATGAGGATGAATAAAACAAAAAGAAACAGGACAGGCCGAACAGCAACGACATTGTTAATGTCAACACAAGGAAGCAGCTGTGGGACGGAAGAAGAGCTGAGCAACAACACCCAGCCAACAAATGTTTGCTGGCAACGACAGGTTGGCAAAGCGCTCGTCAGCGAGAGCTTCAGTGGCTTCCAAACAGGCGTAACGTGGAGATCTCAGGGCGGGAACCAAGTGTCCACACCAGCTGCCAACAAACCTGTAGGACAGCAGCGGCGGAGCTCACTACACCCACAGCTGAGTCAGGATTTAATGGTGACAGGAATGTCGCTTTGCCTGCTTCCACATCTCTGAGCAGATGCAGGCAGCACTGAGTGACGGCTGCAGGTGCCGAGAGAGCAGTAATACCTGCAAGCACGCCTGAAAACAGATGGAAAGTGACAGGCTGGTTTAAAAAAAAAAAAAAAAAAAAAAAAGATGAGATAATGAAACAAACAAAAAAACGTCAACGATTTCAATGGCAGGCAGGGAACCATTTAATGATTAACAGTTAACCAAAGGTTATGTGAACACCTGATTGTGCAACCTGCAACAGCTTTCATTAATGTTTAGCCTGGCACAATGTCCCGCTGAAAACGACGTTAATGTTGACATTTTTAATGCAAATTTTAAAAAAGAAACGCCATTTGCACCCCTTCCAAAGAGCAAATAAACACCTTTAACGGACTATGTGATAATAATAATAATAAAAAAAAACAACAACAACAACCAAGCAAACAAAAAACAAAAATAAAAATAAAAAAACTCAGGTGAAACATCTCAGGATAAACTAGAATACAAGAGTTGCAGTTTTCAGACCATTTTCTGTGTGAACAGACAGAAACACGGACGGATTTCTCACCGGACACGTCAGAGGACCGAAGGGAAAGCAGCTACAGTGGAGTCTCCGTGTTCGCGTCCATGACGACTGTCACGACCCTCTGACGCCCGGAGCTGCTCTGCTGACGGGCGCTGAGGCGCTTCGACCCAAGAGGAGCGGCCGCAGCCAGCCAGGTGAGCCGGCCGACTTCCGCACAGGTGCGAACACCTTCAGCCAATCAGCGGCGAGCCAAAAAGTTGCGTCAGGTTAGAGGGTAATGAAAGGTATTAAAGGCTCCCCCCGCCTTAAAACGGGCAGCAAGTCATGTTTTTTGATGATACACTAATTATGGGCTACACAAACAAACCTGACGCCACTGATGCTTTTCCAGGAAGCCTTAAATGCCTCTGTGACGTCATCTTATTGTCTATAAACATGAGCTGATGTAATTTCTTATTTTCTTTCAAATGACATGCTCCATCTTGTGTGCTGAGGCATTGGCAATCCTAAAAATGCTTATTAATAGTACTTAATTAGATTTTTTTTTTTTAAAGGTACTGATGATGGAGTGAGCAAGTGAGAAAACAGATGAAAAATGAATCATGGCAACAAAACAGGATGAAATGATGGATAAATAAATACACAGCCTTTCTAACTGCACCATTTATTGGTTGTACAATTATGAAAAATAATCATTAAAAAAGACTGGAAGCCCAAGATTATGTACAATCTTTTTTTTTTTTTTTTTTTTGAAGTGAGGTCCCTCTTCTGAGTTAGTTTTCTCAGCCTTTTTCAGAGTTTTTTAAATCACAGGGTATTTATTCACGATATGTTTCATTTTATAAGACATATAAGACATAGTCCTTTTCTCTAGTTTGACAAACGTCAAAAATTACATATACATACATATACATACACCTGTATATATAGATATCTATAAAAGAAAAAAAAAATCATTCAAGTATGAAGACACAGATTCATGGACGTCGTTCTCACCATGGTCATCAGATTAGTCCTGAATTGTCTCCTGATCTTCAGCAAATGTGCAAAATCAGACCGGTGGACCAAGATAATGTACCATATTTTTATCAAACTGACCTGACCACATACCAGACACACACACGCACGCACGCACGCACGCACGCGCGCGCGCGCACACACACACACACCAGTTAAACTAAAACCAGCTGATTATGTACCATTTACACACTTGGATGACCAAGAAGTCCCAGTGAGAGTCGACCTACTGGATCAGTTAGTGAGGAGAAACGTGCTGTACCTATGGATCTACTCTGCAGCTAGAATCTAAACGTGTCACCAGCCTGCATGGCAGGTCTGGTGAACAATCTTGCCAAGATGAGAGGAACAAAAGGAGCAGGGAGGAGAGTGAGAATGCCAGTGAACCACGCCTGATCCAGTTCCATCTCCAGGATTCATTCACTGTCCCGTAAAAACAAGTAAAACACCCCCCCACCAAAAAAAGAACTAAAAGCCCCCACTGTTCTGTAATTACCAATTATAACAGTCATTGTAGTGTCTCTTCCTCTGAGTTTGGTTTACAGACTTTCTCTCGTTCGTTGGTCATCACAGTTTCAGTAGAATGTAGAAGAGATGTGATCCTGAATAATCCAGTGAGGGGCGGGTACCTACAGTCTGATGTCTCTGATGTAGATGCAAATCAAAAATGAAATCTAAGTCCAATAAACATCCACGCTGATATTACAGTGATAACAGCGCTCATTAAAATAGGATAGTGTCACTGATTACATGTGGTTCACATTTGACATCATTGTATTATAACCAGTAATGTAAAGATGTTTGTATTCTTTTCATATTTAGGAAAAAAAAAATGTGGCAATGTTGTAGAAATCAGTGAGGCCAGAATCAGTACATTTTACGCTTACTAATCATATATCTTAGTATGAGACACTGGAAAAGTCAAATTATTTGCATCCTTATCAGAGGATCAGTGCAAATCTAACACGTCCTCCGAGTTCCTCGTCTCTTCCACTTCCTGGTCAACTCCGGGTTCGACACCGAGGCGAGCTCAGGTGCGTATTCTGACAGCTAAGCGTTTCTGAAGAGGTCTCCAGGCCCCCAGGGTTTATGCGGTGGATCTCGCTTGCATGTGCATGTGTCGGTTTTCCAACATACATGCTACCCATCATGCAACGGGGCTCATTCCCGTCCTTTCACACTGGCAGGGAGAGGCCACAGTGTTCAGCTATATTGGAGGGAGAGACACACACACACACACACACAGGTACACAGTAATGAGCTTAAAATAAAGCACAAGTAGGAGCATGACGTGACCATTAACCATTAGCTCTTTTCATTAGTGGCAGTGGAATATTACCTTCCTGTGAGCGGCGGAATAAAAGGCAGACACACAGAACGAGAAGGCAGTTGTTGTGAAAAGAAGAAAAATTGACAGGACAGAGGAAAATGCACTTGTTCTTTCACATGTGAGGATTTAGTAAAAGTGCTTCTTTTACAGTTTGCAGTCACGAAAGCAGCAGTTTGGAATCCTAATTTCCACTCAGGAGTAAGGTTCAGGTCAGGTCTGGCCTGTGCGAGGTGGATGGACACGGCTGTATCGGCCAAAATGAGGAGCGCGACACCACAGCAGCTGGATTCAATGCAGTTAATTCAGTGGTAATGAGTCCCGGCTGTAACCGTCCCAACTGCTGACCACTGACAAGCAAAGACATGCGCCGTGCATCCCTGAACTGGACCTTAGGTCCTGGCGGAAACGCAGCCTCAGTGGCAGAGGAGGACGTGTCAGCCAGAAGGTTTGACTCTTCTATGATGGAGTGTGATACTGTGGGTGAACACCACACTGTTTGGCCAATCCCTCCTCTTAGAAAACAAACTGATAAGCTCCAGAAGGATGTCATCACAGTGATTTTAACCTCCTTTGGCTTTGAGCAAAGCGCTGCAAGTTTTCTTTTTAAACCATTAAAAAAATAACTCAAATCCATGAAGTGATTATCAAAATAGTTGGAGTCTCTTTTACACTCAACTGATAACCTTCCAAATAAAAATCTGCGTCCCCAGCGGTCACTCCTTCCCTGCATTGGTACTGACAGGAACTGCTACTGACAGTTTAAAAAAAAAAAAAAAAGACTCAGAGTCCCACTGAACAGAAACAGTCTGCTAAGCTTGGTTAGTTTCCACAATAAATATGTCCTCCCAGTTACAGGACGTGTGCAGCGGGCCACTCTTGGGTGTGGTGAGTCACATTTTTTTCAGCACTTGTTGAAGCCGAAAGATCAGAGAAAAGCCTCAGAGCGGCCGTCGCCTAGCAGAGCAAGAAAAGCATCGAGAAAAATGTCTTATCACTGAAAGCCGATAGTGAGATAACAGTGAAAAGAAAAGTATACAAGGTGGGTAAGAGGTGAGAAGCAGGCTGGAAGAGTGAGGGCTGGCAGCTAGAAGAGGGTTGATCGAGTCAGCTGGTTGCAATAAAGTGTGTAGAAGTGGAGAACAAGGAGCAGGCAAGAGGCTGCTGGTCGGCTGCCGCAGATCAGGTTGTTTTCAGATGAGGACAAAAGTGATGGCAGGAGGGGGAAGCAAAGGGGAGGGGAAAGCAGGTGTGGGAGAGGGGGGATCCAGCCCAGGGAGGCGATAGTCACAGCGAAAAGGCACACAGAAGGAGGGAGGAGGAGGAGGAGGAAGGGTGAGGCCAGGCCAGGAGGAAGAGGGTTCCGCTCAGAATATGGTGGTCTCGTACTTAGTGCTGATAGTGCGTTTGGATTCTTTGGGGTCCACTAACCACGTGGTGCTACCCTGGGACTGAGAATCACCCTCCTGCTCCGCATTATCACCCTGTGAACACAAACACCAACAATTTCATATTATTATCGAAGGATAATTAAATTTGATCTCTTCCTTACTTCAGTCTATTCAGAGTGAGGTAAGCACTGTCTGCATGTATTACTATCGGAGGCCTCTAGGGGGCGCATGTGATTAAAGTAAACCACTATTGGATAAATAAGGGAAAGTAGCAGATGCAGTTTTAAAATATTTTCTTCGATTTGGGATGTTATTGAATAAAACAGCTGCAAATTAAACCCAAAAAGAAAAGACAAACATAAAAATACAGGAATAGACACAGAATGCGAGGGGGGGCGTGAAGGCAGCACCTGAGCAGCAGGGCTGGCAGAGTGCAGCGGGAGGAAGGAGGGTCGGTGGGTGGTGCACGTATAACAGTAACAGCAATGACTGTCAAGAGGAGGGGAGTCCTGAGAGAGTTGCACGTTGAGAGGACAGAGGAAGAAGAGGAAGGGAAACGGCAGGGGAGCCAGACAGTGGGAAGGATTAGAGAAGAGAACAAAATAAGAAATCCACAAAGATTAGAGCAGCGGGAGGCAGGTGGCGATTGAATTGTTACAGAAAACACAGCTCTGCAAATGACACTATTACATAACTGTAATAAGCTTATTTACATCTAAAAAAAGAGTAACTTCCATGTTGATTTAATTCAAATAATCACACAAATATCAACATCAACCAAAAAGCTGCAGTCTGAAAGAGTACATTTCACAAAGATGCAGGAGGTCATCTGAAATGCTTTTAAAATGCTGATGTTAAGTCTGACTCACCCCTGATTTCCGAACACTGGCCCGAGGCTTGGGCACTGGCCGGCTGGACTTGGTTTCGATGAGCTCTGAAGAGGGCAGGTTCTGGTGCTGCTTGGTCTTCTGCGCCTGCAGAGCCAGCTGATAGGCCACTTCAAACGCCTGACCAAGGGTCAGTATGATCTCATAGGTCAGGTTCTGTGGTGAAAGAAAGGAAAGACAGGAGTCAGGTCCAGTTCAGTGTTCTGGGCGTCTCCCGACCCGGAAAACAACCCTGATGTGTATCATCTGAAGAAGAACTTGAGCAGGCTAATGCGTTTTGAGCCTGACAAATGAGATCATCTCTGTTTCTTCTTTATTTGATGAGGACGGTGTGTTTGAGGAGGCTGATGGCTGCAGGGCGTTCAATCCAGTCTCACATAACTAATCACGTAAAAGCTTCTCCTGACTCAGCAAAATCAGCCTGACAGAGGAACCTGCACTTTAACTGAGGCTCATCTTAAATGACCCTGGGAGCTTTATGATGCAGAAAAATGGGATTGCTGTCAGCTCTGTGCAGGGGCAGAGGAGGTAAAAGACACATAGATCTCAAAGTAAGAGCAGTACCATGTGCAGAAGGTGGCACTGAATGATAAAGCCTCAATATTAACTAAAACATTATAGATCATCTGACCGTTAATGCTAATATCACATCAAGATTAGCAAGCATCTGGCTAAGAAGAGAGAGGACGTCATTGGGTGTGTTGGAGGATTGGCTGGTTTTAAGCTCATTGTGGGCAATGGCAATCAGAAAATTGTGGGAGCTGCCATCCACATCAATTCGCTAAAAATGGATGTGCTAATGGACATGTCTCCACATTAAACTTTAAAATGCAGTGTGTTGACACTTTGGACGAATCAGAAGGATGATTTAATGCAGAGCAGCTACCCGTAGTGTCACTGTGCAGAATACAGACACACTTGATGAGCGTATCAAAGGTGAATGGTCACGGTTTTCCTCACCACATCTACTGTGCTGAAGACGTGGCAGTAGTGGTGGCTGGTCTGCAGGTCCTTGGTGATGTACGCAAACGTGCACAGGTCCTCTGGGTCCTGGGCCGCGCACGAGATGTTACGGATTTCATGTTCTGCGATGATGTTCTGCATAAGTAGGAGAGAAAATTAGAAATTAAAATACGAAGCAAAGCAGAGCCAGAGAAAGTAACACTGGGCTGAGCTTGGTGTGCAATTTCTCTAAATGCCAATATGAATGGATCTGCTCCTGGTTAGGAAATACAAACATGAAAAACATCTGACAGCAAAGATAAATTATGTGTGACGTGATTTCACACACTGCTGATGTTTGGAAGTTGACTGTTAATGTGTGCAGGCTCATAAGAAGAATGCGAGCGGCTCGCCTTATTGGCTGCGTCGATGAACTTCACACCCTTGTAGGTGATGGAGAGGACGATTGTGGGGACTTTTCTCATTTGTTCAGTTGACCTCTGGCAAAAGAAAGAGCACACAAAGAAAGGCTGTTAAGATTTACACTTTAGTTGTAGATTATGCCTTTTGTTGGGCTCTGGGGCTCTGGAAGTGAAGACAGAGCTTGACATCACATGAGATCACTCCATGTACCCTCATTTTTGCGCAAGCATCCTGAGTGGACTCGGTGCCTCGTAGATCCTTGATAAGCATGGAACCAAGGTACTGTAAGAGAACAGGAGACATGTTGGTTTGTGAGCTGACTGAAGATGACGTCATGCAGGAAGGGAAAAATCTGGACGTACGCTGGCTTCATAAGCGCAGGATTCAAAGATGAGCTTCTCAGGCTGATGGTGCCAGTTCTGGACCAGGGCGTACGGCGCTGCCAGACTCGGTGGCCTCAGGGTCAGACGGGGCTCTCGAGGCTTCTCTTCATACCAATCCTAAAAAAACCCCAAATCATTAAATTCTGACCTACAGAGTGCTGCTTTAACAATGTCCACAGCCACCCTGGAAGGCAAAGAACTCCGAAGCGCTACGTACACATGATCTGTGTCGATCGCTTTGGGGTTTCTGGGAAACCTCAAACTCGCTGTCCGCGACTTTCTTCCTTCCGGATTCTCCGATAGGCAGCAGGGGGTCCAAAGAGCGTCCCGTGCTGGATTCCATCTGACTGAGGGGAGACGAGGACTGGGAAACAGGCGCGTCATGACACTGGAGAGACAGAGTGAAAGACAAAACTGAAATGAAAAGAGCCAAGCCTGAGGAGTTTCTCCTTGGTTTCATACATCCTATTTCGAGAAGAAAAGGAAAAAGCAATTAAACGCCGTCCTTACTCTGATCTGAGACAAACGAGGTGGCTTGACGGGAGGCTCCTCATACGGCCTCTCTGCTAAAGAAGCAATGATTCGCTTCCTGTGACCCAGCAGGGAGATCTTTAACACCTGCAAGGTAAATGAAGCTGCGGTGAACGCCGAGCACAAAACTTCAGATCTTTCATTTATTACAGAGGCTGATGGACCACAGGAGAGCTCTACAAAGAAAAATGAAAAAATCACCTGCCTACCTACAATTTGCACTACTTTTGCCTAAATTCAATTCAGAACAGAAAGGTACTCGTTAAAGCACTGTTGTTTTACTAGAATTCCTGTGTTCTGTTCCTTCTACATTCTTTTCATGTTTATTTGCTTTGCTGCTTGTTTCCAGGCTGCTGGGAAGAGCTCTTGTCTTATCTAAATATCTGGACATTCACCTTCAAACTCAACCTGAAACCAAAGTTAAGTAAACTGTCTAACTTTTTTCAGTCTGGACTTTTCTTTACCCGGCTGTAAAACTAATTTCACCCTCTGATACACCTTTGCGTCCCTGTAGGTCACTGTGACTCACGTTGACAATCTCCAGTTCCCACAGGTTTTTGACACACTCTAGAGAGTGGTAGCCGCTGGCCAGGAAGTTGTGCAAATACTCGTGAAGGCCCAGATTCTCCAGCCAGGACGAGAGGGAGGAGCTGCCATCACAGCCCAGTGCTTTCACCTGCGGGAGAAGAGCCGCTCAGTCATCGGCCTTTGGGACACCATCAACATAGAGGACTAAATCCAGAGACACCAAATGAAATGCTTAAAATGTGGGGTCACCTTGGGTAACGAACGTGCTGCATGCAAAATTTTCTTTCTGTGACTGGCATCGGTGATCCCGATCTCCTTCAGGTCCTGGTCCTCCATCACGTTGCTGCCCTATAGAACAATAATAATAATAATATTAAAAAAAAACAGGATCTTTGTTAAACATATTAGCATCCACTCTTGACGTATTCAACCTGAAACATGGCCTCTTGCTTTTACCCAGCAGGTGCTGGGTGAGAGGCAAGAACACTCCTTGGAGCGGTCACCACAGAGACACACATAGAGGGGCAATTACGAGGTTCCATCAGCCTAATGTCAGTGTTGTTGGGCTTTGAACGGAAACCAGGGGAAACCCATGCAGCCATGGTGACAAGGTGTAAACTCTACACAGAGAGGCCACAAATGGGAATTGGACCTGGAGCCTGCTCTCTATGAGATGGCTGAGCAAATAATAACAGGTGCAATAAACCAAATGCACTCAATCTTTTACCGCTTTGAAGCTATTATTACACTGTTTGTGTTCTTCTTTACAGAAATACTACATCAGCTTCAACTAAAGGATGACTATTGGACTATTGAACACAAATAAGGCTGTCAGCACAAGAGAGGGCTGTTTACTCCTGAGTGAGATCTTTAAACCTCTCTCTGGGGCCCGATCAGCTGATGGTGGAGTGGGACTAAGGAGGAGGGGAGTGTGGGCCACATCGATAGCTGCTTAAATGAAAAAGAGGGTGTCTGTAGGGATGTGTGTGTCAGTGGTCAGAACCATCTAAGCAGCCTCTTAGGGACCAACATCTGCACATCGACAGTCATGAATGCTGGAGTCTCTCTCTCTCTCTCTCTCTCTCAGGAGCCATTCACTATGTAAAAATATTATAAAGTAATTGAAAAATGGTAATTGCAGAGCTTTCTTTAAGGAGGAGTTTCTGAAAAGCAAAGACAAAGACAGACAGTCAATTTTAAAAGAGGAGCATGACCTCCAAAGAAGTAATCAAAGTCAACCTCTGGAGACTGTGATATTTTAACACCTCAAAATAAAGGAAATGCAAAGCCCATTATCTCTGAAAAGCAAGAAGGCTCTTCACCTCGAGACCCCCAGACTGAGAGTATTTGCAGAGCTGGGTGGATAATAGTGCTTCCAGTGTGCATGGATCATTGCATGAGTCTCCCTCTGGAAATGAGCCGATAATGCAGAGCAGCTACCCGATTTCATTTGTTGTTTTCTTAAAATCTGCATTGTTCTGGTCTGTTTTTCTGTACTTGTGTGGCCCAGACTGTGTTCTTGTTAGAACACTAGAAAAACAGCTGCGGGGGTCCCTCTGGTTTAAAATCAGGAGGAATTCAGGCCAGGAGCTCCAGGGCATAAATCGCTTATTTCCACTTTCAGCACTTAAAATCATGGTTTTCCCCTCCTAAACAAGCTGTCATGAGCTCTTATTACAAGCTGCCTGCAACAGAAAAAGCCTACAAGGACATGACCGCGCAGAGACAAAAATAACTTTAAATGTAACAATCATTTGATTGAAATCCTGTATAAATGGGTAAATGGACGATACATCAGCACCATTACCCAAAGGAAAAATCGATTAATCCATTCTCAATCCTTGAGCTTCTAATGCATGAAGGCATTACCGAGTTTCCAATTTGTCTGCAGGGTCTGACTCTTTCCAAAATAACCACTTTAGTTATTTAAAACAAGAACATTATAGAAAAAGTTTTCTGCCAGTTCAAGAGAAGTCTAGTTGCACTTCGACTTTATATACAGTCAGTGGTCAGTGTTTTGCAGCTGACCCCAGAGCTGCTGGGGTCGGGGCCTCCAGACGCACCCTCGAGAGAGAGAAAAAGAGGGATTCGGTTTCAACAAGCCTTCCCAGCAAGAACTGGACACCTGCATGACTCACACATGGCTTGATTCGCCCGAACATTTACTCCAGCAGTCGATAAATGAGAGGAATGTGTTTCAGGAGGAGCTGGTCCCATTATTGATCCACTTCGGCAGCGCGACTGTGGCGGATACAGAGATCAGAGCAGCCAAACATGCAGAGTAAACACAGCTGAATTAATGATCTCAGCTGATGTCCTCTCCCTCAAGAGATATTACATCTATGATAGTTATTTTTTTATACGAGATGTGAGTGATACATCAGTAGGTATAGACCCCCAGAGGGGGGAGTTAATGGCCTATGAAGCCATTCTGTCTTGCGCAGTTTTCTACGGTACAGATTGAAATGGGTCCTTGATCTGCTTCCGTTGCCGGGGGTTTAATATGGATGCAGGTACCCTCTGCTCGCCACAGGATGACAAAGTGCAGTTTGATAGTGGGCTCATCAAACAAGAGTGTGAGACCAAGGACGGTCCTTCCTGGGTCTGTGATCCACCGCATGCTGGCAACATTTGTAAAAACAGAAAAATGAACGTAGTGAATCCTTCCTCTTGCTTGTTCATAATCTGCAGAACGTGATGGAGGATGGACCCCGGTGTGTCTCACTGTCCATTTGTCAAATTTACCGTATAACATTTGAAACCTTTTTTTTAATTTTTTTTTTTTTTTAATAAATATTGAACATTTTGGGGTTCAAAAAATCTTTGCAACTACTGCACCAATAACCCGGGAACTGAAGCAGCCTGGTACACAAGGTCACATTAAACGCACTTTAGATTTCATTTAAATTACTTAGCAAAGACAAGGTGACTCGGCTCATTTTTATCAAGTCAAAACTGTAATTCTCAGGAGGGGTCAGCAGTTAGTAAGGAAAGGGCATGCCGTTTTATTTTTTCTCAGGAAATTGGGTGGTGTGCAAGTGTTTGAGATTAGAAAAGTCTCCGGCAAGCTGCCTTGGAGAAAGGAGGAACCATAGCTGGGAAAAGTGTGAGAGATTTTAATAAAAAGAGACAGTAGGAAGATTAAAACTAGAAAGGAACTTCAGAGGCTTCAACACAGAATTAAACATGGCGGTTGATGACACTGAGAGGAGAAGAGGGAGATAAACGGAGGCGTGCTCTGCTCAAGTTATATAAAGTAGATTAAAGATTACTCATGCTGTCATTTCGCAGCCATAAAGCTTCATGCTGTGGATTCTGGAATCCGCAGAAGATGCTGTCGTGATTGCTGCTGTTGTTATTTTTGCATGACTCAATCCTCATATAATCATTCTGTCGTAAACCTCTGCAGGCATCCAACAAATCCTGATATCAAATCACAGACTAATAGATAAGACATTGCCGTTGGAGGACAAAGAAATGATTCAGCAGTGTTGACTTCTGATTTTGAAGACATTTATGCACCAGAACACTTGAGAAACACCGCAAAACCAACAAACCTCCATGATCATCAGAGCGAAACAGCAGAGGGATAAAAGGCCCACCTGAAATGGGTCATTAATGTTTCAAACTGCAGAGATAAGAAGGGGAGTCAATGGAGGGGGGCCCTAACTGCAAAAGTGAGATTTACAATGATAAAACCTGAAAACACAGTGCTGCAGTGGCTCCTCATGCTTTAAATGGAAGGTGTGTGATAAAACCTGCAGGTCATTTCACCAGGACGCGCGCACTCTTTGTTTTCTCATTTCTGACTCCACTGGCTCTGTTTAAGAGGCGGGCGCTTTATTCTCTCCTCCATCAGTCCTCATTACAGACAGAACCCAGAGGGACGCCCGTGAGCCGCACACACCTCATCCCATTGATTTTCAACACACTTCCCAACATCAGGCCAGGCGCTGGTTACGTCTCTGGCCATTTCAAAAAGAGAAGTGCTTGATTTATAAGTTGATGATTTGCATCAATTTATAATATTAACGTTTGTAAATGGTTTCTTTTTGCACAAGACAAGAAAAAGAAAACAGAATCCATTGAGGAGCCATTTTAGAAATCTGCTACTGGTGGAAATAGTGACAACACGTTAAAGAGGTCAGTCACTCACCATGTAGTGCAGGTCATCGAATCCATTCAGAAGTAGTTTGCTCTCGTACTGCGGCAGTCCCACATGCTCCAGCCAGTCGCCCACGGGCTGGTCCAGCAGCCGGCCAGCAGCACCTGCTGAGAGGGGGAAGCGCTTCAGCAGGGAGAAACCTTTGAGCCGGTAGCAGCGGCACTCCGATGACGAGACGCGGCACTGCCACATCATCCTCGGCCAACAGAGCCGAGCACACCAGCAACAGGACCTGGAGGGAGACAGCGTCCTGCGTGGATGGGCTGTCAGCTCCCGCAGCGTGGCGGGGGCTGAACCACGCTGGCCCACGCTCGATTCCAGTGCCCCTGATGTCAGGGGTGATGGGAGCGATAAAAAGGGGAAGAGCCAGCTGATGACTCAGCTATGATAACTGGGGGGAATTTGCCAAAAACACATTATAAATCTAGACGATAAGGACAGAACTTGAATAAGTGTCAAAACAGTTGTTACATGGGGGGAGTTTCTGGGTTTTTTTTTTTTTTTTGTTATAACACGTCTAAAGAAATTAGAGATAAAAATTCATATGTTCATATAGAAAAAACTAAAGAAAGTGAAAAAGCAACCCCAGAGTCCGTCACAGGCTTCCATTGAAATCCATTAATCTGTTGTCTTTGTCCTTAGTTTGCACTTAAAATAACTCAACCACAGGTTAAGTGAGCAAAATAAATGATTATGCTAGAGAGGCTGAACCTGTTCAGAACAACCCAGACATTCAAAATCTCACAGCGACAGATGCTTAGTCCAGTCAAGAGGTGAATCTGTCATCAAAAACAATCCCATTTTGATCATAAAAAAAAAACCAAACAAACAAACCAACAAAAAAACGATCCCGCTGATGTGAGAATGAAAAAGAAGATCCAACTCAAGAGGGTTCAGTCTCTACATCCCGTATCTCACATTCCTCACAGAAGAGCGCTGTGGTCCAGTCTCTGCAGGAGGCAGTCCACCTCACCCTACGGATGATGAGGTGCTGTCTTTCTATTGTCCCAGCTGTTCACAGTTCTGCTGCCTGCAAAACCAAACTCCTCCCTTAGTCTCTCTCTCTCTCTCTCCTCACTGCATGCTCTTCATCACCCCTCCTCCCTCCATCTTTCCTGAAACACTGCAGGTGGCTGGTCCTTTGTCAGTGTCACTAACCATTTCTATAGACCTTGCACCTCCCCTTACTCCAGTCTGTGTTTTATCAGTCTTATTTTCCAACACTTGATGAACAAAATAGATACTCAGGCGAGGAGCCAATCGCTTTGAGACGCTGCTTCTCTACAGACGACATTGGTCTGACTCAGAGAGCCACTCCCTCTCTTGGGGGGGTTGCAGGCTGGTTCCCTTGACAGCAGCTTCATGGGCACGACTGCTGGGAGACTGTGGATTCAAAGTTTGTGCACGCTGGAATAAGCAGCCACTTCTGTCTCACTGCAGCGGTCTCAGCTTTCCTCAAGTCTACTAAGCCAATCTGCTCATCCTCTGACATACACACTGGTTAATATTTCAGCAGCTCGCTCCAGTGCAGGCCATAATAATCACGCGGGGGGGGGGTGCGATAAGGCAGAGAAGTTTTTGCAGACGCATACTTTTGTGCATCCACTTCCAAGTGAAGACATTCTCAAACCATCAATTCAACCTTATAATTTCTGCTTGAAAAATCAGGCGATTTATTTATATTCATAGAAAATCCACACATCTACGTGTAATTTACATCCTATTTGGGATTTAGATTAGCTCAATTCCATCTCTATTCGCAAGGAATATAGAAGTCAGCGCTGTACCTGGCGTAGCATACTGCTGATCTCTGGAGAAATCGATGCCTGCGCCAATCAGCGTCATAATCTTCTCGATCTGGGGATGGAAAAGAAGAGCATGATCAGAATCAGGAGGTGCCATCCTTGTTTTGCCTTTGCTTCTGGCCAGAACCACACAGAAAGTACAAATGTTGCACCCTGCATAAGTACAGAGAGCAAGTTTCCAGTCAGCAGAAATATGGGGGGGGAAAAGCAACTTAAACATGGTTGACTGCTGCTTGATGACATTTATCACCGCAGCATTAATACAGATTCAAGACAATCAAACATGTTCCAGGATCAAAGTTGAAGGTAAAAGGAGCCTCGGAAGACTCTGGCGAGAAAGCCAGATTCCCAAATTATCATGCAGTATTCATGCATCTCTAAAGAATGCATGTGAAGACTAAAGGGTGGCGTTTACAAGCAGCAGGTTCCCTCATATGCATCCAGGACGGCGCTGCAGTAGCCCTCTCTTTACAACTGGAATGAAAACGCTTGGTTTTCTTTCTCGACTGTCGCTCAAAATCAACCACTTAATAGCCCCGTTGAGTCAATTGTATTTTAAATAATCTGTGTCATCTCTAAATCCAGCAATGACCTTTATGCTGCACGTAGGCCACGGCCTACATTTATTATGCTTTCCATGTCTACTTTCATACGGTCAGCTGGAAAACTGTGTGAGAACTGAGGAGAAATGAAAATTAGAAGAGAGACAGAGGTGTAGCTAACTCTACAGAGAACGCCCCGAAAAGGACAGAGCCAAACCCCACAAACAGGACCAGGAGGAGTAATGTGTTACAAAAAGAACGTCTTACATTGTCAAAGGAATTAGATCTTCGCTCTTTTGCAGCGGGAGAAGTCGCCGGTCTCTGCTAAGAGAAAATTCAGTGTTTTGGCTGTGGTTCACTTTGCCTGCCTATGCTAGCAGCTTTTCCGAATACACACAATAGCTTTATTCAAACAACGACAGCAGATTGCATTTACATTTTAATATAGCTCAATTCCCCATCCTGCATTGGTTCTCACATACATCTGATAAAAATCTGAGGCAACGAAAAAGTTGAGGTGTGAGATATTATCGTGTTGATTAAAATGGTGCACATAAAAAAGATGTTTTATTCAAACAAAACAGACAAGATATTCAGCCCAACAAATGCTTCACTGCATCAACCAGACACCAGCGGTTCTGCTGAACTGGCAGCATTTCCTCTACAAGAGAAAACTCAGTTGCATGAAATCATGCAAAGTAGCAGCATTTCTATGGAGATGTGGGGGACTGGACGACACGAATGTTGTTAAAAGAAGCCGATCTTTATCTTGTTTCTGGAACGTCTGCACCATTGTCATCTATTAATGCAGTTACAATCCTGTTCAGTGATGTGGACTTCATTATACTGAGGTGACTAAAGGGAATTTGGAGAGCAAAAAAAAAAACCCCATGGCTAAATATGATTTATACTGGATTTGTAGGGGGAGAAAACCAAACTTTATAAATATGAATAGAATAAAAAATAAAAATGAAATCAGAATCGCGGGTGACTGAATTCAGTCTTGTTATTGGCTTTCGAGTCCAGCGTGATGGAAAAGGAAACGCTATCATGGTCCAGTGAGGTTTTGAAGACACCACTGTGGCAGCTTGATGTGGAGCTGGGTAAATATATCTTTACCAGGGGACATGCCCGGTGAGGTAAAACACATCCACGGCAGGGAAAAAAACCAAAACAAAACATTGAATTTCACGGTGTACGACCGAGCGGCTTGGTGCCACGAGAATGAAAAGAGGAGAGTGAGAGAGCGATTGTGCTGCAGAAAGGAATCAATACAAGAGAGCCAAAGTGGAGAGGCGTCCATTGTGAGAAGGGATACAATGACGAGGGTCAGGAGTCAGCGCTGAGGTGGGAGGTCAACAGCTGGGGAGCTAACTGGGAGCTAAGATGTTCAGGGTGGGATGAAAGAGACAAGAGCATCTCGCAGCAGGACCGCTGCTCAGATCCTGTCTGCTGCCCAACTGGAATTAAGAATATTAATGTTGCTCTAACAGGAGGAAGGTGGAGTTCCCAAAAGTAGAAAGCTGGCACCAAAACAGGGGACGGATGAAAGCCCTGCGCTTGTGAGTGTTAGCAGTGGAAGACAAACGCACTAGGAGGTGCCAACACCTCAATGGCAGAGTGGGACAAAGCACTGTCAGCACTCCCATCAACAGCTTCCTGGAATGACCCAGTGACGTGCGAGTGTGTTCAGGGATCGGTGTCCCCTCCGTTTGAAAACCTGCGGTTCTGTGTAGAACCCGGCACATATAAAGCAGGCGTGCACACGACACTACGGAACACCGAGCGCTGGCTGCACGTCTCAGCCCCCCCGTGGCTCTCCTTCGTTCTACCCGTGGCAAGAATCAGAGAATAGCTTCTCAACGCTGGCTCGGGGAGATCTTAGCAGGTCAAACAATGGGAGAATTTTTAGTAACAATACAAAAGGACTTTTGTCCTCACAGTAAATAAAAGTCGATGCCAAATCCTCCGAGTTCATGAACATGGCAGCACGGGAATGAAAGAGAACCTTTTTTTCAACTGTTATGCGGAACTTAAAATACCACAGAGGATTAACTTGTTAAGCACACTTAAACACACAGTTCAAAGCTAGAACTTTCCTCCTTTCTACTAGCACATAAACCAAATCAGTTCTATGTGAAATATAATATCCAAAAGAATGCAAACGAGCATCAAGCATTTTGCCCCCTCAATCCATTCATGGCAGGCAGATAAATGAGTGGAGCTGCTGCCTGTAAGGAAATCAATACTCACAAAAGCTGGCTTCATACTGGCTACTGGATCACCGGAAAGCAGATCGAAAATGAAGCAAACAGAAGTCTGGAGGATGGTGGCCCTCTTTTCTGCTCTCTCTCTCTCTCTCTCTCTCTCCCCCCCATCCCTTTTCTCTCCTCCCATCTGTGAGGCTCTGTTTGCTGGCCCACACAATGTGCACCCTGGATTGTCATCTTCAGCCTGATCCCGAGGACCACAACCAACACACATTAGCATGCACTCTACACCCCACCACACACCCAGGAGAGAGGACACACACACACGCACGCAGACTCTCTCCACTCACACACACACACACACACACTCCGCCAAGCTACTTAAATAGAAAGATGCATAGGCCGGGACTTCATGCGAGTCAAATCTTCTCGTCTTGGAACCAGCAGCAGTTGTCTAGCTTGTGAAATGGGGGGATTTTAATATTAAGCAAAGCAGAGTTTAAGGAGATTTTTTTTTTTTAAGGGTGTGGGGTTGTGTGCATATGCATTCAGGGGCGGGTTTGGTCGTGTCCCGGGAGCCCTCGTCCACATGCTGTCACACAGCTCACTAGAGTATTCCAGAGCAGCCAGTCGTGACCAGAAAGATGGCTGCGTCAAGGAGAGAGCAACAACAGAGGAACTGTGGGAGAACACTGCACTGAAGAGGGAGCGACACACTCAAAAATGCCCTTAAAGACAGTGCAGGCTCAGTGTCAGCCAATCAAACTTTAACTGCTCCCCCACACACTCCATCCCCTTTACTATTCACTTTCTATCAGCAGTGTGAAAAATGTAAAAGAAAGCAAAGAAGAAAGATTCAGAATCTCCCTTCCAACTCACAGCCACGTGAATCACTATTCTAAAACTTCAGAGGTCTTTAAGAAAGGCTGCAGAATCGGACTGAAGAAACTGTCCAAATCTAATACAAGACTTCAAACAGGTCAATAATTGAGGATTTTGTGGGTTTCAGACTGGAGATTTACCAGCTACTCTAAGGTTTTTAAAGGCATTTTTTATATTTAGAAGTGAAATCGGGTTTCACCCAGTAGCTGCAGTGAATGAGGCCACTGCCTGGAGCATGTTCACTTATATGAGATCTCTTTCCTTTACAGGTCAGTAAAACAACCTGTTCTCCTGCCACATGCAAGGAATACCTTCTGTCTCCTGCCTACAGCATTATTCTACCACAACTAGATCAGTTCTCAGGCTTGTGCCGTTGATCTGTGCCTAAATCCTGGGAAAGGGGCTGCAGGATTAACACTGCCTGCTCAGGGCTTGAGATGGAGGAGTAATAATGCAACAATGTCACTCCAGCCTTTATCCTGTCACGCCATCTGAGGCAGCGTCCCGACAGTCTGAGGAGGTGAGGCGTTCATTAAACTGGATAATTAGGCTGTCTGAAACCATAAGTGCCAGTTAGTGCGACCATAAACTTTAAAAGCAGTGCTCCAAGATCAGGCACGCAGGTGTTCCCAGTTACTGAATTTGCCCCGCTTGCTCCTCTGCAAGACAATTTCAGTAGCAGTGGCAAAATGCTCCTTTCAACCTTTATTACTTCTTATTTAAAATCCCAAAACATACAGCAAAATAAATATTTAATAATCAAATAATGCTCATGCAAAGGATTAATCAGGTAAAAATAGCTAGTATGTGAAAAGGTTCTTCAGAGAACAATTGCCTAACTTGTCCACCAGAGGGCAGTAGTACGCTGGCTGGCAGTGAACAAGATGTTCAGAAGAATCACACAGAAGGTGTGTGTTCCACGGATAAATAAATCATTTCAATCATCATGCATGAAAGCTGCAGTCCTATGCATGTATTAAGAGTATCATATTCAGCATTTTTCAAACATACTGTTAAAAAAAAAAGTTTTGCCTCAACTGAAGATTTGCTAACTTCTAATCATTGTTCAAATAAAAACTCAAGGTCATATGTTAATATGTACTGTGAATACAGATTAAACACTGTCAATATCTCTCTTCTTATGTTTCAAAAAAGGTATAATGTTGTGCTGTTGATGTTTACTAAAGCAGCTGACATTGACGGACTAAAGTCTATCATTAAAGCACAAAAGAATGAATCATGGCTCCCGAGTGTTGGCTTTTACCATCCTGCCTTTAAATTCCTCTGAAGTTTGATGAGTTTCTCTCTATGCAGTGTTGAGGAGAGTATTTTCAGGCAGAGCAAACAATGTGTGTTTGTTCTCTTGCTTTTGACCTTCTCCTGTCATCAACAATGAAACATCCCTCATCTTAAGCCGACAGCTGGCACACATCACGCCTGCGAGGAGGTTGATTGAAGACATCCCAGAAATGCTCGAACAACACAGTCTAGCAAGAAGCAGCTATGCTAAAAGCTGGGATATGACTGCTGAGTAATGCCGAAGAGGTTAGAGAGGTAATTAAAGAAGAGAAAAACTCTGAGCATCCGCACATAAACCAGCACCAGAGGAGGGAGGGATATCGACCTCCGGACCACCATTAGCTGCGCTCGTCGTGACTGTCTGAGGTCAAATTAGAAACATTAGGCAGCAACACGATCTCCTCACTGGAGAGCAAGCATTAGCAGTGATACCCGAGCTTGTGAGTCCGTCTGTCCGGCATCAGAAATGCTACTCTGAACTCATTTCTCATGGCCTACTGCTGTACCATGAGGCTGGCGTAACGCTGCCGCATTACGTTTTAATCCTTCTGACAATAGCAGGACTGTTGCTTGAAAATGGCAAACTAGGAGAGAGAGCATGCTGGCTGCTCAGGGTTGAGACCGTCCATTCATTGTTTTTTTGAAAACTGCTCCTCGACGCTGTCCAAAAGTCTGCAGTTTTACTTTCACGTGTCTGAGCAAAAGTCTAAAGCGACAGACAAGGATCGATAGAGTGATGAAAAACTTACCTCGTCCCATTCTGAGGTGAAAGAGGGAGACTTCTCAAGCCTCTTTTTGCCAGTGCTACAATTGGAAACAGACTCGCTACGGTTCCCCAGTCCTCCCTCCTCCTCATTGGGAGGTGACACGAGCAAGTCCGAGTCAGACTTGGAGAGGCTGCGTGCCAGCTTCAGGTCTCCAGGAGGGCGCGTTCTGACGGCGGACGCTGCCCCGGACCCCGGGTCCTTGGGCTCCTTATGCACTGTAGCATAAATGGCTTTTGGATCACAGTCTGTCAGGATGGCAGCCATGTTGGGACGGCTGGGTGCTGGTGGAACTGTCGTCACCTCCTCCTTTACTTTGGTGAGTGTTTTTGGTTCCGTATGCTTCTGGCTGGACGCCTCGACACCCGGAAGCCTGAAGACGTCTTCACGGCAGTCAAAGACGGGGGAAGATCCGTGCAAGAGGCCGGTAAACTGCTCGGGGACACCTGCTCCCTGCTCCTGGCTGGGCTGGGAGTTGTCTGGAAAGACAGGAATGGAATGGGCAAAAAGTCAGTGAAATGAGCAGATTTGAAGGCTGGAGAGAGGACCTCTAACTGAGGGGCAGATACTTTGAGCAAAGCTAGTAAGAAAACGCCCACACGGGCATAGAAACAGAACTGTAATTGTTTCCTACAGAGAGAAAAAGAGGGAGAGAAGCGGAGAGCCGAAGCCATGTGCTGGCTCCAGAAAGAACAGAATTCCGATCACAGCTTGAATCCGTCTGATGCCTTTCTGCTGGTGCCTGTCTGTGTGTATTCTGTAGTTATCTTCTCCAGTAGCTTCACCTCAGAGGCCCACTTGTCTTGTCTTTCCAAATCACTTCACTTTTAACCCACATGGTTCCAACAACTACAGGAGGCAACAAACACACAGGCAAGGAATATCAAACAGAGGCTGATACAGCTGACAGGAGCATAAATACTCACATCCACCGGCTTCTTCAACAAGTCCGACTGAAAGGCAGGACCAGTTACAAGCAGTTAAAACTCCCACCTTCTGCTTTCTGAGGAATCCCTGCCACAAACACCCTTTTTAGTCACACTCAGATCAGCCCCTGGTTGACAAAGAGTGGTGCGACACTCATCTTAGTCTCCACTGGAGCAAAGTGTGTTGTTGTCTGCTGTCTGACTGTCAACCCTCTGCGTCCCTCACTATTTTCTGGCTTCTAATTCTAGATCCTAATGGTGGCTCAGGAATGGAAACTTGAATCACTCTGCTCCTCTTGCAGCCAGACTGCTGATAATTAGCCCCGTGACACATGGTGAAGGAGCGTGAATGTGTGATGGAGTGAGTGTGTTTGGACCGTCTCCCCCAGGGTGACAGGGTCACGGTGTTTGGTGACAGGGAATCTGGAGCAATAAGACCACAGGAAAAGCATCGACCTGTTGCAACGCTTTGTTTGCCCTTCAGAGAAGAGATTCAGACGGCGTCCTGTGATGGATGTTTGTGTTTGTTTGTGTTTCACATTCTCTACGCTCTTTTCAGCTGCTGTTTGGACTGAAAACGTCAAAACAGCTGCTTGACCATGACTCATAAATACAGAACATGAGGGGAAGGAGGTGTCACACTCAACAGCTTTGACTCACACACTGAACCGCTCCATTACCGGGGCAGGAACGATCTCAATGTGCAGATAAATGCCCCAAAAATCCCCTTTCGCACATTTCTCCACACTCTAACATCTTAGAAATGTGTGTTCGTGTGTATGGGTGTGTGTGGGGGGGAGTTATGTGTAATGAGGGGTGAACGAGAGTACTGCACGCATTTGTCAGGAACACGGCCTAACACCCCCCCTCCTCCCTTGGCAGAGAGGGAGCGTGATTGCCCACTGAGGACATGAATCTGGTTCCAAAAATCTCACATGGCCTTAACTCTTGCCGGGGCCGCTGACCACTTAGTTGCGTGCGATATGATGTTATTGCAGCACTGACCGATGGATGAGTTCAGCGCAGAGGTGTGGATGTGGATGTCATTAGGCAACAGCTCCTTCATTCCTTACAATGATGTCATGCTTGAAATGGAGACACTGGGCAGCCGCTGTTGGCTGTCAGTTCATCGCAGCCTCCACAGCCAAATCACCATTTGCTGTTGCTGAATTTTCTTTAGCCTATTTTGCAGTGAGTCGAAAAAGAATTGGTTGTTTTATATTTTGATTAAAGCACTGATATGTCGCAGCTGTAGGGGTTTTGGTTTAAAACAGGTGCTGTACAGCTTAAGCCTTTAATTCATCTGTGGTCAATGGAGATCAAAACAGAAAAGCACTGATTTAAAGCTTCCACGAACTACAGCGTCTTTTGTGGTGAGCTTGAGAGCACAAAAATAGGCCTACAATCCCCAAAACAGAAGCCAAAAAATTGCTGCTGGATTCGGACTAATAGGGTAATGCTTTGTCCCGAGTATTTTAAATAGAAATGGTATAATAGGGAGGATAAGGCCATTAATCCTGCCCAACATGGTACCTGAAGCTAATGTTCACTGAGGCTTGGAGTCCAACACCACTGTAGAAGAGACACCCTGTTGCTGCAGATTTTATGAATGAGCTCCTTACAAAACTCCACAATTTTACCAAAAGTAAAATGTTTATAGGAGCAGTGGAATAGAAAATATGGAAAGTGTGACACCGCCTGACAGGAAATGGGTGGTGGGGAACGAGGACACAGGGAAGACTGCGCTGCATGTTGTCAAAGTGGAACCTCAGCGGAAACACACGACATGTTTCTTTACATAGAAGATGTAGATTAGATGAATACAGCTGTTTAACATTTGGTGACTAACATTTTACTGCAGAGACTGATTTGCATCTTCACGTTGCAGATTTTAGTGTTTAGTCTTTTTCTATAAGAAAAACCACACCTCTGGAAACCTTAAAAAATCCATGCCAGTGAGGTGAGAAACTGCAGGGAAGCACTGTTCTTGCTGAGAACAGCAGTGGGCTTGTGACAAGATGATAAATACGCTGCTTTTGCTGAGCGTGCATTTATCTCCTACACTCCGGCTGCCATGATGTGACATCCACAACAGCAAAATAGTCAAGCTTAGCTGGGGATTATGTAAAAGGGAACCGTAATGTGGTGACATTCTAACAGATGCAGAAAGAACACAGGGGTTAAATGCATGAAGTACCAATGATATTAAGAGTTACACAAGGAAATATGCATCAAATATTAGTGTTTAAAAACAATATAACTGCCTCACTAATTCACCTTCCCAAATATTTTTGCACCAAAATGAGTTCTGACTCTTTAACCCATAATAAGCTGTTTCCTGCAACAAACAGCATGGTTCTATAACTAAGCTTCAGTAAAATAAGACTAGGATAATAACCTCAGCATTGATCAAGGATTTTGTGCAATCCCTGCCGGTGTTATTCAAAGACAGCCCATCTCCAAACCCTCCAAACTCAGCCGCACCACCACCGTTGCACCTTATCAAATCCAGCTTTCTCACAGCACCGTCAGCACCAGCCGCTCTTCCCTGTCAGAGTTTTAGGATCTGAAGGCAGTGCTCAAACTCACCCCCTGGTGCCTGAGGGCCCATCCATCCAGTGGGGTGCAGGGTGTCTTTTGCCTTAGTAGGGTCTCTGAGGTCGTTTGGGGCGGTTGGTTTATGCTGGATTGAGAGAGGAAAAAGAGAAAAATGCTTCAGTCACATACCTACAATCAAAACAAACTGCTGGTGGAAGATATGGCAGTGACATATTGTGGTTTCACACGTCGTAATGACCCCATAAACAATAATGATTCCATAAATAAAACAGACATGTTTATGGGCGCAGATTAAGATGATATAAACAATGATAAGAGCTGTGATTCTCCCTCAAACTGCTGTTTGACTCTCAAAAGCCCACAAATATGCCACCATTTAACAAACTCTGCAAAATGGTATGGCATGTGGCTGAAAGGTTCACTCTGAATAAAGCGGAAGATGATTTACCTGAGGTAGGACACTATTGGACGAGTGTGTAGTGGTGCTCTGATCTAGAGAGAAAAACAGAGTTAGGAGACAGAAGATCCATTCAGAGCTCATTTAGTCAGCATATCTCCGATTCTTTCAGGGGAGAAATGGAAGCGATGGATAATTAAAGTAGAAAAGCACTCGGAGAGCACAGACCTCCACAAGGAGCTCATTTCCCCACATATTGTGTCTTACTTTAAGATGCACTGATGAGCCAAATTTTTCTACCATCTTGCAGAAAATCACACCAAGATAGAGGAGTAAAAGGGGTAGAAACAAAATGACTCCACACATACTTTTACTGGACTGAGACTCATGGGTGGATGCAGGGATTTTGGTTTGTGCAGTCAAAAGTAGCTCATATGTGTGATCTTCCTCCTCTTCCACCAGCTCACGTCTCTCATCAGCGCTGCTGTTGGTATAACAGGTCTGCAATAAAGGCAACGACAGCACAGAGGTGGGGATACAGTACAGTCACATTTGTGTTTCTTCTGCTATCTTTGAGCCCACCTCTTCTTCATGAGCAGGACCAGCATGTGAGGAATGGAGTGCTCTATCCCTCTGTAAATGATCAGAAGTAAAGTAAAGTTAGTTAGTTACTGACTGCATACATGGCAGGAGGAAAGAGTATACAGGATCAGTATCATGAGGCTCATGGACCACTATCGCCCTCTAGTGGAAACTCATGGTTATGAGAATGCTTCGGTAAACTGACCCTGCCAGCTTCGCTGTCCGGTCGTCCAGAGTCCCTGTCAGAGGATTTCCCACTGGTAAGGCTGTCCAGAGAGTGACAGGAGGTGGCTTCACACAGAGCCTCATAGGGGCTCTCGTCCTCGGGCCCTGGGGCCAGCTTTAAGATCAGCTCGCTCATTTTACCCAGATCACCTAGAACAGACGCAGACTGAGCTGTAAAAATGAAACTAACAAATTCCTGATTTATTTTTTCTATTTCTATATGATAAAGAGGGTGAAGCTCCAGAGGAGTGATGGGCCTACTAAAAACACCACTGACACCTCATCAGAGCAGTTTGTTTTTCACTTTTAAATACAATAACTGCACGGATTCAATGCAGACGAATAGGAATGCAGGATGATCTGTTTAAAGTTAAGGGGAGACACGATGAGACGAGGGGACAAGATTGACAGTTCAGTTTGAGCAAATGTCTTGACAAGTGTTTTCAGGATTGAGCAGACTTTTCCAGCATGTGGTAAACGCTTACTCTTTTTGCGCAGCCTGGGACTCTCCTGGGGGGGAGGGATTGGAGGAGGGGGCAGGTCAATGTCAGGAGGTTTTCCAGTCATGTGACCTGTGGCATGCAAACAGGACATTGTGTCACCTTCACCAAATGTGTTATCAAGAGAATAGTTCCCTGTAGTGGCTTCCATCAGTATTCACCTAAGATGAGGGCAGCTATCTCTCTGCTCTTCTGTGAGGGCATTTCCTTGACAACGTCCAGTGCTGTTAGGCCCTTCTGGTCAACCATGTTCACATCTACACCTGATGAGTGACAGGCAACAGTGATGAGTAGACTTGGACCTATGGCAACAGGTCAAAGATGCTCGTCTGGCAGTTAGCTCTGACCTGCACTGAGGAGTTTCTGCACCACGTCCGTCTTCCCAAACAAGGCTGCTTCATGGAGAGCGCTGCCTTTCTCTGTCTAAACACAAAAACAGGGGACATAAATACGCAGCTATGCAGTTGAGTCTCTACATTTCTTTTTTTGCCACAAAACTGTGCGCAAAACAAGGAAAAATGGTGTATTGAAATCGTTAAAAGTTCAAGTTCCTCCGTTAGTGGGGCGTCTGACGCATGTCCACCACCTGGTGCACTACACAACTGATTATTACATGGTTGAGAAATCAGAGCATTTCCCAGCTCACAGAACCATGCTAAATGTAACCTACAAATTCAAGGGCTAGGTGACCCTGGAAAGGCTGCACATGCATGATTCAGACAAAGAGAACAGACTAAAGCACCAGGCATTTAAAATATTCTATAAAAGGGTTTTTAAAAGCGGTAACACAACCAGGGGGAGGACATCCAGCTGTGCTTTCAACACAGCGACTCCTTTGCAAAGGGAGAGCTTACTTTTACATTTAATCTTATAGCATTAGCAGGAAGTGGTGAGGGGAAGTGCTGCAAGAACAGATTAACTCATCCAACAAGATCTGGGCTTTGGCAGCACATGAAGAAAGAGCTGCAGCTCCAGAGGCTCCACCGTTTACCAACAAACCTCATAGTTAATGTCCATGCCAGCGTCCAGGAGCACCTCCACCACAGACAGGTGTCCGTTCCGCGACGCCAGATGCAGCGGCGTGTGCTTCTTGGTGTTGCAGCTGAGCAGGTTGGGGTGGGCGGTGAGCAGCAGCTTGACCACCTCCAGGCGGCCGTACAGCGCGGCCAGGTCCAGTGGGGTCTCAAACTTATTGTTCCTCATAGTGGGGTCTGTCAGCTCCTCCAGAAGAATGCGCACCACCCCAGTATGGCCATACTGGGCAGCACAGTGCAGCGGTGTTTCATTGGCATTGTTCTGTTGGAGCAAGAAGAACTGGTGAAGGCCGGTAAAGGAGAAAAGAAACGGGAATATGCGAGTAGATGTAAAGAATGAGATTAGTCGTAAAAGGGTGGATCATGTATGTTAGTTAGTTTAGAGGTAGGTGGAACACAGAAAGAGCCCACAGCCCACTGCATCCAAAGATGAAGATTCTAAATCATGAGAAAGTGAAGGTATCGCAGATTATGAAGAATTACACCCAGTTTAAGATTAGCTGCTGCAGTTCACACAAACCCAGTCGATGGCCAGTTGTCAAGTTCATCATCTTGCAGCATTTGACACATCAAGCAAATCTAGATAACTTCATCATTAAATTGAGGCCTAATATTCACAACATTTCTTCACATCTGCATCACAAATCCACTGACTGCACGCTCAAACCATACAAATACATTCTGCTGAAAGAGAATATATAAATTCTGCAACAGATGGCATTTTACATGTGGTTCCCTAACACAGTAACATTGTTGCTGTGCAGCCACAGGCTAACAGAAAGCAATTAAAACAGTAATTATAATGTAAACTCAGTCAATGGTGGTTATTGGACCTAATGAGTCGCAGGCAGCCACAAAATCAATAGGCAATAAAAGACCGGAGTACATCTGTCAAAAAACCAGCAGGGGGCGAACTACACACTCCATCATCTGAACTCAGGCAACCAGCATCCACAGGGATGATGAGAGTGGACTCTTTGTTGATGAGAGGAACAATAACACAGAAAAAAAAGGACTAGCAGGGATGAAAAGGACCAAGGAAATCTATAACATACATAATGCTGGGAAAATTTCAAATAAATGAATAGATAACAAGCCGAGTACACAGTAGGAGCAGATTGCCATATAAATATTACATTTTCCACAATCAAACCACTATTTTAATAATTGATCCAAGATATTTTTTTAAAGGATTAAGAAGTCCAAATTCAGTGATTTCACAGAATCGTCTGACTTCTCACATCTTAGCAGCTTTCCAAATGGGCTGATATGGAAACCATGAAATATTAATATTCAGGTGCATTATTTATTAATGTGTTCTCGAATGTAGAATAATATAAAATATACTTTCTTCACTGTTTACATATGTGGGCGTGACCAGCTGTTGTAGACACACATCACATGCCCCAAGAGCAGACTGACAGAATAAACCCACAATGGGGTGGACAGCTGGCACGGGAAGGCCCAAATGGACATGCCCGATGCCCGCGTGCTGGATCCCAGAGCAAAGTGCCAGCTGTGCTACCAAACGCAGGGTCGGGGGGGAACACGGCAGATTTAGACAGGTGTCAGACAGTTTTATGAAAACATGGTGCCAGATGGGATCAGCAGGTATCTGCGGCAGAGAGTGGGACTGGGAAGAGGAAAAAGGGAAGTAGAGGGAGAGCAGGTCAGCTCAAGTGCACAGGGAGAGTCAGAAAGAAAAAGGGAGAAGGGGAGATTATACAGAGGTGGAGCTTAGAGAAACAAAAAGGACACCTGCTCATCAAAAGAAAAAACAGAGGCTGCCAGAGAAAGAGCAGGCTATCATCCGAGTGGAGACACACACACTCACACACACACACACACACACACACACACACACACACACACACACACACACACACACACACACACACACACACACACACACACACACACACACACACACACGCAGCCTCTCTCTGACATC
Organism: Arothron firmamentum; assembly: GCA_016586285.1. Taxonomy (NCBI): domain Eukaryota; kingdom Metazoa; phylum Chordata; class Actinopteri; order Tetraodontiformes; family Tetraodontidae; genus Arothron; species Arothron firmamentum. The sequence continues at coordinate 303,512 of BJFM01000377.1, forward strand.
TGAACCCAAGCAGACTCGCTTTTCAGTCTGCCTGGCTGGTTTCACCCGTCAGACTTACTTCTTGTTTCTCCTCTCTGCAGCATTCTCCACCGCCTCCCGTGTGTTTGCAGTGAGGTGGCTGCACCGTGAACGATGAGACGAGCGCGACGTCGCTCATGCATGATGCACATCGAGCCTTTGACGCATCTTTTTACTATTTAAATGATTTCAGCAGGCAGACGCGCACGCTGCCGTTGCATCAGCATGACTCATTTCCAGAGACATGCTGCTCTGCTGCTTCAGAGGCAACCCCAGTAACCCCAGCACACAGTGATTTACACAAATAAGATCAATCTGTAAGATTATACAAGACAAAGCTTCTTTTTCCAAAGCTGCATTTTCTGTACTGTAACATTTCCACACATCTGACTCCAGATGTATTTAAAGAGCGCTATACTGATTTGTTTAATGAAGGTCACCGATAATGAACGTCATTATCTTTAGTAACGTGGTTTCAGTTGCCAGACAGCAATAAAACCCACAGAAATGATAAATGGAACCGTTGACGGAAATAAACAGTCTAATGACCTCTATTTTGTGAGATGTTAGTCCTAAAATGCCACATGAAGACATGCCCAGACTAATAACGTTACAGGATCACCAGGTACACATTCTCTAGCTAACCCGATTTAATCCAACAACACATCTCTGTTATTTGCCACTGGGCTGTTTGAAATTACTGCACAATCTGAGCACAGGGGCTCATTTCAGTGTCCATAATGGCTTCAGCCAGCCTGTATTTGACAGAGCATGAGCAGCAAGACGATGAATCCCTCCGACTGGCTGGACGGGCAGTCGGTCAACGATGGGTGGGGGCTCAGGCTCCATCATCTGCATGTTCTACCAACTTCAGAGCAACATTTCTAAACTTAAAGCACCTCAAAACCTGGACTGTGGACAGGCTAACTGTACTGTAAATTTGATGAAATAAAAGATTTCACATTCATTGGCCATCACATGCAAAGCTATGATGTAAGATTGATTTTAGAGATTAGAACAGAGTAAACACTGTAGACTGAAAACGGGTAGCCTAGTTTGAAACTAATTTTAGAGGACTGATAGCCCTGCAGCAGTTGCCCATATTAAGGCACTGCTCAGTCCAACATTTTCATATTCTCATAGAAAAAGGACTCGCTGATATCTTGTCGCTACATACTGAATCTACCAAGGCCCAGTTCAGAATCCTGCTACAGAAAGTAAGATAAAGCTGGAAATAGAATAAATTCTGTGAGACTGCCAAGACTTCCTGGATAGACAATGTTTTTAGAAAATCCTGTTTTTATAGTGTAACAGACGACATCCATACATCCATCCTGATTTAGACTTGGGTGCATGTCCAACAGGAGGGGATTATGAGCCTCAGCTGGTTTCTGCTGCTGATTGACAAAATGCTGCCGTCATCAGAAACATCTGGAAGTTAAACTCAGCTGCATTTCGATGCAGGATGTTGGGGGGGCGTTACGCAGTGACAGAGAAGAGCGGATGATGTTATGATTCTCACAACCTGGGGCTGGCTTCGAGACGGTAACACACTCTGACTGGCGACCTCCAGTCACGTGAGACCCCGGCTGGCAGCAGATTCAGGCAGCGGTTACATCACCCTGGCTCCTGGTAGTGGTGGTAGTAGGGGCGGGTCGGAGTGGTGGTGGAGGGGTGGGCAGAGCAGCTGTTGCAGCTAGAGTGCCAAAGGGCTGCCCAATGCTCAGTGCATGCCTGCCTCTCCCGTCACAATCGGAACGCCTGTTTGTTTTTGCACATTCCCACAAATCCTGGATCGTTTTTAAATTCATGGTGCAGCTGTCAGTTTGACAGAAAGAACTGTGTCAACAGCCCTGTATTTAACCTCTGTATCAGCATGTCACGGGATAGTAAATAGGTTTTTTCTAGTTTTAAATACAATAGAGGAGTGTGTATGGATAACAGTTAAACAAAGAAAAGGGTAAGTTATGGTAGAATTTTCCCAATAGATTAATGATTGGTTGGTAAAATTAAATATCAGATATACATTTCTGGGGGTGAAGGAAAGAGGACATCATGTTCTGGGAAACCACTGCTACATTCCTAAAATATTCTTAGGTTTATCCCCTAAACTGCTTTAGTATTTCTCTTGAAAGATAAATGCACAATAGATTGCTATCTGACGTGTTTTTCATTCCATCTTAACCAACCTTGCAAAGACCCATTTCACCCTCAGATTAGATGGAACTAATTCCTTGACTTGTTATTTTCCCCCAATGTTAAACTGTCCCACTCAGTAATTAATGACTCCAACTGCCACAGGAGACACACCCTGAAGTTTGCTCATGCGAACGCATGACAATGGCAAAATCCTGCGCCCTGCGTTAAATAACAACACATCCCCTCGAGGGCTCAATCAAACGTGCTTCAGCCTTTTCTTGGCAAGGCAGAGACGAGAACAAGTTCTGCTGGAAGAGCGAGGAGCAGAAGGTAACGGAGGTGGGGTGTTGGGGATGTGTTGCGGAGGCATGAGCTGGGTGATGAAGCGACATCCTGAGGGGATAAATGAAGGCGCCTGGAGACCGCCAGCGCCTGAAGGAAAGAGGGGGAGATACTGCTCCGCTGATAATGAGCCGCCCGAGTCCGAGGAAATTGCTTCTGCAGCTGCCGTCAGAAACTTTTCCTGCCAGTCTTTGGAGATGGAGTACAGCCTGGCAGGAAGACGGACAAGGGCAAATATGGACACAATATACGTTTGAATGTGCTTACATTTACCCAGGGCCAGGTAGAGTATAGGCTGAGGCTGGGTCAGAGGAAATCAACTAAACATATATTCTATGAGACATGTGACCTATATAGGCAGATGAGATGCAGCTTGATACGAGGGTCTGGCGACACCGTGGGCTATGTTCTGTTATGGATAAACATAGAGGGCAAATATATATTACATAAAGGATCACTGTTGTTGTGACAGAGCCTTGTGTGTGTGAGATGTCAATTTAAAAAAAAAAAACATTTCAAAATCAAAGTTCAAGCCGTCAGTTGGATTACCATCTTCCCACAAAGCTCACAACTGCTAGTCTTATCACAGATGCTAACAAAGACAGAACAAAAACATGCTGGTCAAAGCTACGGTGTTGGCAAAACCAGGCCCGTGTCTCTGGCTAGGCTGCTACACGCTTAGTTAGCATCAGTTGTGTCATTTTTAACCATTTAAATTAAAAGGCACCTGCAACTGAGTTAAGCGACTTCTGTCTCCGGAATATATTTGGAAAACTGAAGGCCCTCATCCCGCATATGCTCTGCAGTTAGTCTGTTTCGCTTTGTCCTGCTGTGGCAACGCTCTGTCAGTTTGAGACTATGAAGTGAGCCACCCACAGCGATAATATCAAAAGGTTGGGGGGGGTAGGGGGGTCCACACAATTACCTAATGAATAAACATTAATCTGGCCTGGATTCTGTACCAGCAGAAGAGAGTTTGGCCCAGCTGTGACCGCCTGATCCTGTATCCCTGGAGGGACACTCTGTTACCAAACATGAGGACAGGACACCCCCGAACCCCCCATGGCCTCATTCAGCACCATCCTTATCCAGTTAGAAGCCTACTAATGCTCTCATCACTACCATTTCAGCCACTTAATTGCCTATGTATGTATGTATGGTTACTATGACAGTAACCCATCTTTCCTTCCTCCCAGTCAGGCAAGCCTCATAACAGAAAGTGGGAGGTGGGGAAAGAGGAGCATATTCTCTCCTCTGCACGCATGCTCACACGGACGAGCCTGGCATGGAAACCTTTCTTTGACGCTGATGCAAAGAGATCGGTACACTGAAAATCTCCCATCCTCCCCATGAGATGGTGCGACCATGTGACGAGAGGGGAGTCAGGGACACACCCTCCGCCCACTCAGTCACGTGACGCCATCAAGCATGACCACATCCAAGGCTGGAGCATCCAAACTGCATCCATGTGTCTGATTTATTCATTACAAGGCTTCAATTATTCAGGCTCAGGCCCTCCTCCACACACAAAAATGTGTTTACATTAAATCATCATTCATAATCTCGGCAACACAACCTCTGCAGAAAATTTTACATTACGCTATAGCAGCATTAAAGATAATCTGGTTTCCCCCTCCAAACTATAAGAAGATTATAACGCTGAGCACGTGTGACAAGGTTCAAATATCACGGGCGGCTATAGGGCGAGATGCAACCAGCACGCCGATGCTGCGGGGGCGATGCTGTCAGAGAGACTGTCAGCTTGGTGGTACCTGCTGAACAATCATCTTCTTCGTGCGGACAGGCTGAGGCTGGGGCCTTTCTGGGCAGCTGGCTGTAGTAAAGGGTGGTGCTCAGAGCCAGGCATGAAAATAGCTGTTGGAATCCTGCATGGTGCATTCCAAATAAATCACTAATCGCTAATGTTCAACATGTACTCTTTGTTCACATTCAAGTGAACAAAACAGCTAAGTAGCTAATGTAGCTTGAGAATCTGAGGCTGATGGCAATATAATTACTGTACCCTTATTATACATATTTACCTGTATGGCAGTAAAGGCAACTTTTTTTTAGATTATTCCTGACCATTAACACTTAAAGTCCACCATACAAAGGGATTATTTACTGTGAGCACTCTCGGTATTTTTCTTCTACGTGGCGATAAAATTCAGGTGGACATCACAACTCGAGAGGAGCAGAAAGGCAGCAGACAGTGACAACCGGAGAGCTGGCAGAATTAGACGCTTTCTCATATTTCTGAAAACAGAAGTGGCCCTGCAAGCAGCAGCAGCAGCAGAAGACCAAGCCCAAGCTCAGCAAGCAAACACAGCAAGACAGCAAAGTAGCACTTGAGGAGGAAATGTTGTTTTAGCAGCACTGTGTACACACCTTGGCATTAATATAGGGGTCAAAGGGCCCACAGCGTTTGAACTCAGAGCTCTGGGAGGGAGGAACAGAAGTTAGGGTAATGTTTGGGTTCAGACAAGCAATGAACAAATGCATGATGATCATAAATGAGTCAAACAACATTGAAAAAAATCAGAGATTTGTTAATGACCAGGCAGTGAGAAATGACACAACATGAGACAAAGAGGCCTGTGGTTTGATTTACTGCTCAATTTTATGCTTCGGGCTGTATTTATGGAGCTCTTAATGGGTCATTTCTTCTCATTCCAAACAGATGATGCTACTTTTTTTTTCTGTGCAGTAAAGCAACCAAATTTATGTACATGATTGTTAAACCAGTTGGAGTTAAGGCTGTTAAAATTTGTTAGGACAGAACAAGCATTTCTCACACTAGCATGGCTTCAAAGCATTTCAACTATGGCAGCCCACGTCAGGCTCACAGTGCACTTATGTTAATGGTCACAATCGGCTGTCCAAACGACAGAAGGGCATGCTGGGCTGAAGGAGAATTTTAAACATCTGCACCGATCTTGTGATGATATGGGACATTTAAGTGCAGAATGGGTAAATGCTGCATTTGCTGACTAAACCGTTTAAAGCGTAATTCTGAAACTACAAGCAGTCAGCAAATGCACTCAATTGCTCTATTTCTTCCACAGAGAACAGAGAAGTCATTTATTTAGAACTGAGGTCATTTCACAGAGATATAATCAGCAGTGGTGCCCCACCTGCTCGTTGACTTTGGGGTGTGAGGGGCCTTGGTGAATGAGCAGTTTGACAATATGTTCATCTCCCTTCCACGCAGCCAGGTGGAGAGGGTAGCAGCCCTTATTGTCGGCGATGTTGGTCAAGGCCTCGTTTCGCAGCAGCGCCTCCACCACCTCGCTGTAAAACGCAGTGACGCAGTCAAAAGGTGCCACAGGTCAGAACCACACTAATAAATACCCAGGATTCAACAGACAATCAATCAATAGCTTCATCTTCCCAGGGGGACAACAGCATGTGAGCACAGACCTCCACTACCGGCTCCCAGTCCTCCCTAGAGCTGTTGTCACTGATTTACCTGTGTCCATTGAGGGCGGCGTGGTGAAGAGGTGTGTATCCAGTGCTGTCCACGCAATTCACATTAGGGCCTCTCCAGATACTGTTAAGAAAAGGGAGGATTTTTAGCCTCAAAGCGCAGCACACAGCAAACAAACACAGCCCTGCCCTCGGTAAATTCTTAAGCTGTGGGTGTGACTGAATCCTGTTTTGATTGTTATCTGACTGCCCCAGTCTCTAAAGCAGATCACTCATGCTAACAGCTGCATGCTAGCACTGCCCGCACCCAGGTGTGGAATACAATCATTGCACCAGAATCTGCAATGTCATGATTACATAGTTTAATGTAATGTAATCAAGCAAACTGCTTCAGTCAGCTGCCTCCAGTGTTTGCAGCTGAAAATATACTAATTATGTGAGCAAAAAAACCCCAAAACAACAACAACAATTATCACTGCCAAACAGATGATACACAAGTCTTAAAAGAAATGTACTGTGTGCTTCATTGTGAAACTTACAATCCAGAAAAGTTACTGGAATAAAAGCTGCCGTGTACACGAGTACTGAAAGAATCAATGTATTTTCAATACTGAGTTTAATGTTACTGCCAGTTTTTAGAGTTCCACCTGTGCAATTACCTGTTCAACCCAGGAGGCAGTTCACCTGTGCACAGGCGCAGCTTCCACAAAGGTAAACTATTTGGCCAGGATATTCTGTGTAAAAACCCAGGAAATCCTGCAGGAACTGATTCATGCACTGTTTTTGTGTGCACAGATGTGACAAAGCATCCACCCACAGAAAAGGAAGAAAAGAAACAGTAATGAGCTAATTTTGTCTCACATACAGTAACTTCATGCAAGCTTGCTATAATTACTGTGTCCTGTCTGAAAAACAATCAGAAACAAATGTACTAACAGGACGTAAGCAGGGGCTAAAATGTGTGCTAACCCGTTCTCCTTTAGTTGAGCTCCGCTCAGCTGTCTGCTCCGATTGGTCCGTTTCCTTTAGCAACGTGTTGGAGCAGAAACGGGAGCAATAGAGGGCCAACACAGAGAGATGGAGGGGGGATTAAGAAGCTAAAGGACATCAGTGCCAGAGACTGGGATGTGGTTCTCTGAAAGACCCGAACACATCCTAAATAAATCATGCGGCAAGGAAATCCCAGCACTGGTGAACCAAATCTGCTAGACTGGAGTCAAAGAGAGAGGAAGCAAGAGCACTCACTGGGAATCAGGCGTGACAGAGAATGGCATACAATGAGAAATCTCATTCACTCTTTAAAACCTATTCACTTTACAATGTATAAAACTACCTCAAAACCAGCAGACACACTGCAAAAGTGACAGTGAAATGGCTGCATGAATTGTGATGTGAGGATTTTGATAAAACGTGTAATTTCCTAACCCCAGCACAAGCTCGAAGAGGGAAAAAAAAATACACATCTGCTCCAGAGGCTTAACAATCTCTCTCTCTCTCTCTCTCACACACACACACACACACACACACACACACACACACACACGCACAATATGCTTAGCCTTGTCACGTTAGCTCCAGTACAACCTTTTCATCCACATGACCCGTTTTTGTTGCAGCAATGATTGTTTTTGCCCCCTAAAATACATGTCTCACAATAGCTCCGAGAGCAGCCTGCAATTACCCAGTCAGAGCGGTCTCATTAAGCGAGAGTCTCAAAGTGTTCTGCAGCCTCTAGAACAACGGGCCTGACAGAGATCGGAGCGTCAGGGAGGCACCGCTGCACCAGTCATAACCTAGCCCATTTATACCCCGCTGCAGGCCTTATGGTGCGCGTCCCGATCGGTTAGGCACCCATGAAGACGCGGGACATCAGAAGCAGGGCGTGCCAGGAGGTAATGCTTGAGTGTGAAAACACGGCAGCAGGAGATGGATGTCACTGATTCATTTCTGTCTCGGAGTGGTGGACAGGGACCAGCTATGAAACGTGCACGCTTCCATTAGTTTCTCCAGAATGAGTGAGCAGATTTTAGTTGAAAGTACAGAAAGAGGGGGGAGAGGAGGAGGCAGACCTGCAGTTGCTGTCCTAGATAGAAAGTTATGTAACAGCTCATAGCAAAAAACCTCCTAAGGAAATTAGCATAAACGTGGAGACGAGCCTGCGATGGACGGGCCTTCTGTCGGGGGTGTTTTCCTGCCTGTCCCCAGTGTTACCTCAGGTTTAACCTTCACCCATGGTGGATGAAGGGGTTATAAGTGAAAATTTATGGATATGGGAATAACAATTATGGGAGTAATAGAAGAATACTCTGATGGTCGTGATACATTCTGAGACTATGACACATAGAGATATTTTTGTCCAAATACTCCTTATTCAAAATGATTAAAAGCATCACCCAGTTATAGAGACTCTCTCCAAATCTTAAATCCTAATGAAGAGAAACATCATGATTCCAGTTTAGGGTTCCCAGATTTAAAAGAGCCAATGAGAACAAACAAACTGGGCATCGAGTCGACATGTCACATTTTGTCTGTGTGTTAAAAGCAGAGCCGTAGTTGCAGATTTAAGTGCAGTCCAAGTGTTGCGTCCTCATTTTGGCAGCGCAGCACGCAAGGGCATGAGTCAGAGCGGCACTCAGCACCCCACTCCATCCATTACTACAGCGCCTAACCCACCTAAGTGAGGGGTGGGCTCAGGTTCGCAGCAGGGTGATGGGCAAACACAGCTCATTTGGTTTTGAGGGGGCACGTCCATGGGAACTGGCTGCAGAATTCCTGTCTGAAAGGCTGAGCTAATCCTTAATTTCCCTGAGGGAATATCGACGGGATAAAACTGGGGTTTAGAATAGATTCCAGGGAACTAAATTTCTGTGTTATACAAAGCCTGGGCAGTACGGCAGGAGGAAGAACAACATTATCACACTAAAATGTTTTTCATTATTAGATTACTAATATCACTCACCCCAAGTGTGGAAGACGGACATTATTTGTTCAGTTCATTTGCAAGTCTTAGTCTGTGTTCAGAACGGTGTAAGATACTGCATTATAAAGACTAACTAGCAGAAGCAAATGATACCAGATAAAGTGTAGTGATTTAGGTAGTCAATGGATATATACGCCAAGCATAATCCAGTCCAGGTTGTTCAAAATCCAGGTATGACAGAACCCGGTATCAAAAAAACCAGATTTGCCCTGCAGCTCATTAGCAGCGTGACCACAGAGCCGGCGATGAGTCTGGCGCAGGGCGTGGAGTCTGGCGCTGACTGACACGTGTCAACCACCGGCGGGGAAGCTCTTAATTATGCGTACTGTGGGTGAGGGCTCCAACCAGACGCACTGCAGTCAGATGGTCAAACCGAGCGTTGTCGCCACTGAGAGAGAGCGCAGAGGACGCCAGAGCCCCGCCGAGGAATACTTTCACTGATTTAATTAGCAGAAATCTGGCAAGACTGCATGCTGGGAACAGAGAGCGACAAATATAATAACCTAATGCACATTCATCTTAAAGATTAATAGAAGGGGAAGCACTAAAGAAAGCCTTAAATTGCAGAAGCAAGAATTAAGGCTGTAGAGCTTTAAGAAGAGATCCTCCAGTTTTACATTAATAATGTACAAAAAGAAAGTAGAAACTAAATAATATGATATACATAATATATTGGTCTGCAAAGATAGAACAACAGGAGGAGGAATTCAAACATTTCAGTGTAAAAGTGTAGTATATTAAAGCCTTAAAACAGCCTGATGGAGGTTTCCTGGTTCATAAAAGCATCATAATGGACAATTCACAGAGGAAACGTGTAGCAGCAGGAGGTGTGAATAAAGCACATATGCCCAAAGAGCATGAGCAGTTCACAGAATCCCAATGATGGGCATGAAAAACACTGGCAGCTGAGTGAAAAGATGTGACAAATACGCTGTAGAAGGAAAATGAGGGATCTAATGAGGCGAGAAAACACATCCAGTTCCGACAACCTGGCATTTCCCACATGGCCTTCACAGCAGATGCCACGACGCAACGACACACCTCTTAGCTCAAAAACATTTTACTTGAGAAGACAGGCCAGTATTCAGGTCTCTGTTCAGGGCTCTTATTACTGCTACAAGCTGCCAACCCGTTTCAGGAAATCCCACACGATATCTGTCACATCCTTTTCACCCCATCCAAGACCAGTTTGGCAGTTAGATCTCAAAACACTCAGCAATGTGAAGTTGTTCGCCGCTATGACGGCTAGCTGCTAAAGTTACGTTTGTGTTGGGATCCATGGTTCTTCACAATTCATTATTTGGAAAATCCTAATCCTGCGGACACACAAATGGCAGTGCCGTTATTGTTGGCCCGAGTACATCGTGTTTGGCGGTGAACCCAGCAGGTGGGCAACAACACTGCTGAGAGCTGCAAAGTAGGAGAGGAAGGAGGCCGCCGGCAGGCAGAACAGACGCTCAGGAGCGCCTGGTCGAGGGCTTTGATCCATAACACACGTGTACGCCTGCACCGGTGGAGGAGCTGAACGCCTTGCCACTGATTATTATGGTCCCTCTTCGAACAGAGACAGACCAGAAGCTCAGGCTCATCGTTTCCATTTGTCCAGTTGTTTTAAGAAAGGCTCTCTTTGAGTGGGGTGAATCAGAGGTCACGTAAACATGCACACGAGCCTCTTAATGGTGTATCTGTAAAACAACATGCACGCAGCAACATGTTGGATTTGAAATAGCTTTAGATTCTGAGCATTGTCAGAAACATTGTCACTGTCATCATTATCAGGTTTCCTGATAAGGGATATCTGTTCTCAACAGCTACTTAGGACCCCACGGACCCACTTGCTATGAAAGTTATTATTAGCCTGCTGCTATTAGCTGAAAGTAAAGATGGTTACATGCTCCACAGGGAGGACCCCAGGTCTCCACCC
>BJFM01000377.1:316425-333142 GCA_016586285.1 Arothron firmamentum
GGTGCCCCTCTCACTAATCCTCTGAGGCGCTTTCAAGTAAGCCAGTAAACTGTTTTCTTGCAAAGTCTAGCAGATATTTTTGCAGAAATATGCTTGGAAAGGATATTTGGTTGGTTGCTCAAGTCAGGACACAATGAGCCCACAAATCTGTAAGGGAGAGACGGGTCCATGACATCTCCGAATTGGATTTCCCATTAAAGGAGTTTAATGTAATTACCGTGAGCAGTTTGTGCAGTCTGCTCCAAGTCAAACAGCAATGTGTCACTTCAGGCTCGGAGGTGGCCGCGGCGGAACTCAATCATATTTTGATTGACTGGTGCTCAACTGGAGGTCTCGACATTGAGGGAACTCATGTAGGCTTCTGGCACACGGCTGTTAGCTGTTCTTTTTTCATGATTGTAAATCACCGTTCTATAGTCAAGCACCATAACTTATGAAGACACCATGTGGTTTTACCAAATCTTTCAGCACAAGGAACTACAGAAACCTTGTGGTCCTAGTTTGCCAATGTAAAGGGGTGATACATGATAGATTTAACCCTTTGTGTAAACTCAGCAGTCACACTCACCAGAGGACTGCTTTCATTCATTTCAGTTGAAAAAATCCGCTGACAGACAACACAATGTGCACATGTGGTCTGCGGGCCCTGCGGAGCCCTTTCTTTCCTCTAAACCAGGCAGCACAGGTAATAATGTGAATAAAAATAACAACAAAGGGAAACCTCAACAGAGCTTTGTAAGCTTGCAATACGGCTTCCGTGGATGTGACAAACCACATGAAATCACCTAAGGTTTCCTGTTGTGACCACTGATAAATGAAACCTGCCAAGGTTACACCTATGCGGCGCAAATCAGGAAGAGTTGGCCGTTCAGCGGAGAATGAGATATTACGCGAATCGTGCTGTTTTGACGGTTGGTTTGTGTGGCAATGGGCATCATTGAGCCTAGTTTGTGCTGGTATTTCAATTTGGGTACTTTCGGGATGTGGTTTTGTTGCAGATTTCTGCAGGTACAGTGAACCTGCCAGGCCGTTTACTGTAACACCGAGAGCTAACAAAGAAGCAGGTTTCTGATCTGTGCCAGGTTTAATGAGGAAAACGTAATAAATAAAACTGGTGGTTACAACAATTCCTGGTGAATCATTTGATTGGGACAGTGAATGCTACTCTCCACGTTCGGTGGGCATATCCACCACTCCCCCCCCCCCATTCCCGAACCTACCTGAGCAGACTGGAGAGCGGATGAGAGGAGGCGCCGTGTCCGCTGCTATTGCCGCTTCCACCGGTCCCAGAAAACCCGCTGCCAGTGCCCGCAGACTGGCGCTTCCCAGATAGAAGCTTCTCCACCGCGGCCAGGTTTCCCGTGCGCGCCGCTTCGAGAAGTTCCTGCTCCTTTCCCATTGCGGATCCCAAAGATTTCGGAGAAGACGCGGGGAAAAGAAGAAAACAGGGGAGCCTGACTGCCGGATGAAATTCCTCTGTGATCCCCCCCCCCCTTTTTTTTTAACCCTCCGTCCGCAAGTTATTTCTCACTATTGCCGCTCGTTTGGAGAGGAAACAAAAGCTCCCTCCGCCGATGGATCCGTTTATCCTGATCCACGGTGCCGCTGGAGGAAAAGTTTGGTCGGCAGCACCGTAGCAGCATCGAGCAAACTTCCCCTGGCCAGACCCCCGAGCTTCGTCCGTCACTTCCTTGAAACTGCCCTTTTCTTCTGTACCTACAAGTCGAAAACCCTCCGCGCAACCCGCCACCCCCACCCGAGCTGCTCTATAAAAAAGTGGATGGGTATAACCAATATGGCGCCCCTGCGTTAAAAAACGCAGTGATTATACCCATCACGCCCTGGAATAACCAAAAAATCTACAAGACGCGGCAATTTTCCCAATATTGCCATTGAATTACTTAATCTCATTTGTTGATCATTCAAGGGCGATAGCGTGGTATTCAATAATCTGTCTGTCTGAAGTTACTTTAAAAAAGAATAACATCCAAACAACGTGTTGTTAACTACCTGAATTAATCAGTAAGGGTGAGGCATAATTGCAATTTGTTTTGAAAACCTTCCCGGGAGTGAACCGCAAGATTTCCCAACAGCTTCGAGAAGGCAGTACTCAAACACACAGTTTTCTAAATCGGTAATTTGAATAGCATGCGAAATTACAGATTACAATTTATAATTTATTATTGTGTTCAATATTTCATTTTTTAGGTATAGACAGGGTGTGTAAACTTAAGTTAAACCCTTTAAAAGTTAATTTTGATAAACGCAGCACATAAGCATATTTATTGGCTACGGCTAGTAATGCTTTTTGCTGTTTGTTTTGTTAGTTGTGTCTATAAAGTTTTTCAAACCGGAAACGGAAATACCAGCGTTAGACTCTTTTCCCTTCTGGGCTACTTATTGATAACACAAATGGTCTTCATAAGATAAAGCTTTTGAGTTAAATCGGATTATATTTGCCCTAACATTGGTGTTTTGTAAGCTAATTCGATTTGGTATATTTGCTTACATATTCTGTGCTAGCTTGTGTGGACACGTCGCTCGCTACAGAGAAGGTATGAGTCTTATGATGTTTACCATCAAAATGTTTATCTTCCTTAAACGATTGCATTTCAGTTTATCTGCATTAACGATAATACTTTTTGATTAGCGTTACAATAATGAATGGGAGGGGAGATCAGAGATTTGTGAGACCGAATCGATAGCCGATAGACTTTAAGAACTATGCTGTTGTTTTTATAGGATCTGAAACGTTTTGTCAGGACTGAGTAACTATGGCTGACCCTGCACGAGTTAAACCCGAAGACAACGCCGAGAGGGACGTATCAATCAATGAAGAGCAAGCAAATATTAAATCAGACGAAACTGAAGATATGTCTGCCCCAGTAAAATCTGCAGACGAAAACAAGGATTCATCCTCGCAAGACAAGGACAAACAAGAACCCAAACCTGTGAGTTGCACAACCTCTAATCTAACATGTTTCTGTCCAAGAAAGCCACAGCAAACTTATATAATTGTATTACTAAATAATTTTAAGCAGCAGCTATAACATAAATTACATGAGGGGCATTGTTTATGAACTTGTTATTTGGGTATAATGTATAGTTCTGTTAAACAATTGTTTCCTTCACTGTGAAGGAAATTCCTGCTGGTGATGATGAAGAAGGAACATCGGGCCAACCTCCTTCTAAAAGACTGAAAGTAGAACCAGAGAAGAAAAAGGAAAAGCGGCACAAAGTTGATGAGGATGAAATACAGAAAATGCAGTAAGTTTGATATATCTAAACTAACAGAACTATCCATAATACAAGTCTCGTCCCTGTGAACATCACCTCACTACATCTTGAATTTTACAGAGTATTAGTGTCATCATTTTCTGAGGAACAGCTGAATCGTTATGAGATGTACAGACGTTCTGCCTTCCCAAAGGCTGCCATTAAAAGGGTCAGTATCATTAAGTACTTTTTTAAAAAAAAAGAAAAAAAAAGGGAAAAATCTCTCAACGCTACTATATTAATTGTCCTTTCTCAAAACGTTTGTAGCTGATCCAGTCTATAACAGGATCATCAGTGTCTCAGAATGTGGTAATTGCCATGTCTGGTATTTCCAAAGTTTTTGCTGGTGAAATTGTTGAGGAAGGTAAGCTGCAAATAAAAGAGCATCATCATCACTATTTTTTAAAAACAAAACAATATTATCCTTGTTATAATTGAACTTGACTGTCTTTGTTCTTACAGCGCTGGATGTTTGCGAAAAGTGGGGAGACACACCGCCACTCCAGCCCAAGCACATGAGGGAGGCAGTGAGGAGGCTGAAGAGCAGAGATCAGATTCCAAACAGCAAATACAAGCAGATCCTTTTTCATTGAGGATCTTTAGAATAGTGGCTGGATAAAAAAGATGGGTCATGACTCTTCTTACCACACCTCAGCCAAGTAAACACTTGTTTTACCAGCTAAGTATTGATAACTCTTCAATACTCTGATCGGCCATTCTCCTTCACCTCCCAATGTAAATATTTGATGCATCATTCAGTTCAAATGGTGTCAAACCATATTTGCTTTTTTTTGTTTGTGAATACAGTAAATGAGATTTGAGATGTTTTATTTTTTTCTTTCTTGTCCATTTTTCTGTAGGTAAAAAGAAAAACATTAATAATCAAAGGATATGTAAGGATTTAGAATTTTGTTAATTTTTTTTCAAGGCCTTCACATCCTCACATTACTGTAAGGGTCCGGCAATAGACAAGACATAAACCTTAAAACCAAGCACTACATATCAGTAAAATATATAAAATAACTTCCAGAAATAATTTATTTAAAAAAACATAAATACACCAATAAGTGTTTAGTAACTGATCATTTATTCTTTTAAAATATTTTCCACATATTAGCTTTGGTTCACAGAACCAAATTCATATTAAAATCAATATTGTGATAGACAATACAAAATGTAAAGTAACAACACAACTAACAAAAAATACTGTCCAGAAGATTTACCATTCTTCGGAAGATGTACAAGGACTCGTCTGCAAGTTGTCTGAAGTGGTTTACATTAAAACAAGTGCAAATTCCAGTGAATTTATCACACAAGTGCAACTAATTCACAAGGCTTAACCTGTACCTCACTTCAGAATGTGCATCTGCTTTCCAGTGAAATTTAGTTCACTTAGTTTTCCTGTTGCATTGCTGTCAGTGCAAGTTGCAAGTGATGCAAGTCGGAGCACCATTTCGTCAGGAAGCTACTGAGGCCTGACGGAGGAAAACTGAAGAATTGTTCCAGCTACGTGTGGCAGGAATAAATCCTATTGGTGCCACAGTTTGTCCACACAGGCCATGCAAAACAAAATAACACTGAAGGCTGAGAAGACCACAACTATATCAATACTCATTTTTTTCTGCTAAATTCCACTGGATGTATGAGAATGCACAAACATGCAGGTGGGGAGGCATACATATTACACACATTTGCATTAATCACACTAAAAATAAGGTTTATACATGAATTAATGTGTAGTGTTTCCGTTTTTCTTCAATATTTTGGTCATGTCGAGCTGATTTTTGATTGCTTTTAAGTTTGACATTCCTCTAAATGCCAATCTGTCATCTTTAGCCTGCAAGGCAACTGCTCTGGTAAGATACGGCCACAAGGTGTCTCTCCCACACAATCTGACAAACACTCAATCTAACAAACCTTGTGAAGGCAAACAACTCAACAAGGATTAAACTGCTGGTTTAACCGTTAAATTTGTACATGAATTAAGTTTTGCTTTTATTAAAAACATTCATAAAACTGATGCTGAACACTTTCAATGATGAACAAATGCATCATTGTTTGAATCCATGCATGGTAACTGATTAGTGAGAGAAGACGGCTGAATAGCAGCTGTCCTGACAGATACAATCTGCAACTAACCATTTGTTTATGGCAAATTTAATGCACTGACACACTGCTTGCGCCACAGCTTGACTTATATGCCTGACACACACTGCAAAGAACTTCCATCTGACTAACGCCTGTGCCAGACACATCCAAATAAATACACACGTAAATATCCTGGAGGAGCTACGCTAGACACTATATACACTCTAGACCGTGTAAACATGATAAAGATGGACAATTACAAAGGTTGTTTCCTGGAAAGCTACAGAAATCTTAATAGCTTTTACACTTGGTATAAATTTGGTGTCCTTATACCAGCAAAAAGAAGACAAAATGACAATACTGAAGTTACTGCACCACCTGGTTCCTATGAATGATGCAGGGATCGAAAAGCTTGTCGTGTTTAGTGGACGTTCAACCACTTTCACAGTAAAAAAAGAAACATTTCACAACTAAAGGAAAACTAGTGTGGCGTGGCTCAACCTTCTTTTTGGAGAAAGCTGAGGCACAGATAAGAGTGTGTAACCATTCCAACCTGCTGATAAAGTGAGCAATGTGGGAATTCAGAAGTCTGTGAACGCATCAATTCAAAAGTGCATCCGTACCTCCTCTTCACATATTTTCTACAATACTTATGAACACACACCTAATGGAAGCAACCTACACAAACTGTAGTTAGAATGATGATGATTGTAGTTATCAATCACAAAGCATGCTTTAAAAAACCTGTGTTTTACAGGAGCGTCAGGAGAAATATTGGCATATGCCTGACTTCATATTTTAGTAACACAAATACAGGAATGGGGAAGATTAAAGCGTGATTGTATTTACTAACCTTGCACGCTGTGTGATACACACACCTCAATCACAAATTTAATTTTCTGTCCATGTGGATGTGATTAAAAAATCACCAGCTAGATTTGTGTTAAATATATCAGTGAGGAGTATTTGAAACTGACAGATAAAGGTAGTAATATTAATGTACCTAATTCACCAAATTTTCCAATTATTTAACAAGGTCTTTTCTTAACATTATGAAAACAATGAACACATTATTTCTCTCTATAAATACCAAATGTCACAACATGTTAGAACAAATCTTGCTGGTTGCCTGATACCATCCTGATCTCGACAGGCTTCAGAGGCTCACAGAGTGAAAGTGGGGTCATACTTCTTGATTTCCAGAAGGAGCCGTTCCCTCTCACTGACAGCACGTTTAAGAGCCGCTCGGGCGTCACCGAGCTGTGACTCCAGGGTTTGTTCCTGTAACGGCAGAATTAGCCGCCTTTGAATCAATGATAACTGGGAGGACATGGTTTTCAAACAGACAGCAGATGTAATCACAGCAGCATTAGTCCTTCAGTCAGGGTCGTGACACCAGAACACACCGCACGATCTCCCTTTTAAAACAGGTCTATATTCATTTAACGCTTCTATTGACTTGTTATGTCAAATATTTTTCATAGAAATATAACTGAATAATCCTAGAAATAGCTGAATATTACGGTTTGGATGGTGACATGGCTTCTCCACAGAACACATTTATGAGATTCACTTGATTTCCTACCTCAGACTGCTGGTGGGGGGAACTGTTTGTCTTGAATGAGTCACCCGCTGGAACACCTGTTGGGGTTTTACATTCAGTTCCTTCTGCTGTGACGACAATGAAGGCCACATTCAATTCACTCTTTCGTCAACAGCAATAACATTTCTGGAAAGATTCTAGTGTATCAACAACACTGACAAACACTACACACTGAAAGCTCAGAAAAATCCTTTTTTATGTTTAAAACGTTAATGAACATGCTCACCTTTAAGCCTCATGATTCCATCCTCACAACGCTCGAGCAGCAGCTGATCTACAATAAAGGAAGCTGGGACAGGCTGAGGGGCTGTGGGGTAGATTTTTGGGTTATCGTCCTACAGGGACAAAAGGACACATCAGCATGACTAGAGATTCTTGATTAATGATATTAATCACACAACAATATATATATAGTTATATAAATAAAATCCAAATCTGCACCTTTATGGTGATGCTGATGTTTCTCATGTGTAGCTTCATTGGTGGACTCTCAGCACTGAATTCATCTTCAAGGAAAGGGCCGATGTTTGCCACTGTGGATGATAACAGCTCTGCCTTGCAGTCCTGCAGCGTCATGTCCATGAAACCCATGGACTCGGCCAGAGCAGAGTGTCGGGCAGCAGATGGACCCATTTCTGTTCGCATGCAAACGACTGGAGTGCTCCTGCTTCCGTGCTTCAGCACTGGTCTGGGTGGAGCTACAAATAGCAAAAATGAAGGTAAAAACCTTAGAGTCCATTTCCACACTGCAACAATGCTCAATCTTGCAAAAGAGCGCTGTTACTACATACAGGAACCTGAATATGTTTACTAGTGTAATCAAGCACAGCTCCTGCTGAAGTGACTTTCCTGATCTCAAGGTGTGCCACACACACACACACACACACAGAATATTATTAGCAACCCACTGGTAAACATTCTAAATACTGCTGGGTGTTTTGTGTTTTTTGTTTTTTTCACCTTGTGAGAGGCCAGCCAGCAGATCAGATACCCTGATATTTCCCATCTGCACAGGGTTCATATTCAGGACTTCGACAGCCACAACCTGGTCTTCACCACTGACTTCCAGCGTACAAGCTATTTCACTCAAGATCAGCAACAACACCGAGGACTGCAACAACACATCATACAAGTTACCCTTTAAAGGCAACATTTTATTCATTGGGAGGTTCAAGATTTCTTCTTCAAAAATGCATTTATAAAGAATTCTATCCCTTCATGGATTTGTAATAACAACATAACTGACCAGATCCTGAGATACGTCCTCGATACTTTGGGACAGAGAACTGCTGAGATCAGCTGATGAACCCCCCTCTGTGCCAGGAGCCGGACTGCCTCCACTGCCAGCGGGGGTGGTGTTGGCTCGCATAGACTCCATACCTGACTCTGGAAATATGACACAGGCTGAAAGCAGATGTCCCTCTGTAATTCAAAGAAATAGCTTAATGTGTGCTCTCAAGTACCTGAGTCCATCAAGACGAAAAATCCATCACTAACGTCAGGGTCCACAGACGGGGGTTCGTCAGGCAGGCTGCCATCCAAGATAGCACTATCAAAAGAATGCTGGGAAGGGGACTGTTTCATGGACTGGTGCCGCAGGCTGGCAGCCAGCGAGGGGGAGGACTCTTCTGAACGCTGGACATGTTCCCTGCGTAGACACACAAGCGAGGGAGTAAAGGCTGAGATAAAGTTGCTCACAGCGTGGCTTGCAGAAGCTCTACACTGTTGGAAACAGCTCAGCAGGAGAGCATCAACACGTACTTGGCCTGTGAAGTGAACAGTTTGCTCATTCCTGAGCCGCGACTCAGCATACTGAAGGCGTCTTTTGTGATTGAAAATGCCCCTTTGGTCAGATCCAGAGAGGCACTGATGGCATCTTTGGTCACGTCCTTGGTGACATTAATAGCGCTTGACAGCTCTCCCTCCAAACTGAAGGTGGATGGTTCACGGGACAGGACTGGGGAATGACCAGATGAGAGTGGAGGTGAGACGACAGGGGTGTCCTCACGTGCTGTTAAACACTCCAATCCTTCTTCCACTGCTTCATACGCCTCTTCAACCACACCTTCTTGCTCGTCTTGAACAAATGTAGCACTGAGGCCATTTTCCTCCACAACCATGTCTGCAGACTGATGTGTGGGAGAGATGTCGGAGTCTGACATACTGGGGGTCTCTGTCTCGGGACTGTGGGGGACCTCTTCCTCTGGCTCGGAGCAGGCTGCAGGCAATAGGAGTCCCACTTCAGTTGAGTCTACCAGGAGGGCAAGACATACCGAGGATGGTTTTGTCTTCTGGCTGTCAATCTTCTTAACATATTGAAGGTTCCGAGTCAACTCTGCCACCAAACGAGCCATGGCGTCCTTCATTCTCAGCAAAGCAACATACTGGTAGTGATTGAGCCACATCTTCACTGGCGTAATGACATGGACTAAGAAGTGTAAAGAGGCAAACAATGCGTCCTCCTGCTTAGGGGAAGATGGTGAACCATTTCTGAAGGCAGAGGGTTGACACATCCATGATGACATCGCAAAGGACTCAACAAAAGGTTGTGTTCTGCTCTTGGGTAGTCGCCGAGCTCCATCAAACCCGAAAGTCACACGTGACATACTGAGAGACCACACATCCTGCGATCGTAGCTGCTTTATATCCAGTGGTTGACATTCTGTTTTTTGACAGTGCTGGAGGAAGGCAGCTGGGACGGCGTGAAAGGCACTCTGATCTCTGGGATAGGGACAAGGTGGAGTCTGCTGGAAGAAGGAGGAGGCGGCAAATCTGTTAAAGGTGCTGTTGAGATCAGCTCTGGAGCCATGAGGGCAGTGACGGGTGTTACTGAGAACCATCTGGGGTACAGTAACAGAGAGGGACTGTGGACGCTCTGGATGGTCCAAAATGGAAGAATCTAAGGGGATGATCAGCTGTAGAAAAGAGGAGTACAAGACAAAACAGAACCCACTTGAATTAGCGCAAAATGAACTATTATCATGCAAAAAGGTTTGTATTCTTTCTATACTCACCTTGAGCTGAGCTGCATCCATGCGAATGTCTATATGCTCATCAGTTTTGCTGCTGTCCTGTAAGTGATAAAATGCTTTGACCTGGTCCAGCGCCTGCAGCAGGCCCCTGGAGAACAGACTGATCCACAGCACACTGGGCGGATCGACTGTGAACTGGAGGCCATTCACCTGGGCGTACAGGTTCGAGGTGGGTACTGGAAGAAGGAAAAATGTGTACACTCAAACACTGCTATTACTATCATTATTATTATCATAGTCCTAAATTAAGTCAAATTCACAAGCATTCAAACAGGTCTGTTTAACTATTTAAGGAAAGTAAAGATACCACTTTGTTCATACATATCAGAAATAAATAAAAAACAAAAATCTGTTGTGTAATACCTGATATATTGGGGTTGTCAGGAAAGTAGTATTCAGTAAACTGCAGATGAACTGCAGGGACATTTTCTGGCAAACAGAGCACTTTTCTGTTGCAGGATAATAAAGCTTGTGTCTTCTTGTTTTGACGGCTCCTTGTAGACACCTGAATAAATAGTTTAAAATGACATTTGAAATCTTTTTCATCTTGGACTTTATTGTTCTCAATTCAATGCACAATCCCAGCAGTGCAGCAAGACCCACAAACATGTGCAGTAGTTCCCCTGGGTGTCCTTTCTTTTGTAAAATAGGGGAAGTACAAGGATCTCACACATAAAAAACCCTGAGACTGTTTGGTTCTTACATAAAAAGAAATCTAAAGTGGCCAAAGTAAAAACTGAGAAGTAGACCGAAAGTAATTTGAAATGGCAATGAGTTTCTCAGCTTCAGAAGGAAGACAAAGGAAGTGATATCTATGAGTTTATTCAACGTTTTCATGTAGTGCTGCCCCACACTTTATCAGAGCAGTGTTTATGTAAAAATCGTTTTATCATTTTCATGACTTAAAAATACCCCTTCTACTTCTACTGAAGTGGATCAAACACCCGTCCAGTTTCAATTTCACACTTGACATGGAAAAGTTCAGCGTAAACAGCTGTATCCGGGAATTAACCTTCTGTCTTGAGGCTGTAGTATTTATTTTAATGTTATAATTTTAAATTGTCTTGAAATAAATGGAAGGATATTAAAAGGTAAAATAAGATGTAACTTTGTGTCAATTATTCGTGTGAAAAAAAATGCACAATGTAACAGAATGGGTTTTAAATATCTGACTTGCATGGGTGAAATGTGTGGTGAATACACCGCACTTAACCTTTGTGATAGGTTTGAAATGTGCGGTTCATATCCTCTACATCCAAAGCAACTCCAGGCTCCCCAGATACAGTCTGACTACTATAGCAAGGCCTCTGTTAAGAGTAAAATTGAATTTAGTTGGTGATTAAATCTTGCCTGGCGAATGTCCACATCGTCCATCCTGATGACCATGCAGCTCGATCGCAGCCTTTTCAGTGATGATCCCGCAGGGGCTGTGACAGAGTTCCTGCTGGCTGCTTGCTCTGTACAGCTCGACCTTGGACTGGACTGTCGATCTGAAATGTAGATGTGCACGAAAAAACTAGATCTCAGAACTTTTACTAGAGGCTACTTGTGTTTTTTACCAGCACCAAAGAGATGACCTATAACAACACAACATGATAAATTCACTACTCATACCTCTTATCGTCTTTGCAGGAGAATCCTTGGTTGGCTGGGAAATATCTGTATGTGGTCCAGGGAAACCAGAAGCTTCAGCTCTCCTCTGGTACTCCTGTAGGAGTTTTGCAGCCCACTGGGCCTGAATCTCCATGGATCCACTGTGGCGTTCCCAGTGTCGGCATCCATCAGCTATGAGGAGCAGCAGCAAAAAGGTGTTCAGTAGTCATTCCAACTTCAAACCCACATTCCTCTGAATAAAACACCAAAGAAGCCCTTTTCCGATAGCATAAATCTCAAATTACGCTGTCCAGCTCGAGTCTGTATATACAATTAATTTACTACTAGGCCTGCTGGTTTGCTGTGATGGGGAGCAACAAGTCCTCTGCACACTGAAGTAAATGCATTTAATATCCAGCCACTTTCAAAGCAACTGTGTTGGAACAGAGTACATGACGTTGTACTGAGTGGTTCCGTCAAACAGTACAATGGTAAAAACCACAGTAAAACAAATAAAATCTCTTTTCCAAGCCCTTAATTGACTAAAATTAGCCTGCTCTGCTACATTCCATAGGGTTTATCGGTACTGGGCACTCTTTCTCAGGTCATTAGTCTGCTTGAATAGTAATCCTCCAACCAGCTAAGGCTAAATGAATACCGTGGCTACAGTGGAAGCAGGACAAAGCCTCTGGGTAAAGTTAAGCAGAGTGACAGCCAGAAATAGAATCAATCTCACCAGGTCTGTGGACAGGATAGTAGTCAAATCCCAACTTCCTAAATGTCAGCTGCATGGCACCTTGTAAGCCTGGTGGAGGCGGCTCGTCTATGAAATAATCACTTGATGTTATTTTGAGGTTATACCGTTATTACCTATTTAGGATTGTTACTATTCTGAATAACCTTCATCCATTGAAGAGCTGTCATTGCAAATGTGTAAGTCCAAGCGAGATATGAAGGTGTGGTAAGAAGATTCCTTAACATCATAGTGATCAAAATATTGACTTGTGTTGGTGGGGGTGCTAGTATGAGCTGGTAGGGTCTCTGTCCAAATGGTGTGAAGGCCAGGAGATGGAGGAGCAGTCTGAAACCCAGAAGACAAAAATAAAGAAATAACATTTTATTGTGTGAAGACCAAGAGTAAACACTGTCCACAGAATAAAGGAAATATACACAACCTAAAGTGAATTTTATGCTTGCATGGAAATTAGATTAAAGAAAGAGGACAGGGAAATCATTCAAAATGTCCAAACAACTTGAATAGAAGGAACTAGAACCTGCAGAGATTCAGCAGTCCTGCTCTTCCTTTGTTGGGCAGACTTCTCCATGGCCTCACTGAGAGATTTGGCATAATGGATGATGGCCTTGAGCTGGGAGTCGGTCAAGACCCACAACAAGTCATCCAAAATGAAAAAGAGCTTGGATGCTAGAACGTTGCAGTCCTTTATCTAGAATGAACAATAAAGAATTCAATGACAAGTCATTTTTTTAATGATGGGAAAGTAAAAATTAGAAACCAAGACATACCCGCCGCTTCAGAGCAATGCGAATGCGACCCTGATTGGTAATGAGGCGTAACGGGGTGCTCCCGAGGTCTTGGTCATCACTCTCCATGGCATCCGCCTCAATTCGTAGACTTTGCCAGTTAATTTCTTTGAATGTTAAAACCTGAATAATCATAATAAAACGCAGTAAATTATCCAAGTTACCATAGTAGTCAGTTGAAGAAAATGCAGATAATGTTGAATGACTCAAGTTTGTTGAAAGTTGGAAGGAGACTGTACCTCTCCTCTCTTAGGGTCAGTGATGCGGGTGTAACGGAGGTCACTACGCTGCCATTTAGGGTTGAGGCTGTTTCCCTGGAGCTGCCAGAGCTCAAAGGAGGCATGAAAGGCACGAGCCTGCACTTTGATGGTGATGGAGTTGATCCTGACAGACATCCCCTCAACCACCTTCTCTGCAAAGCCATACTCACTGAAAACAGGAATTGTCAACATAAACAAACACGCTGTGCACCGCTCAAGACTAGTGAAGATGTCTGCAGGTCCACTGTACCTCTGGCCTGCTGTAATAGCTATAGGAGAGGGCCCATTAGGGGGACGGGGCTCCTCGCATGTCCGCATTTCCACTTCAACCTTATCTAGAAACTGAGCAAAGATACACCAGAAATGTTTATGACCGCCAGTATGAAATAACAACACATCAAATCAAATCTTTAATAATCAGAGTTACTGTATGTCTACAGTGGTGGGGAAAATCTTACCAGGCAAATTGGGCTTGTTTTCAATTTTGTCCATTGTATCTAAAGGGAGAGGAGAGCAGAGTCAAACACTTGCCGCAGCCTTCTGCACTCTTTATTATTCACTGTGTAGTGTGAATAAGGCGCTCCAGTTACATGATGCAAGAGTTTTCAGAAAAGAGATGTGTGATGTGTCTCATAAAGTACAGCACAACAACAGATGAATACTTGAAAGAAACTGGGGGAACAGCAGAAACTGAGATGTTGGAAACATGACAGAACAAAATAAAATTGGTTTGAAAAACACAAATAGTTCAAGTTGAACGACAATGAATTGTACGTAAAAGGAGATTATTATCAGTAAAACAAACACTGTGAAATAGACTTTTGTCTACTAAACTGTCTTGAACAGGTTGTATTATTGGTTCTGCTTGTGAAACGAACCAACTATCCTGAGAGCTCAATGCTCAACAGTCAGTACATCTCAGCATCACCACTGCTGCCTCTGGGCCCTTGTGTCTGTCTGGATCAGTGTTAGTGTTATCAACAATCACTGCCGGGCTGAAGGATAACTTTCTCAGCAGCATTTATCTCTGTGGTACTAGTGGACTGGTTTACTCATTAACTATACTACTGCCGATATTTAAATATAAGTTCTCCGACATCAATCAACAGCCAAATCTATAATTTATCTGGTACCTCCTAAAGGAGGAGGTGTTTATACTTAAACAGTTCGGTTTGACTAATCAGCGACACACCCTGATGGCAGCCTTGTTGCAGTAGACCCGAGTGACAGCCAGCCAGGTAGGCAGGTCTAGCATGTTCTGCAAGACTTCTTCATCGAGTTCTAGGTTGGAGAGTTGTCCCTCCCCCTTCAGTGTGCTGAGGTTGATCTTGTCTGGGGACAGGTTCTTGGTAAACCTAAGCGAAACAAAACCACAGGAAAAGGGTTAAAAATACATTGTTTATGCAAATACTAGCATCCTAAATCTAATGACAGCTTATTTTATACTATTACCAGTGGGACATGTCAAAAATGACCTGGGGAAAACAGAAATAGAAAACATTACGTGATCCATATGGGTCAAAACATCTTTGAAGCTACTTCTACAACTCGATGAGTCATCGCAGGAGGCTGCTGCAGCAGACTGCTCACTGGGTTCACACTGATGGTCTCCACACTGAGGTCAGCTCTCAGTGTACACTTTATTAATGAGTGCCAATGAAAAGAGCATCAGCAGTCAGGAATAGAAAGCTGGAAGGCTACAACCACACAGAGTGAAACTTAGAACTGACATTTTTCAAGTACTGCTGCAGTAAAGGAGTCCTCAAAATAGCTACAGGATTAGGGCTTACTCTAGCTTTTTTTTAAATTTATTTTAGGGCAAAGTGCATAAAATGGCTCCATATATTTTACAGGCATATTTTCAGTGACTAAACTGCGTCATCAATATTGCACGCAGCTTCTTTTCTATCTTAAGTATCTTAGGAGCATTGGTTACACATTTAGTCAAAAGTTACTAATTTCATGCAAAATATGTCAAAAGTGCGGTTTACAGCGTGGTTTATGATACTAGAGATGACACATAAAGTTGTTCAGATATGGATATCGCTATGCTGCATGTGACGAGTCTGATAAGCCAGCACAAGCTTTTAACACCAAGCCACAAATGAAGAGCTCAGCAACACGTTTCCTCTGGTAATCACTCACACCATTCAAGTACTTTCAATGTGTTATGTACAGCCAAAATAACACACTGCAAATAATACTAATAACATTCTTAAAACATTACTGGATCATCTTCCATTCTAAATGGAATAAATTACCTCTATGTAAGTTGTACGTTAAGTTTGTAAATTAACAGAAAACGATGTCTATGAACTGATGCAAAAATGCTTAATAAATTAGATCACTCTGCCAGGTATAAATAATGAAACTTTTAAACTTACTGCAACATTAAGCTGTGAATGGTTTTAGGTGATTAAGGTGATACTTCTCAATAAAACTGCAAATAAAACTACAGGGAGACTGCAGGGAATCAATAAGGTGGAAACATTAGATTCAGTAGTGATCAGCTGTTTCTGCTGAACTGGGAGACACTTACTGACATTGCACAACTCATCTTTTATTTTTCACCACTTCATGTGGTGTCTAATCGACAGGAAAAAGAAGTAGAACGTAGAAGATATAAATTATGTGAACATAATGAGGATTCTTAATCAAATATTTGCAACAAAAATGTGATCAGATTCACGGGACCACTTAAAATAGTATGCCAGCAAAACCAAGCTGACAACATTCATTCATTCACTCATGGTAGTAGGCCAGAAAGGTTAATCAAAACATATTTAGACATAGATGAATAAACACACATTCGAGATTCTGAACAATGTTGATGTTTCGTTGTTGATTCAATCAGATTTAACTGATGTGCTGCGTAAACTGTCCCTGCCGTCTAACATTATCCTCATGTGGCTGCTCAACGTGTAGCTTTATGCTAGCAATTATGAATCACTGTGAATATAAATAGGAGGACAGAACAACATATAGATGACAAATACAAGTAAAAACTAACCTCTGCTGCAATGACAATAGTATTGCTGAAGGTACCATCTACCAAAGCTAACCGGCTAACATTTAAAATACGTGACACTTACCTTGATAAGTGTTTCAAGATTTGCTTTTTTATTAGTCCTGCCATCTTACATGTGTAACACACCGCGAGTCCTTTCCCTTTGAAAGCAAAATGATGCCTGCGGGTATATCTGCAATGTATACAACCGTAGCTGTGTACATCTTAGCCGCTGCTGACAGAGCACAGCCTAGCTGCTGCTGAGACCGGGCAGCCGCCGCTAACACCCCCCGCCCCCCAACCCCAACAAGCACGC
>BJFM01000377.1:349738-363378 GCA_016586285.1 Arothron firmamentum
GGGGGGGGGGGGGATCCACACTATTCTGGCTTTAGAATGATCCAAAAACAGGCTGACAGAGACTCCAGTGTCTCCCTGCGTTTTAAGCCCCCGACAACACGACAATGTGGTCAAAATAATCCGGAAAATCCTTCCACATATTCAGGATGATGCAGTGGTCACACATCAGCGCTGTCGGCAAATAACTGGAATAACTGTAGAAAAGCTTCCTGAAGCATCATTTTTGGATCCTTCAGTTGTTTTTGCTGCTTTCTTTTAATTTGTTTACTAAAGCTTGAGTAGGCAAATAACTTAATCCAAATTTATTTATTTGAAGCAAAAGTGCTCACAAAAGTTCAGGGACCGACTGAGAAAGACAGCAGAGGCGACAGAGGAATGTATGCAGCCCAGCACGAACGACAGAGCTGAAAGTTCTTCAGAGTGCAGAGTGACTTGAACCATGGCAACCAGTTTGAGTCGCCTGATCGAGATTCAGCTTGACAGAAACGCCACTGACTGAATCCTTAATGTCGGGAGCCTGAAGACTGATTAAAAATGCACGAGAAAGGCTGCTTAACAGGCAGTGGCAGTAAGCAATATGCTAAAAGCAGAAATGCTGATTTCTGGATCCACACTGGTGATTTGTAAATGTTCCTTTAACTAGGCTACGCAGGCTCGTTACGTGAGTGTAAATGGCGTGGCAGAGAAACCAAATGTTCTGTTAATGCAGGGCAGAGAGCATAAATGGATTAGTTAAAGTGGGACACAGGTTGTACTGTCTTAGTCAAAGCACATGTTAATTGATGGACTTGGCACCTAAGGACATTTCCAGAGCAGGACTTTTACTTTTACTCAGACATATTTCAGTACTCATATTAATGTGATCTTTGCTAATTAAAGATCTATTTAATGACCTCCAGAGAGGAGTACTGGGCTTTGTTTGGTTTACCAAAAGAGAATCAGTGATGGTACTGAGATCCAGGACCAGCTTCTGCTGAGACATAAATAAAACCCACGTCTAACCTTTGGTTCTCTGTGAGGTTAAGATGGCGTTTAATGTCCAGCAGGGCTTCCTTGAGGAAGGTCAGCCTCTTGACTTCATGCTGCTGGCACTGATCAAACACCTGCTCCATGCTCTCCGTGTACTGCGGAGTGCATTTATTCAGCTCCTCCAGAGACTTCTCATACTTTTCTTTAGCCTGAGACAGAAAAAAACATCTTAAACTATTCTTTATGTGAAAAATAGAATTGGTTAATCATCAAAAAAGCCTGCCAGGACACTAGACCTGCACCAGCAAGATAACATAAATCTGCTTTGATGTATCATGTGTTTCTGGCTTTAGCGAGTTTTTCCTCACCTTCTGAACGTCCTGTTTGCATTTGTCCACCTTCTCGTGGAGTTTCTTCTGCTGGTCTGGTGTGACAGAAGCCTCAGTCTTGCCATTGGCCTCCCTGGTCGCAGCCAACTTCTCCTCCTTGCAGGCCATGTGGTAGGTTTTTTTGGCTGCCTCCATCTGCGCATCCAAGCACAAAGAGCATTTCAATCAGATGAAGGAGAAATGGCTGAGCTGTGGTTAACTTAGTTCACACAGCATCATACATCATCTCTCACCTCCTTCATCTTTTTGGCCCACGGTTTCTGGGCCTTTTTGAAGCCCTCCTCGGCCTCCTTGGCCTCTTTGAACCCTCCAATCATTTGCTTGTGATATGCTTCCTTCTGCCAGTTCTTCACCTTCTCGACGTCGTCATTCAGCAGGCCGTTCTTCACCTCCTGGTGCAGCTCGCTCACCTTCTCTGCCTCGGTCATCACGGCCAACCAGGCTCGCTCCACGGAGCCGTACTGTGGGCCTGGGCGCAAAAAACCTCAAATGTGAAGACTCAAAGGCAAAGGGATCCATGAACCGTTACTGTGATGACCTCCAATCTGACCCTTCTCAATGAGCTGCCTCCATCTCTTGGACCAGGCTGTCAGCTGGTCACCGTAAGCCTTTTCTATCTTGGCACGTTCCTGAAGGCAGCCCATGAGATCGTTGCAGAGCCGATGGCCATCGTCAAATCTCTTGACGACGCGCTTGTAGTGCCCCACCTGAGAACAGAGACCCAAACAGCCTGAAGCGACGGAAACCAACGCTGCCCTTTACATGCAGTGGCGAGGAAGCCCGGCGTCCTGCCAATCTGAGCAAAACAAGTCCAAACATACAAGACGGCTACGGCAAAACGGGGAAGGTGACTGTATACATGCTCATGGAAATGACCCTCATTATTTATTATTATAAGAAAATAAGGCTGTTTTGAAAGGTCATTTTCATGAGAACATTTAGTTTGAAAGGTCACAGCTTCTCTCATCTACATGATAATTAGCAATTCAAAGCAAGGAGCATTATGGAGAATGACATGTGTGATGTTTGAGTGTATTCTTCACTTGGAGTCATTTTGACAAGATATTTTTTTTTTTTACACATAAGTAAAATAATATTTCATGTTACATCTTTTAACAACATGCCCTTTTATGCCATCCTAACCATGTTAACGCGGATTTTCTGGCAGCCTAATTCTGCTGCGCTTCCCCTCAGATCTGGCCACCTTAAGCGAGGCTTCCTTAAAAAGGCTGCGTCGAGTCTCCACCTCTTCAGAGCCTACAGGGGGCGTGAGCTCATGGTGCATGATGAAGAGTAGCCATTGGGGGAGGGGCGGAGGGGGATTGCTCGTGCCTGTGCATGTGTAGTTATGCAATGACATGCACGTATTCGTGTGCGTGTGCGTGTGTGGCTGCTTTAATCCTCTTGAGTGGTATAATGCAGGCAGCTTCTCAGGAACAGAGGATGAGTTAGAGACAGAAATACATAGCAACCCAAGAATGTGCACATGCAGTAAATATACACTTCCATTCATACACGCCGTCACACACAGATCCTCCTCATGCATGCAGAGCTTATCTGCTGCGCTCACATGGCTGTAGGGCTGCGCTGTGATTGGCTCTGACGTGACGCTGCTTTTTCCTGATAGCGATGCGGTGAGGCATTGGGACAGGTGTGTGCAACGGCCTGAGTTTTGGTGTGTGTGTGACAGTTTGCCGAGTCACACCAAAAACAACAAGCAGGTGGGCTAGTTCTGCACGTGAAAACACACAGAGGCCCCAGTGTTTGTACGTTTTAAAACTTGGATCAAATCTGCGATGTTTTTACGGCCACATTTACTGAGGCAGCATCAGAAGCGTGTGTGTGTGTGTGTGTGTGTGTGTCTGTGTGCGTGTGTTTGTGGCTCTGGCGAGGTTGTACAGATGCTACAGGCAGGTGCTCGTGCTGAAAAGCCTCAGATGGGCTGATGACTGAAGCTCTTTGTCTGAAATGAAGGGCCATAGTACAAAGAAGACTCTGTACCGAGTGAATTAATTAACGCTAACTTTGTAAACACACACACACACACACACACACACACACACACACACACACACACACAGTTCTCAGCACAGCACAACTGTAGACAGAATTTGATTGATGTTTTATAGGTCTGTTGTTAATACCTATTTTTAATCTGCGCTACCATATTAAAAGAAAGATAATTATATTATTGATCTGCTCCACCTTCATTCTAATTGTTCTGCGCTAAATTGGATTTAATAACCAAAAATAAACTTTTTTTCTTGGTGTCTCTCCACCTCTTTTCAAGACGTTTAATCTATCATATCCACAGTGTGTGAAATGCCTATAAAACCATATTATAGTAGTATTCATGAGCCCTCTCCTCTCCTCTGGTGCAGTTGCTGTCATTATGTGTCCCTGCACCATATTTTTCTAGCCCTGTTTCTTATTCAAATGTAAGAATCCCTCTGAGCCAGTTTTAAACCATGGGATGTCGCAGGCAGGACTTTTTGCCTTGACCCTCTGAGACTAATTGTCTTGTGAAATCTAAATGAATAATTTTATGGTTTCAGTGTGGGATCAGCGCAAATCAAAGAGGGGGAAGGGTTCCAAACATAGAAGAGCAGCCATGACGGCGTCTGTACCTCCCAGAAGCTGTCCATGGTGTCGTCAGCACCTGCACTTTCATCGTAGGAGCCAGACATTTTCCCGAACGCGAAGAAGCACTTGAACGTCTAAAGCTGTCCTCTGCAGTAGGGCTGGGTACCTAATGCACTGCAGGAGGAAGAGAGAGGGACACGAGACACCCAGTTAGACAAAAGCAGACAGAAAACAACGCAGCACGAGCAGGCTTACGGCCTATCGCTTGCATCTGCACCAGAAATACAAAAATGCAATGTGACATTTTCCCTCGCTGAGAGCAGATTTCCATTTGAGTCCGTTATAATGGCAATAAAGAAAAAAATAGGCTTCTCTGCTGTGCCTCCACCACCATGCCCTGAGGAATGAGCAGGGGCATCTTCTATTGGTGTGTCCTAGAAAAAGACATCAGATGGAGGGAGTGGAGCGTCAGAGCTTTGACCCGGAATTCTTCCAGAGTGCGGATGCTCATTCCTCTGACACATTACATCTGAGGCCCAGATTGTGTAGCAGTGAAGAATTTAGCAGGTATTTACATCCAATCATGCCTTCTTTTGCTTAGTTCAGTTTGTTTTTGGATTATTAAAGTTACACTGTTGTCATATCTAACATCTGATTCACTCCTGCATCAGAAAAGTAATACAAACAAAAGTGTCGAATCACAGTTTAAACAGGAAAACAACAATGAAATTAAAACAATAATTCCACCGCTAAAGCTTTCGGAAATCCTCTAATAACGATCTTTGATTGCCCGTTACATGGTGACGCCTGCACAGTACAGTCCCTGCTGGAGTTTTGGGTGATTTGTATTTATTTCTGTGACAGCCGGTCGATATTTTCGCCACCACAGCTAAAATAGAGAGACAATTTCCATACTGGACTCTGCTTGAAGCCTAATCCATTCCACAGGCAGCCTTTTCACTCTTCTTTTTAATAACAATAATCACACTTCTACTCAACGTTGAACATGTAATTGGAGCTTTATTACAGCATAACGTCTAACACTGATTATTCCTGGGAGCACAGTCCAGGTTAAGAGTAAATAGAGGTCAGCGCAGATGATTGGTGACTCAGAATGAGATGAGTTTGCACTCCACGCTCAGCTGCATCACGAGAAAGAGTTTGCTCTGGTATTAGCAGCACCCTCTGTGCTTCATCCATCAATCGTCAAGTGCACATTTATTTCTGCAACATCCCTTATCCCTGGAATGAGTCACAGATACGAGGTTTGCCTGAACTGAACGCACCTCACTTAAACTGAACTGAACTCACCTCACTTAAATGGCTCAATTTAATGATGCACTTGTCTTTAAAGCACAAGGTCGGTCCAAGAAGGAGAAGCACATTTGGCTGCAGCTCCCAGAACAGTTTGACCAGGTCTGCTGCAGTTGGAGCCACTTTTATAGCTTCTGTGTTGCTAATCTCTGTGCATTATTGTGTGTGTGTCAATTTTTCCCCCCATGGAACATTCAATATTAAAGGATTAATACACTGGGCAAAGTCCCCCAAAGAAACATCAAACTAAATTATCTCCAGGAAATAAGGGTTCTGTCAGAATAGAAACAGAAACAGAATAAAGGCTTTTTCCCCCCATGCAGCATTTTTTCCTAAAAATGCACTTGACCTCTGTGTAGAACCTAAGACCTTTATCATCATGGAACAATAAAGTACACTTGTTTTACACATTTATACATAAATATAAAAGAAAAATCCTTCAGGCCAAGCTGAAGTTTGGCCACCAGCGATCCTTTTATTAGGGATATCAAAATTATCAGTGTCAACACATCTGTTTCACAATAAAATACTGAACAATCGCTGCTCTGTTGGTTGTGCCAACAGCAAAATGTGTAGTTTCTGATATTTCAATGGCATGGTAATGTCCTTTCGTCTCCTGCTAGCTTCTGAGTTAGCTGCTCATTGTCTAAGGAAAGCCATTATAAGTGAAAATGATTCAGCCTTATTCTCTGGGTGGTTAGAAAAGACAGTTGTGGGTCCCTGGTTATTATTTGGAGAGCTGGAATAAAAATGATGACATAGGACTGGCATGACATTGGCGTCCGGTCAGAGCTCTGCCTCTTCCTAAGAAAACTGCTAAGTGGCAAAAAACCTGTGACTAAAGCTCAACAATGTGATGCCAGAAAGTAAAATCTTAGCAACAAAGAAAGACCAACGGACCATCCAACTGCATCCAACAGTCCTCCAATCAGCTTCTGTGACAGTGACTTCAGCACCTTCAGTCACATAAAGGCACATTAAGCTGCGGCATAGTGCCAGAACCGCAGCTCATAACACAACCAATGTGTCCAAAAGCTTCTTAATACACACCACCTAAGACCCGGAGCTCAGATTAACGGCGTCTTTACCAGACAGGAGGACACACCCTTCAGTCTGTCCACATTCTTATAGCAGGGTCTCAAAAAACAATCATTTTACATGATCAAATATGGATAAATCATACAATTATGACCGTGGACAGATTATGAAAAGAAAATAAAATGATTGGAAAGATTAGAATATGGTTTGGTCAAGCTTATCAGCTCATTCAGAATAGTTAACAC
This sequence comes from Arothron firmamentum, assembly GCA_016586285.1. Classification (NCBI taxonomy): domain Eukaryota; kingdom Metazoa; phylum Chordata; class Actinopteri; order Tetraodontiformes; family Tetraodontidae; genus Arothron; species Arothron firmamentum. Next base: position 356,277 of record BJFM01000377.1, read on the forward strand.
AGTTTTCATTTTATAAATTGGTAATTAAGTCTTAGAAAAAGTAGGTTACTTGATAAAGTGTCCTATCTAATATATGAATATGCTGTCAAAGGCCTTTGTGACTCTGCAGAGGTAAAATCTCTAGCTGAAAAAGTATTTCATCACTAACTTTTGCACATTTTTGCATAATTCAGAGCAACATTTTTCTTACCATAGTTATGTCCATCATTTACAAAGAAGGAAGAAAAAAAATAAAGATCCAACCAAAAGTCTAAAACTCAGCTTCCTTGGTTCATTGAAGGTTTGACGTTTTGTTGCAAACGCTAGCGCCGGGCAAAGTGAACCCAGAGAGGAGGATCTGTGCGACCAAAGCAGCGTGTCTCAGAGGCTGAGGGATAATCCTGCAGTGTGTCACTTGAATAGATTTAGAGGGGGAGGGTTCTGTAGCCAGGAACACGACCAAATACGCCGACTGGGACCCAAAAGTGAGGGTGGCCCAACGGGACGGCTGGTTTTCTCTGGAGGGTTTCTCAGAGTTTTGGGGACATGATGGAGACCTGAGACTGAGCTCACGTCATCATATGCACACATAAGAGGACCATCCGATCTGGGTTAGACAATATTTCTGCTGCAGCCTCTCAGCGCTCTGAATGGGAACCACAACAAACATGTAAGCTTGTTACCGTAAGAAGATTTCAGAGAGATGAACTAACTTTATACAGCGCACTACCCTAGCTCTCTGTCCTGGCTGATTAGAGACAAAACTGCTGACCCAAACATCCTTCTCTTCCCTTTTAAGGGAAATTTCCAAGATATTAGCATCACTGTGCCCTGCATCAGACCTAAAAACAGATACAAATGAATTGAAAGTTCTGATTATATTTGGCTTTTAGATACTACATACAGGTTTACTGTAACTTCATTATTTCCCACAATCCTCTGCTTCTTTAGAACCCTGTATGAGATGTTAGATTCTTTGATTTATGGATCACTTTCAGTCGGTGGTGAGAGGAAGATGAGTGTGATGGGACTATGGGGCTCGGGGTGTAGCACAGATTCGCTGGGACGATCAGGCTGTTGTTGACTGGAACGCAGAGAGAAGCAGCTGAACGCATCAGGACAGACACCTGATTCATCTCATGGCACAGGACTGAATAAACACGCTGTTGGATGTGGCCAGGAGACAGGGCTGGCCTTGTGTAGACTTCACACAAGCCACAACAGTGGAGGTTCGCATTAAGCCAGTCATGTGACTGACGGGTTAGACAGGAGCGAGAAGGCTGCTTCAGCGATGCAGGACGTCCACCGGAGATAGACTCTGCCGAGTGAGTCAAGTCTGGGCGAATCCTGAACTAAAAGAGCGAGATGCAACCAGAGCTAAATGAAAAGAGGCTGCAGAGGCTGCCGGGGAGTAAAGAAACATGAGAACAGAGGGTGGGGATGGGGGTGGGGATGGGGAGAGGATGGGGATGGGGATGGGGATGGGGATGGGGATGTGGATGGGGAGAGGATGGGAATGGGGAGAGGATGGGAATGGGGAGAGGATGGGAATGGGGATGGGGATGGGGAGAGGATGGGGATGGGGATGGGGATGGGGATGGGGATGGGAATGGGGATGGGGATGGGAATGGGGATGGGGATGGGAGGGTGCTGTTGTGTTGTATTTATCATTAGAACATGTGAGGCCGCCTTGCTGCTCACAGAGGCAAATATGAACTGATGTGTTGATGCAGATGGGGAGTCTGCAACAGAATTCAGGACACAGCGGCCGCCATTAACGCTCTCCTCCAGCAGCTAACATAGCAACTGCCTACCTATTTTTCCCTTTCATTTAGGGACCTGTTTGGTGAACAAAACTAGTCAGGAACCATACCAGCATCCTAAAGACATTTTGTGCGTTTAGGATGAGAACTAGGTGACAAGAGGCGGCATAAGATGATAATTAATAGACTTGTTCCATGATGAGAAAGGAAAGTAAACCTATGCAGAATGTAGGTTTCATTTAAGTGATTGCTCTTTCAGTGAGTTAAGTCCAAACGGCGATGATGTCTCACACCTTAATGACTCCGTCTTCCAGTTGTTTCTGTGACAGCTGCTAAAACATTACCTTCAGCCCCACAGCTGAGCATGAACAGAGCTGACAGGTTAAATTTAAGTGCTTTTTTACTGAATCACAGATTGAACCGTACCCTTTTCATGTTTCATTTTCATTCTACAGCATGAGTCAGCCAGGTGAGGGACTAGCTCCCAGTGCAGCAGAGCACATAATAATTCATTACTGCTGAGATGTAAACACAGCAAAATAAAGCGTTGTGTTTTCTGATTTCTGCCGGGGAATGTTTTCATGCTGCAGAGGGTCATCGTTGGGGTTGCATGTCACGTGGCTGGAGGTGGTGCCTCAACATTCTGTACTTCAATATTTAATCTATCAGTTACTGCTAAATTATAGATTTGAGTACGATTCCAATCCTAAAAAGCAGTAAACCCTAGATGTAGAAATGCTCTGGAAAAAGACCAGGAATGTCAGTAAAGTAAATTAATCTTAGTCATGTTTTTAAAATTAATATATTTCATAGATTTGTCTTAAACGGCCTGTTCTTGAAACATTTTTCATACATCCTCACAGAACTAATAACACTGCAGTAAGAATCATCGACCACAGAGCTTTATTCTACCTGCTGGTACACTGGTAATTAAGCACGGAAGCTACTGGATCCTTTCAATTTTAATGATATTTTAAAACCACCATCACGCAGCCTCAACCATCCATCTTGTGGTTTTTACTGGTCAGGGGCCAGTGGCTCAGAGAACACCATAAAACAGGCAGGAATACACCAGAAACAGGTCGCCAGTGTGTTCTCCATGACACCCCCCTCCAGTTACATACTTTGGAGGAAACCATTGAAACCAGAACCACAATGCTCCACAATATTCAGCACATCATCACTGTATGTCTGTGTTGAAATCTTGCAAACCCAGTACCACTGCGAAACTAAATAATAATTATTGCCCATAATTCATGTAGGGGAGGCTAACACCCAGACGTGGACAGTTAAACGCTGTATTCAAGCAGCCACCCTAGCCAAACCCTATAAAATAAACAAATAGCTGAGGACAAACATAAAGAATGTGACTGTTGAGCAAAGCAGAGGAATGCATTTGCTAAAGGAACCACATATACAAACACCCCAACCCCAAACACACAAACACCCACCCCAACAAACCACCACCACCCCAAACCGCTCAGCACTGCTGCAGTGGTTACATAACTATTGACTCTCGCCACAAGCCTCCTGGTGACAGTGTAGTGATGGGGGGAGGTAAGAGAATGGCTAGGGGAGGGCAAAGAGAGCGAGAGAAGGACCGAGAAGAGCAAAGAGGGGTGAGATGAATGTGATGAAGGTGATTAGGGACTGAAGCTGTGAGATGGAGAGGACCAGATGCGGACTCGGGTTCCAGCCCATTTTTCCGCTCCCATGTTGGGGGAGAGTCGATGAGAAAAGCTGCCGCTCAGACGCACCAGCCTGCTGCCGTCTTATCCTTTAACAGACTGATGTCGCTCTGAATACTGATGGGCTACCTTCAAGCGCGTGGCCTGTGCATGTGTGAGGAGTGGGTGGTGCAGCTCGCCGGATTATTTCAACTGAACATCAATTAAAACCCATTTAAGCATTTTTGACACAGCACATTTCAGGTTTCAAAGGCTGGTAAAAATGTTTATCTTTGGAGGAAATACAAGATCTGGACACGGCAACCAGGAAGAATTCCTACCTGAAATGGCCACATAACTATTTACACCTCCTCCACAGAGGCGGAAAATGTATTTATCCTATTCAGGCCTGTAAATGCCCACAGCTGAAGAGATAAGGCGTAGATAGACTGTGAGTTGGCACATTAGTCGTGTTTACTTGATTCTGTTCTGACAGCACTGCCAGTTTGTTTGGCGAGTGACTGATGGATACGGTTTATGCGGAGTCAAACTGATGCTGCTGGTGGTTCAATAAATAGGAAGGAAAATAAACACGTCTGATATAAATGATTCAAGTTGGCTGAATAGTCTGAGTGTAATCGAGCTGTAAATATCTGGGGAGGACCTTCCCTGCTGACAAGAGATGGCAACTGCGAGCGCCTCGGAATCGAAGTTTGAAAAACACTTGTCTTTATATCGTAGACTCAGTGCAAACCTTTCTTACGCATGCAACAAAAACATTCAAACACCAGCAGCAAAAATGGATCATGGAACTCTGATGAGCCTTCTTGCTTATACAGACAGCAGGTTGTGCTCATCAAACAGCCGCCTCACCTCCCCACTGCGAGGGCCTGTGTCATAATATCCACAGAACAGAGAGATCAAGTGTGGGAATCAATAATCTCTCCTGGGATTCATTTTTTTCCCTCCCAGTGGGATGGCAGCAGCAGCCTTACACTCTGAGGCATCTTCGCAAAAAACAAATCGTAAGAGCTGAATTGTAAATCGATATCCAGTCAGATGAACAGATATGAGGAGCGGCATCTCTGAATCTGGAGGTAGAGTAACCTTTATAAAAGCTAATTAAAGCCAGTGTTAATAATCCATAAATGAGCTCCAATTAGCATGACACAGTTCATGAAATGTTAACGGCTTGGTCCTATTTGCCACCCAGCGTTATGTGTTTGGAACGGTCCTTCAGAAGCTTCCTGTGTTCCTTCTGGATCACCAGTAAACAGACTAAACAATGGCCAGAACAAACAGGTGCAACCCACCGTCTCCACCAATAGGAGGTCAGCTTTCCATAAACCTCAGAGTCGGCTGTTGTTCCCCTGCAGGAGATCACCTGTGCAAAGGAAAGAGATGTTGATGTGGGGGTGGGGGTGGGGGTGGGGGTGGGACCTCTGAGCACCACGATGACCAAAACATTTCTGTCATAGATGAAAAACATTTCAGGATTTATTTGATTTTTGCTTTGAATTAGAAAACTAGACCTCCAGGATTCTAAAGGTTTCTGCTGTCTGAACACATACCAAGTTCTAACAACATGCAGCCCACACAAAAAACAAAATTTAATGCAAACACCTCACCCACGTCACAACCGCTACACAAAATAAAAAGCTGATCTCCTGAGATTTCAGAGAACATTTGATTTTAGTTGAGCCTAATTTGCAACCAATTTGGCCACACAGCTGACATCAACCCTGAAAGCTTTACATTGAACGCTGAGTCATGACAAGGACAGACAGATGCTTTAGTAGCTCACTTATTTGTTAATTTTAAAACATACAGACATCAGCAGTTTCGGGGCAATTTCACTGGTCACGCCCCCTAGTGTTCCAAAAGATAACTGGCCTAAGGCTGCCAATGAACTGGGACAATAGTCCCCAAAACCAAATGAAGATGACATTTCCCAGATCACACCAGCATCAGCATGACTAGCACATGTCTCACACACTGGGGACTCTGGTTTAAATTGCCGAAAAGATCATGCGGCTTTGCATCATGTGGAGCAACATGGCTATGAGAGGAGGTAAACTCCTGCATGCTGAGATGAAACAAGAGTGCATAGATAGATAGATAGATAGATAGATAGATAGATAGATAGATAGATAGATAGATAGATAGATAGATAGATAGATAGATAGATAGATAGATAGATAGATAGATCGATAGATCGATCGATCGATCCTCCCCTGACCCTCTGTTCTAACGTTGCCTTTTCTCTTCTACCTCTCTTTCATGCCTTGTCACATACTATTATCTCCTGCTGTAACAAAGCAACAGTAGCACTTAACCCAGAGGGGCAGCGGCAGAGGGGACGGGACTGAGGCGGCCCCACTGTTTCACATGTTATCTCCTCTTCCTCACACCTGAGGTGTCAGAACCAAAGAGCGACAATATAACGCAACAACAACGGAGGTCACTCCGGTGTGTAAACAGAACATTCCTCATTGTGAGATGTCCCCGGAGAGGCTGCAGATGTGTCTGAAATCATTGCAGAAACTAGAAAGGCCCTCAGAGAGTGCAGACCTCTGCCAAGGTCAGTATATAGGCAGTAGTATTTAAAGGTTACATAACATAGTAGGTTGCTTTGTGGTCAAAGCCCCCTTGGCTTTGATCTTTGGAAGACCAAAGGTCAAAGTCCCTCTGGAATCCAGAACATCAACAATATTTAATCAGCTGTCCGTTGGCTCATTACAATATTTGATGAAAATTTCATTAAAATCCATTCATAACTCATTTTGCTAACAGACAGACAGACAAGTGTCAGCTGTCACATAACCTCCTCACTTGAGGTAATCAGATAAAATATCCCTCCAACTGACTGTTAACCACCATTAAATGAAATGCATGAGATAAAGCTATGATACATACAGAACATTGTCTGATTTTTAAAAACCAAATCTGTTTCCACTTTCTGACAATGCCAATCTAGCAAATATTAAACTAAATATGGCAGTGATGCAGTTAATGTTGAAGTAGCACGAACAGAAACTATAAATACTTTAATTTATTTACTGAGTAAATCAACATTCACATAATTCAACCTTATATTGCACCGGAAGACATTACCTCCAGGAAGAAAGAATGGAATCAGTTATAAATGTTAAATTGAATCTTTTACTATCCCTTGTTAGCATCTGTCACTTACTCTAGAATCGCTGATAATCCTTTGATGAGGCTCAGAAGCAACCTAATACGAAGGAAGGTAGATTAAAACACATAAACCCATTCATCAAAAGTAGATAAAAAGGAAAATGGAATGATAAAAGGATATTTTGACTGCTTAGGTGAGGCTTTCTCTGCACAAGCACCAGATGCACTGCAGGAGATAACGTCTGCAACTGTATAAGTAAAAATAACATCTTGAAATTGAAAAACAGGCCACAACCGCTTTACACTAAAAACGATTTCACCACAGGCAAATTAACAGCAGCGAAAACACATTTAAAGAACCCAGACACACTGACACAATGTGACACAATGAGATCACATCACCGACAACACACATTCCTTTTTAAAGTAGAGATGCCACATTAACATAACAATATAGATAGATAGATAGATAGATAGATAGATAGATAGATAGATAGATAGATAGATAGATAGATAGATAGATAGATAGATAGATAGATAGATAGATAGATAGAG
>BJFM01000378.1:0-16776 GCA_016586285.1 Arothron firmamentum
CACCCTCATTTTGGCATTCAAAGAGTGTGCTCTGCATTTGGGTCCTCTATCCCGCCCCGTGACACATATATAAGAACACACACACACACACACATACATACACACACACACACACACACACACGCGAAATGAAAAACAAATGACTTCATTCAAATACAGTGCAAACCAGGAAGCTGCTTTCAGTATAAGCTGATGAAACGCGAATCGCTGCCTGAGCAGCCTCTGCCCCTCTCTGCCAAGGTGACAGCTGATCTGTGAACTGAGGAATTTCTGGTATTTCTGGTTATTTCCCCTATTATGTAAATTCTAATGGAAGGAAGGTCACTTTCTTTGCGATTGCCTGCTCGAATTTTCCCGGATCAACACTTGCATCTGGAATGACAATGGCGGGATGCGCACGACTCTTCAGCTTTTCTTAACAAGCTCTGACCTATCTTTCTTTGTCTGATCCTGTTCGAAATCGTGAACTATGACCGATCGCAACTCCCTCAGACACGACCCGCTTTGCCGCATCGCCTCCTCCGGCGGCCGTTAAGGTTCTCCGGCCCCCTGTCCTCAGCCTGCGATCTAATGTGAGGAGAAATCACCAAATCATCCCAAGTTTGGCTCCGCATCTTTAATGATCCTGTGACTAACTCCATTCAAACAGCTACCAAACGTCAACTCGACGCTTGGATATTTGTCCTCTTTATGCTACATTAGTCCTGCGATAACCATGCAGCGGCCCACAGCTGGATGCTCATGTATCCCCAAATGCTTTAAAGCTCTTGACAACAGAGCTAATCTACATGAAACAGCTTTGCTTCCTCAACGACAAACGCTGTAGTGCCCAAATCATTACGGACTGTGAATGCATCCGTGCAAATCGAACCTCAGACCTTCTCCAAAGCAGACGAGTATCATCATTAATCCAACCGTGGGTGGATTTGGCTGGTTTTTGACATGGAGCCATCAAATTACCACATGCCAATACTGGTTCTAACGTAACGCTTTTAAATGCAACCATAAGGACTATTTGCCGTTCGACCAAAAGGGAAGCCATTAAAAAAGGGAGCAGCTTCTTGTGAGCATCTTCCGGAGGCTAGAATGTTCAGCGCGGTCCTCCGCCAGCAGGGAAGCGCTCGCCGTTGATACTTGGAGCAGCGCTATCATCATTGTTCATCCCCTCTCAGCGCTGGCCTTTGTGATTTAAAATAAGTGTAATTGCTCTCAGCAGAGGGGTGGTGGTGCTGCACATTAGAACAAAATGTAGAGCTGTGTGTGTGTGTGTGTGTGTGTGTGTGTGTGTGCTTGTTATTCATCCACTGTGCCGCTGTCAGTCACTGCACTGTCTCCCGGGAGCGCTCAGACTCGTGTGTCCTCTCTCACCTCGTTGGACTGTTCCCACACAGATAACTGCAAACCCCGTGTTTCCTTGAATGCATCACGCAGGCTAACAAGCGGATTCTCCCACTGGGTCAGCCGCGGTCGCGACCTTTTTCCGTGTCTCTCGCCATTATGACGTCTCGGTACCACACAAACCAGCACACTCCACTTTGAAACGGAGGAGGGCACGTCGGTATTCCTGCGTGGGGGGAACCAGGGAGGGCCGGAGAAAATCCGACTCCAAGACAATCATCCGCTCGGATTCCAATTATCCCCAGCAGCCTCCTCTACCTCCCGAACTTCAATTACTTCCAGAGAAGCTCAGCTGGTCAGGGACCTGTCACTCGTCCCTTCCTCTGCCTTGCTCACCCCCACCCCCACTCCCACCTTCCCACAGGCTGGGGGCTAAAATAACAAAGTCAAAGACAATGTGTGATGCCTTCAGATGTGTGTGAGAGCAGGGAGGGAAAAAAAAGAAAGGAAGGACTGCTGGGAAAAGCACTCAACGTGTTCCTTTTAATTAATCATAGGTTGAATCATAAAAAATGTAATCTGATTAATGAAGTTCTTGGGTGCCCTTTGAATCGGGGACCCATTCATCTTGATGGACGAGCTTCGACTGTGAGAACCCTGCAACCGACTGCATTCCCAAAGTGTGCACAGGAACCATGTCTGCACCTCCGCCAAAAGAAAGGCTTCTGAATTTGCGGCGGAATCAAACCACTAAGTCCATTTTGATGGACAATAAAATGAGCGGCAGACCTGAATATATGCACTTCACATCTTCTTTACCAGCAAAGATGTATTTTAATGAAATATTCACAGAGAAAGGAGTAGATTCTTCTAACAGGTGACATTTTGAACCCTTCAACTTGACGTGATTGTCAGTTTTTGAGTGTTTTTTCTTGTCCTTTTCCCATCCTGCACTGTTCCGCCGAAGAAACACGATACCAGACTTCCAGCGTTAACCTGTCACATGACGGGAACAGGAAGTGGATCGCAGGAAGTCAAGTTTGATATCGAATTGACATGGAGAGGCACAAGATACATGCAGACGCAGATATTCGTACATAAGTGCGACTGGAAGTACGGCTCTAGACAAGATTATGGACGCACAATAGATAGCAGAAACGTGTAGCAATGCATTATAGATTAGCTGCAAGTTATATAAATGCGTAGGGCTATTTATTTATTTTTTATTTATTTTTTTTTTCAATTTTCCAGGAAAATGTGTCAGCCATGACAACAACACTGACAAACTGTTGACCCGCAGGAACTCTGTTTTGAGATGGTGACAGCTGAGTTCTTCGAGTGGCACATGGTCAGGTGCTGATTTATGGAGACTCATAATTATATCAGCGATGTGAATCGTTTGATTTTGATCCACATCTGCTGCTGCCGCTGCCGGGGTGGACAAGGGACGAGCGCTCCTGTAATTACAGAACTTGCTAAACAGCTGTCAGCGGGTTGCTGAGCAACGCTGCTTTACGTTTATTGACAGGTCTGTTCACCTTTGACGGGTTCAATTCCATTCAATTTTATTTAAAGTGCCAATTCGTTACAAAAAAAAAAAAAAGAGAAAAAGAGAAACAGTTCCCAGGGCAAAGCTCCACACTGAGTAAGCCATTGGTGACAGTGGTGAGGAAAAGCTTCCCTTTAACAGGCAGAAACCTCAAGCAGAACCAGACTCAGTGTAGACGGCCATCTGCTGCGACCGCCTGAGAGAGAGACAGAGAGAAGAGGAGGTGATAGAGAGAAAAAGGAGGGGGGAGAGGAGAGACAGATAGAGAGAACATTGAGCAGTAGCAGCAGGAGCCAGGCAGGGCCATGGAGAGGGTTCTGGATCCAGCAGCAGTACCAGGCCTCAGGACTGTGGGGGGTAGGAGATCCAGCAACATGCTCCAAAAGTGCTGTAAAAAGATGGAGCACAAGAGTTCCAGGAGAGAGCGTGGGTCAGTGCTGAACCACGCATGATGAGCGAGTCCACCCCTGCGCTGAAAGCTTGATGTCTAAAGGTCTCCCCCAGCAGAGCCAGAACAGTCCCAGCTTAGGGCAAAAAGCAGGGTTTTAAGTCCACTCTTAAACACAGAGAGGGTGTCTGCTGCCCAGACTGATGCTGGTGAGCGGTTCCACAGCAGAGGAGCTTGAACTGAACTGAGGTTGAACTGAAAATGCATTCCAGTGGCCTGAAAACCATGTTAGACATTTCTCCGAGTAATTTTTAGGAGTGTGAAGGCGTAATTACTTTTAAAGTGTGTGTTCACTGTGGTTGTTGATTCTTTTGAATAAATAGTTTTAACATTCTTTTGACTTTTCAACCAATGGAACCATGAATGATATATGATGGAAACTACTGTATAAACTTTGCATGGCCCAAGTATAAACTTTTTAAAAACATATCTATTTCTCATGTTGTGGAGTCAGAAAAGGTGTGGAACTCTGTCAGAGAGATGTGTGAGGGCTTTATGCTATTTCTGTGTCTGTCAGAGTCAGCAGAAAATGGCATAGCTTTATTTATTTATGACCATATTTATTTATGATCATGAGTCTACCTGTCTCACTTTTGTATTTTTAACTGTGCTGAGGCCAAATAAAGGACGGCTGCTGTATATTTAGACTCCGTCACCAGCGTTATAGACAGCCAGCCAAATCTGTCAAATTAAGCGATATTATCTGGTTTGAATGGCTCCCCAAAGTTTCAGCACCCTCCTGTAAGTTATTTTGATGTAACTTTGCTCACTTGACTCGGGTCGAGGACAGAAACAGCTGCATCTCTTCTGACAGCGGTTTTTAAAAAATCCACGGCCTTGTTATTCTTTGCAGATGCGGGTTATCCAGCTATTATCTCCCCTCCTAGTCTGACTCCAGTTTTCATCCATTGAACAAGATCTGTAGTCATGGCCCGAGGACTCTTTCAAGATTGCGGGCTGCGCTGAACGTATCTGATCGTTGTGTTATTGCGTGGCTGTACAACTTCCATCCCCGTGCCGTGAGTTTCATTTGTCCTGTGGGACTCATAACAATCACAGCGATTTGATTGATGCTTTCATTTCGCCGCTTCCACTCGGCTCTGAAGCGGTTCTCGCTCTGCATTTATCTATACCCAAAGCACCTCGTCATCAGCACAAAGCTGAGCTCTGTGCACAGGCAACTCCTTATTCAAGAAATGGTGGAGCCTCCAATTATTTGGTCTCAAATTTGGTCCTTAAGACTTTGCAAAGATTGTGTGAAGGTTTGTGGAATACAGTCACTTCAATTGTAGGTATGCTACTGCTCTAAGCTGGAAGATGCTCGGCTAACCTAAAACTATCATAACAATACTGTTACAAGTACAGAGTGCTGTGATACAGGTGATCCTCTCCTTTCCTCCACTGAAGATACCAATTATCAGTTTAAAAACAAGCAACCAAAAAACACCTTTGTTTGTAATCTGATTCTTGTATGAAAGTAAGGGTCTCACCTGCAGAACGACCAGCAGAGGGCGTTGTGAGCTGGCTTCACACATCCTCACGCGTGTTCAAACCTTTGTTTTTGGTGTTTGTTGGGTTTTTCTCAGCTCTTTATTTATATTAAATATTCAATCTGATTAATTTTGCGTTACAATTTGGTAGCCTTTGCAGCAGTTTTAGTTCAGAGAGGTAGGAAACACGAACGTTAGCAGACAGGCACTCAGCAGTTCCTTGACTCTCATATCTGGAGCTAAACTTGATCATATGATAAATCCTTATTGTTAGACTTGCAAAATATGCATTAATTATAAGTTCCGTAATAATTCATGCCAAGGAAGACTACTAGTTTTTCATATTTGCTGTGATCCCAGTCATAGTCGTTGTCTCCTTGCACTCTTACCCTCCCTCTTGCAATTTTTTTCAATCAGAGCGTGCAGACACACTCCAGGGGCTGGAGAGACAGAAATGGCATCTAACGGTGGATTAACGTTGCCGTCCGCAGATATCCATACACGATGGCATCAGCAAGCACTCCCGTGTGAACAGATTTGAATAACAAATGTCCCAAACTTGAGTTTGGCATTGGTTTTTGTTTTTTCCCCTACAGCTTCCAGGGAAGCAGCACAACATCTAGCTAATGTCCAAATATTTCTTTTTCATGTGAGAATCAACTAAATTTACCCACACAGTTGGTGCAGCAGGAGTCCAGTCATCGTTTAGCTTCTAACAGCAACTTCTCCTGTTAGTCTGAGGATATAAACAGTCAGTAAACGTGGATGTGGGGGAATGTGACGGATCAGTGTGATTCCGCCCATCAGCACCATTAATGGAGACTTGCCTCTTGTCCTCCTGCTCAGGATCGCCGGGGACATTTGCTGAGCTCACCCTTCTAGAGTTTTGCACTTGGTGTCAGCGAAGTTCAAGGCAGGAAAACAACGGAGAGCAAAGAACAAGTTTAAGTATGTGAGGATCCAAAATGAAGGCGCTCTTGCACGCATCTGTACTCGGGTTGGAACCCACGCTGGCTTTTCCTGCTTGAGTTGCAGATTGCTAAGTGCAGACAGGAGTCACTTTCTGACTGAAAGCTACAGAAGATCAATGGTCAATCGACTAGATCCTTCTAGATTGAGCCCTGGGTCATTTTAACAGGGCTTTTCCTCAATTTAAATTTGAATACTAACTCCCGTGTGGTGCACGCCTTTATTTCTCCCGTGCAGTCCAGCATGAAGGAACCTGTGGGACAGACTTCCAAGGCTCTAGTTGGCAGCGGTAAGGACTTCATTGTTCCTCTGAGAACAGTGGTGAAAGATGGATTTAAGGGCTGTAAATGCTACGCTGGTGTCGCTCAACTCTGACTGGGACGAGTCCAGAAGGGCCCACCGCAGCCTTAGCGCCAGAGTTTACCGTTTTCATAAACGCAACAAGCCGATTGGCCAGTGTCTCTGAGAGTCCGAACAAGCTCCATCTTCCCTTCAGGTGACTAAATGGTCTCTTCATGTTTATCTGACCCCTGCTGGGGGGGCTGTTGAACACAGGCTGTACAGTGGAAGGCTGTTGGTTCTTTTATGCTAATAGAGGAGACGGTGCATCCCCCCGGCCTCCCCACTGGCACCATCGCTCCATCAAAGCTCTCTGATGTGTTCGGAACCAGTGAGCTTTTCATCATGGATGCTGAACAACCTTTGCCAGCCTAAGGCTGGTGGACCTCTGCCGACACGGCAGGCTGGAGGGTCGAGGTCCTGTCTGTCTAAAATTGAATTCAAGCTCCATCGGTAACCCTTCCCTATTATAAGGACAGACCAGTAATCTCTATGAAACCTTAAAATATCTCCCACCACAATTCTGATGGGCTAGAAATATGAGAAAAAAGCTGCAATTGCAATGAAATTCACACATAATTCACAATTTCTAACTTGTATTGTATTTGTATTGAAACCTTTTAAGGGTTTAACAGACAGTCACAATATATGATGGATGAATTTGCTTTTTCTAAATTTGCATCCATATTTAAAATAAGGTTGGATTAATTAAAAAGTATATACAACAAGGGTAAAAGATTTTTAACCATGTCAATTTAATCAAGAATTTTAGGGGTTTAGAGCACGAAATTTGAAAACTAAAGAGAACTTTGGCGGTTGTGGACATATGATGGATGTTCGTGTGGGTCTGAATTTCAAGGATAAATAATAAATTGATAAGAAAAAAAGAAAGATCCATATGTCAGCAGAAATTTTAAAAAAATGAAATTACCAGTTTGAAATAACATAACAGTAAGATTTGAAGAAGGTGGCGAAAATAGACTGATGAATTTCCGAGGAGAAACGAAGGCCTGTTGTGATCGACTATGTCAAGAATCCGCAGTAAAGCGAGTTCGCTGCCATTGCCGCGGCTTCAGAGCCTCATAGGATCCATCACGGCCAACAAAATCTTTTAATCTAAGCAGACAAATTGAACGGAGGAGCCAGGAACCTGATCTGCACTGAGCCCGAAAAACTAAATGAGCTGCAAAAATAGACACTGCGTCAAATAAACGCGCAGGAAATTAAGCTAGAGGGGAAAACAAGAGGATACAGTACCCACTGAAACACTTTCAAGTGCTGCACTAATGCCTATTCAGTCATTGGCAAACCAGCTTTTTGTCTCATCATTATGTGCTCAGCAGGAATTAACAGCAGCTTTGCTGCCAGTCATAATGAGTTCTGCATCCTCACCATTAGCCCCTTTATTTTTTTTTACCGATCAGGAGCTCTGGCAGATATGTGGCGGACAGCCGCCACCTTTTTAGAAAGCAGCCAGTCTGGGCTGGTCCCCAAGGCTGCCACTGCAATCTGCAGCGACGTTGTCAAGGCGGAAAACAGTGTTTGTTGCTGACAGTTGACGTCACTGACCGCGCTGCTGCACCATCCTCTGAGTTAATGCATCAGTTAGCTGCTAGCAGTCAGCCCTAGATCTTCTTCTACACAGAAATAAGGGAAAGAGAATGGAATGACTGCTTAATTAAAAAAAACAAAAAACAGCCTAATAATAATCGAGGGTTTATTTCTTACTATTTAAAGGAAATTAAACTTTATTTCGCGTTAGGCCAAGGTTTAAAACTGGTTCCAACACTCTTACTTTCAATAAGAAATCTAACTTCATCATGCTCTGGAACACACATCTGGGAGGAAGTGTCCAGAGCTCTCTGAAGTATATAAATGCCTGTCCCTTTTTTCTCCCTCCATTTTTTTTTTTTTAGGTGCGACAACAACTGTGAAGAGTTGAATATTCAGAGGGCATAGCAGAAAATGCAATGCAACATTGTCTTTTGAGTATTGCTGTCAGAATTCACATGCTGGGATGACAGCGTGACCGGACCTATTCCCATCATCCTGCGTCTTCCTCTTTTCAGTCCTCTGTTTGTTTTTTTTTCGTTTTTTTTTTAGATTTCCCTCCCCTACCGGCTCTCCGCAGAGTCTTTCTACCCCCCTTTGTGGCTGACCCTCAAAGACAGAGTGCCCTGTTCTGTCTGCCATTGTCTCTCTGCAGAGGAATACCAATGGCCGGCAGCTCAAAGCAATCAATCCCTTGGAGGTAGATCCACTGTGTGCCTGACATCAGCCTCTCTGATTATTGTCTCCAAACACCAGCCAATCAATAGCTGCGGCCGCCTCCATCACACCGCCACAAAAACCCTGGCATCATATCTAAAGCCCCCAGTTTTTGAGGTGATTCAGGCCGCATCGACTGCGGCAAGGGGCACCAGTTCCTCAGAAAACTGTGGTGATGGTTTCCTGAATGGAGCTGTTGAAAAGAGGGATTATTTGTTTTGAAGTCATGAATATAACTCCGGAACGATCACTGCAAGGCAATTAAATCTGTGGTCGTTTTAACTTCCTTGGCGGAGGCGTCAGGCTAGCAGCGGTGACACAGCGAGTGCGGCATTAGCATTCTGCTGGCGCGCCGCGATTCCTCACCCAAGCTCCCTGTTACTGGGGCTGATGTCAAACAAATGAATAGTAATAATGGTGTTCAGTCGAAGCACATCTTGACAGGATGCTGCGAGTTCTCTCCATCCCGACTCCCCCTGCCAACGCGGTGAAAAGAGTAGTAGATAGATAGATCATGGTCATGTGACTGAATGCAAACACCACCTTTAGATCACCAAGCTATAAGGTTTTAGTTTCATAAACTTCGCCAATGACTTCATATAAAATGTTTTTCAGTACCTGCAGCTGACTTTGTGGTTAGACTGCTCTTGTCCCCACAGACCTAATTGTCCCTAATTAACTAATTGTCAACTGGATAAGGCAGAACTTTTGAGTCCATGCTTTCAATTCCAGGGGACTATTTAACCTGTGCACCTGGAGGTGCACAAAAATTAATGAGCCACAAGTAGTTCAGCATTTGCAGCATATCTGCAAAAGCTTGTTAAGAAACTTCTGTCTTGTAGCTGCTGAGCTCGCTAACACTCAGCGGTAGTTTTTGTATACAGTCTTCGAAGGTCGAAGAAGCTCCTGTATAACCCGGTTATTTCCCTGTAGGAGCAAGCATG
This sequence comes from Arothron firmamentum, assembly GCA_016586285.1. Classification (NCBI taxonomy): domain Eukaryota; kingdom Metazoa; phylum Chordata; class Actinopteri; order Tetraodontiformes; family Tetraodontidae; genus Arothron; species Arothron firmamentum. The sequence goes on from BJFM01000378.1 coordinate 9,346, forward strand.
GCTGCAAAGTACAACTGTGGCACGAAAAGCTGAAAAACAGGCCAGAAGTCTGGAGAGAAGAGTTCTGACAACACTTGACAGATTCTAATCTTTGCCCTCCTCTGGTTTAAAGAGACAGACGTTGCAAGCATTTGAAGAACACATGTTAAGAAGCATGAAGCAGCTCCTCCACCGCCACCCTTTGGCTGGATTGGGGTTTCTGCTGCCTCAATCTCCACATCTCCTGCGCTTTCAGTGAGGTCATTATTGAACATTTCACCGCCGTAGCTGCGGAGCGGCCTGAGCTGAGCCTGATAACAGGTTACACATGCTGGGGTCGTGTCTGTGCACGGCTCTGGTTCATATTCTGGGCTCACAACGTTGCTCTAACAGCAAATAGATGATGCCGAGAGCCTCATTCACCAACGGACCTGCATTTGTTTGGTCAGAGTTTGAATAAATCACCCCAGAAAGATGAAAACCGTCCGAGGAAGGAAGTCCACGTTTGTTTGAAACGAGCGGCTGGTTTGGGACTGCAGCCACAGGTCGCCTGTATCTCCAGCTACCACTGATGTCTGAAATACTGATGATTTACTGTGAACAGGTCTGACTAATCGCAGTTTAGTCAGTTTAGTTTGTGACTAATTACAGTGTGTGTGTGTGTGTGTGTGTGTGTGAGTGTGTGTGTGGGTGTGTGTGTTGTTGCTGTTGCCTTCCAGCAAGGTACAATAGTGGGCGAGCTTCATCCTTGCACGGTGCAAAAGAGCCGCGGTGGAATGAGCCAGATTGCCACGTAATAGCTGGACTTGAGAAAATTGTCGGGCACAGAAAAGGGGTCGTCTGACTGAACAATGATCCCTCCATCCTGCGAGAGCCTGTGATACTGCGGCATTTGTCAAACCCTGTCAGGCCCCTTACGGAAACCAGAGCAGCTCCTAGAATAAAAACAAGAAAGAAAAAAAATAAAACCATACTGATGTGTTGCTACAGAAACAAAGCTTGGTTGGATGTGAGCTCGATTGCCTCCACTATTGAAGGAGAGTCTGTTAGGTTTAACTGAATGCAAAGCTGGGGCTCAGTCTTTAAACTTTAAAACCATCCCGCTGTTGCAGTGAAAGCCCACGCGGTAAAGCCCACGCGGTAAAGCCCAGCTCCGGCTCCGAGCGATGGCGCGAGCCGACGAGCCTCGACTTCAGCTGTTCATGGAATGAGGTGCAGATTCAAACGCGCTGTTGCTTGCACCCTCGGTCGATAAAAGTCTCATTAAAGGCAGCATTATTCAGACGCAAAGAGGCACCGCAGACATGGAGCATGTTGAAATGATGAGTTAAAATTGCAGGGGCCGGGTGATGTCAGCGATGAACAAACGCACGGGACGTCTGCCACATCAGGAAGATGATGCTGTGAAGGTTAGAAGTCTGACTTTCTCACCGATGACAAATGGAGGCTGGTGCGTTTTTTTCCTCCCACATGTGAGAAAGGATGATGCTAATCTGGCCAATCTCACAAAGCAAAGCCCACTGTAATAACAACAAATAAATAAATCACCTTTTTAAGTGTTAAAGAAATGGCCAGCGGTGGTTTTATGTGCTTGAAATGTTTAATGTTTAAATGTCAGAACATGAGAAACGGCTTTTTTCTGCTCCGAAGCGGTGTTAGCTGGAGCAGGCGGCAAATCTGCTATTGTTAAAGGACACCAACTTATTGTGTTTATTATTGCCTCCAACTGGGTTTAATTTATTCAGGATTAAATAGAACTCTTGTTTTTTCACTGCCTCTTGGAAAATAGAGGATGGGGGTGCTTCATATCTTCTGAGGATGGGCAAACATTAGCAGAGCAGTGCTGTAAGGAGCAGCAGAGACATGAGGCGCCACAAAAGTGGTTTTCAGAAGACAAAACATTTAGCCTGAAGTTCTTTGTTCAAGAGGAACCTTGGGCAACGTTGCAGTGATTCCAGATTCCAGACGAGCACACGGCTCTGCGTGGCCCTTCCGCCGGTGGAGGGACGAAATTCAAGTTATTTCTCGGCCTGTGACTAATTTCTCTACACCTGCTCAGAGCCAGCGCGGGTCAGCCTGTCGGGCAGACGCCTGAGCTTCAGCATCAGCAGAGCACTTTTCAATCCAGCCGTTCTTACGCGGCTCCTGTTGCAATCAAAATTGTGCCGCGTTGCTTCGCGGCGAACCGCTGAGCAAACGGTTTTCCTGACAGATCTGGAGCACTGGTCCTGTTCTGTTTAACAACCCTGGATTATGACTGTTACAGCGTGCAAACTTGTCATGTTTCTGTTGTCCTGACGTGCTGAGCTCTTGCAACCACCAGGTGTTCTTTCCTTGCGCCGCTGTGACTCGCATCGTTAGCGGTTTCATTTATTCCTCTCGTGTTTTTGTTGATGAGAATCTATTCAAATATTCAGCTCGTAGCTCTCTGCCAAAAAGACAAGTTGACTGTCACACTCTTCAGAAGTCTCTTGTTTTAGATTCAAATTGATTACAAAGCAAATTTGACATGGTGACGCTAATGGTGCATCAGTAGAAGTAATTAAAGCGGTTGTGTGTTTCTGTGATTAAAAACAGGCCCGAGATCAGCGCCGACGACCGTGACACTAAATACCTGCTGGTGAACAGCTGCTTCTGAGCTCTGAAGACAGCGCAGGCTAGAACGCAAAAAACGCAATCAGCTGGGGCCTAAGTCCATGTTCTTCATTTTTCTCTGCAGATCAGAACGTCGGTGGACGGAGCCTCTCCAGAGATGTTTGGAGTGAGTTCACGCCAGGACTTTGTTGTATTTGAACTGGCCTCGTGTGGGCTGATATTTAAAGATTTTAACTTTTTCCTCAATCTCACTTCAGGGTTTCGGCTCTAATAAGTAGGCTAGACGGTGGCTGTGAGCTGTTTTTCTGCTCAGTTTCATCCCTGTATTCTCAAAACACCCAAAAATCTGCAATAAAAGCTCTATAAACACAGTTAAACTAGGCTATGCAGGCAGTTTGTATCAAGCAAAGTGCTCCTCTGCACACAGAATGATGTGGAAGCAGGAGTACAAAACGCTCACCGCAAATTAAACATATTAACATTTTAACCGCCCCTTCTGCAGCACACCGCAAATGTTGGAGTGGAGGATTTAATTTATTTGGTTTACAGTCCATTGAGATGGTGGTCTTGGTGTCAGTGAGAAGTGAAAACAATTATGCTGGGAGCAGAGAGGCTCCCAGTGTCCCTTTTGTTCAGTCGGGGCCTCTGTGATGCAATTAGGGAAGACAAATATGTAACTAGAGGAGCACTCAGAGAGCGAAAACCTCTGTCAACCAGCCCATTTCCCCACGTATTGTAACTTCCACCTGCAGTACGTACAGACAGGCAGTAGTTAGTAGGTTGCTTTATGATCCTTCGGCCTTTGAAGTTGGCATGCGATCTTTGAAAGACCAAAGGTCAAAGTCCTGCTGGAACATCACCAAAACTGACTTTTATTCCATGGCCCATTAGCAACATTTGCTGAAAATTTCATTAAAATCCATTTGGAGGTGTTAGGTGGTAGTTTTCAAGCACAAACCTTGATATGCAAGAAAGTTTTGTCCTGTTTTTAGTATCTCTGGTGTTTTAATGGTTTTCTGGTCTTGTCTGAGAAGAACAGAACAACAGCTTTCAGCACCAGGACATTCATCTGGCTTCATCTGAGCCTTCTGCTGCTCACAGACATTTGCTTTCGTCAAAGTGTTCTCCATAAAATCTAGGATTTTTGTCTATAAAAGCCAAGAAGAAATAGTTAAATCACCCTTTCTCCATTACAGAAATGAAATAATATAATATAATGCCAACTAAGAACTGATCAGCTGATCATTTATCGCCACCTCGTTAGAGAATAAGTACACTGTAAAAAGTTTGCAGTCGGGCTGAATTTGGCAGCGTTTCCTGTGTTACGCTGAGCTGAAATCTTAATGTGCCGCTGCAGCTGTTTGTGCTCTCTGCGTGAGCACACTCCATACATCCACAGGAGAGCACGCTGTAGTGGTTCGTACCCTCTGAGTGAAACCAACAGCCGTCCCGCGCGTGTGTTCAGTCATCAACCCTTCCAAAACCAGGAATCTCTGACCTATCGGCACAAAGAGGATTAGATTTTGGACTTGTTCAAACCTTGTTCCCAAGGTAGCGTATTGTTTCCCAGACCAGTAGTACTGCCATACTTTTTCTTTTTTTTTTTTTCACATTTTACATCATATACATATTAAATATGGCAGGCCACAGCCTGCTTGTAACACATTCTTGGTGTTTGGCTGCTATATTCAGACCCACCGGACGCTGCTGTCTTCATCTAGCTTCTTGCTAAGCACAGTTTGAACTATATCTTTGTAAGGAACCTTTATTCAATAAGGGAGCTGAATAGCCAAGCTTGTGGGCACATCGACCTCCTTGCTGTGTGTTAATTCTGTTAATTCTGCTCTACAAACCTTTATAACACCTGGTGGATCATGTGGTGCCCGTTAGCTCGTCATGTCTTCAAAAACCAGGATAAAGTGTAATCGGTTGCGCGGATATCATTTAAATCATCACGACAACAGGTATTTACACTTGGATGATGCTTTTTTTATTATTCCTGTCAAGTGGAGATTGATGTTCCTGCGATGAGAGCTACACTGATGCTCATTTGCAGACGTACCTAGTGGGTCTGTGTTTTAATTTACAGCAGCAAATGAAAAGGAGGCACGATACAGGGAATACATGACACCAATAAGGCGCATCCCTAGCACAGGGCATACAGAATGGGGTTTGTGTGTGTATAGGGTTCCTACTTAATGTAGGAACCCTATACCCTATGTGCACTTAATTGCATCTGCAGATTTCATCCGTGCAGTCAGAGAGTGTCTCATTTTATGCTGTTTACTATAAACTGGATAAACTCTCCAAGGAAAATGCTGCAGAAAGCAATGTGCGCCAAGGCAAAGTGCATCTGATGACTAGTGACAACAGAAACACATTATCCTAAATACGTCTTGTCTCTGACTGCAGGGCTTACCGGGGGCACACCAGCAAAGTCCTTAAAAGCCAAATAAATCTTCAGCCGTCCTTCTGTTTTCGCTCGTTGGAGGCCATTCTGGGTTAGCTCGCATGCGTGGAGAGTGCTCTTCTCCCTGACGGCGTCAGCGGCGCGTGGAGGGGAAAAGAGGGTCTTTTCTGTTTCGTTCTCTTCTCGCCGCCTCTCTGAGGATCGCATGTGATGCTGTCCCCAGTTAACGCGCAGGAACATCCGGGGTTGCTGCAGGAAACAACACAACCCACAACCCTGTTTGTTTTTTTCCCATCAGCTCACAGTACTCGGCCTTCATCAGGCCGCTGGCGGAGCTTCATGCAGGCCTGGATCCTTATTTGGGTTCTTTCTTCTCATCTTTAATATCCAATAAAGCAGAGTGTGTTTATATTTTCACCCACAAGAAAACTCCTTTTTAACAGGGCACAACGATGGAGTCAGTGATACCTGCAGAAAGAAGGAGGTGTAAAGTCACCTACAAAGCTGCTCAAAGCTGGAACCTGTGGCTTTCCAGGCACAAATGTTTTGCGTCACTCAGATATCACCAACGCCGCCTGATATTACTTGGGCCTGGTGACAGAATCACCGTCCCGATAAGATTCATTTAACCGCATGACTTATTAATGAAATAAAACAACAATATTGCTAAATGAGAGTGGGAAGAAAGAGGAGACAGGAAATACAGTGCCGGCTCCAGGCCTCAGGCACCTAATACTTGTGGGAGAATTGGGTTGCCAAGGCAACAGAGCATCCGGAACAGCAGATGAGCTTAAATACATTTTTTATGAGATGGTACAAAATGCAGGAAGAAAGGTAAATTGAGCGCAGTGGGGACAATTGTGGCGTAACTGTAGGAGCGCCGGGACAGAATGCGGCAGTCCCCCACCCACACACCCACCCGCCACAGCCGCCAACGGGCCGCGTAGTCTAACAGGGTAATTTCATAACAAGCAAACTGAAATCCGCTACAAGCGACGTAAATATAAGGTAATCACAGAAAATCCCCCTCTGTGAATAGAAGCTGGAGGAGATCCAAATGTGGCTTATCTTGGTCTTATATCAGGACTGAGACAGGAAGAGATCTTATTGTTGACACAGCAAATAAACATCGGGCTTCTCAGGCGTCTGGTTCTCTCCCATCGCTCCAACCCGTCTAAAATAATCTCTTCAAAAGCCACATCAATGATGATGATGATGATGATGGTGGTGGTGGTGGCGGTAGCACATCTGGAGAACTAGCGTGTTCCAAACATGCTGGGGGTGAAAGGACACGTTCCACTGCTGCTGGTCCCGTCCGTTTCTACTTTCCAGACCCCTCCCGCTCTTTCAAGGAGCTGAAAGCAGCAGCCTGGTGGCTTCCTGGTCCGTGATGAGCTGGAGAGTCTGGAATGATTGCCCGCTCAGGGAGAGCTTTGACAATCAGGGCGGCTTTTCCAAACCTCCACTCTGGTGCTGCGGGGCTCTGAAGAGGTTTCCAGCAGCAGAAAAAAAAATAAAATAAATTTAGCATTTCACTCACAAAACAAACAGGAAGGGCTCCTTGATGCTCGAGGATAAGCGTGATGTGGAGTCAGGAGTTTGGAAGGAAGCCGTTTCTTTTGGTGTTCCACAAAGTCTCTGATTCGCTTTTAAAAATCCAAGACCAGATTACGCAGATGGTGTGATGCAGCTTGAGTAGTAACCAGATCAGAAGGTGATTTCACCTCACACCTCCTGCCCTCGGTTCTCCTCCGTCCTCGATGTTCCGGTTTGTCCTCCCAGAGGCGGTGACCACGGTGCAACCACCGCGCCGCATAATGACATTTTCTCCTTTCGGCCCAATTTTTTTCCTCCCCCTCTTCCATCTGTAGGTCCTCGCTCCCACTGGGATTACCACACGCCCGTCTGCTCAAACAAACAGTATTTGGGTAAGAACTCGGTCAGGGGCGAGAACTCGTGCACGTGGCTGGGTTAGTGCACTTTTTTTTTCATATAACTGAGGTTCCTTTGGGAAATTATTGGCCTACAAATGACACATTATTTAATTTATATTTCAGTGGTTTTTGCACAAGAAGGTCCTGATTGGAGTCTCTCTATAGCACTGTTGGAAGTTTTGTTACCCACAAAAAAAAAAAAAGAGTAATGATGGGTTAATTTGGGATGCTGGGTTAATTTCTAGATAGATGGGTAAGACTTCTTTGCACCGCTCTTTGCTTCAGGGGTCCGCTGTCAGCTGGAACCCTCACATCCATCCCAATTACCCTCTTCTGCTGCTTGTCCTCCACCAGGCGAACAGCCGTTTGCCAGAGTGGAACTGGAAGTCCCGCAGGATCTGACTCCGTTGTTCACTCTTCCTGGCATTCCCATTCATCCAAATTTATTCAGCCTGCAGAGGATCCCAGATGTTCCAGCACACTGTTCCCATCACCCCCCCCCCCCCCCCCCCC
>BJFM01000378.1:22408-42952 GCA_016586285.1 Arothron firmamentum
TGACTTTGTATTTGCCACTCAGGCTTAAATTGATTCATGCTTTAAATGTTTATAAATGTTTATTCATGCTGTGCTGCTCTTCTGTATTTTACTCTATTTTTCCCCATTTGGTTACTATGGCAACAAGAGGAATGAATTAAGCTTTTTTTTAGGGTGCTGTTGTTCTTGAGTGGTGCTCGGTGACAATTTTCAAACATGTTTCTGATCCTTACGGAACTTCTGGCCAATAGTTGAATATTATCGGCACACATTCCCGTTCTGCGGCTGTTGTCTGTCTGTCGGTGTGTTGATCCTGTTTCCTGACGCGTGCCAGAATCACCAGAAACTGTAACAACGCAAGAAAACAGCTTCTTTTACAGCAGACTTCCAAACCAAATAGTTGTTTCTCTGAAACACAAAACGCTTGAAAGGGCTGGGGAGGTCAGATGAAGCATCAAAATAAGCCCAGAGCAGGTTTATATCTGTCCAAAATGATGACTGTGGCTGTGGAAATAAAGAGTCAAATCCATCCTTTCCCCCACCTTTCCTGTTAATTCAGCTTTTTGCATGCTGTTGATATAATTGTAAATTATGGTTCAGCCATCCATGTGGTGATCTTGACAAAGGTGACAATGATGTAAAACAGACAGGAAAACTAATTCCCATCTTTCAGATTTGGCATCTTCTTTTGCACACATGACACAAAATGCTGCAGCCCAGTGGTTCGCTCAGATAATGCTGCAAAAAAAAAATTGCCTTTTGAAAATAATCAACTCCAGATTTGACCAAGCATCACGATTGACCGGGGGAGGTCCTGTGCGTGATTTGAAAGTCAGCGAAACTGGATATTTATTTGTCTTTAGATAGCGAGAATGTTTCTCATTAATTGGACGTCATTTCCTTTCAAGGATGAGAGGGAAGGGAATGAAACATGGGGTGCAGAAGTGCTGCGCCCGCTCGGTCTCAGAGTTCCGGCGTTTCTCCACATCGGGTGGTTTGGTCCTCAGGTCAGGACGTTAGGGGAGTGTTCCAGGCATCACTTACGGAGAAGGAGGAGGGCCTGAAGGCCGACCCACGGATTAACTTAACCATCCATCTGGAGCCCCTCAGGTCCTCTTGGAGGAGCTGGAAGAGGCTGCTGCGAAGAGGATGCTCTTTGTACACAAAAGAGTCTATAGGTTTAGAAAGACACGGCAATATTCAAACGATGGACGTTGTTATTACAGAAGTTGAACGCGCCCTGAAGAAAACTGTATTGGGTCTCCTTCACATCACCGAACCGCCACCAAAACTGACCTTCACCAACCATTTCTCTCCATCATCTCCTCAGCCGCAGCGATATTTAAGCATTGTGGGAGGTGTCCGCCCTGTGAGAGCACAGAAGCGGGCGCCTCGGCCTTATGATTCTCTGCAGCACATCCATTTCTGCCTAATTAGATTATAATGAGTGCTTTCTATTACAGGCTAATACACACACACACACACTGTGTGTGCGCGCGCTGACACAGGAGCTCCCAGATCGCTTTGCTTTCTTGCAGAACTCTTTCTTTCTGTCAAAATAACCTCGTACGATCACATCGAGGTGGATCCAACTGAGCTCGGGACTCTGTGTCCGTGTGTTGTCCCAACTTGTCTGCATCCGACCCTTGTGGTCGCCTTTTTTTTAACGCCATCAGCGGAGTCAGACTCCCTCCCAGCTGTTTGGCCTTCGCTCCTCAAATGGCACTAACTGACACATCTGCTGACCATCTTCAAAGAGGAGCGCCAGGACAGAAAGCCAGCGTTTTCACACCTACGCCTGACCCTCATCCCACATTGTGTCTTTCGCGCAACATAACTGGAACTGGAACTGAGCAGCGAAGGAAGGCTGAGGAAGCGCCCACAACATCCTTCACGTCGGTTCTTCCAGGTGCCAAAAACGAGCGCGAGATCTGTCATCAACGCACACATAGCGGCACACGCCTGGAAGCCAAGCGTGGTTGGGAGCTCACACCGGAGCAGCAGCTGGTAGGCCAGCAAGTAATCGAGAAGATTAAACTGCGTTTTTGTTTTTTAAAGATGAAAAATGAGCGCTGGAAAGAAAGTAGATGTGCTCTTGTGAATATTTCATGAGCTTGAATGGGGGGGGGGGGCGGTAGCTGATGTTGATTCAGCAGATTCGCTCAGCGTTTGATTCGCCGTATGGATCGTAAATAAGCTGCGGTATCACTGGATGCAGCCAGGAGGCAGCGTGCATGCTGCTGATGGCGCCTTAACCGGGCCCTTAGACACGAGGGCCCAGGCGGAATCTGACCGGCCGCACAGAAGGACGCTGGAGGCCAGAGATTTCACCCGAAGGCGTCAAACTCTAGCTTTGTTGGCTAATGGCTAGCGCCCCCGTGCTCAGCCCTGCTCTGGTGGACAACTGGCTCAGCCACGTTTCCGTCAGGCAGGAGATCAAGTGTTTCCACAGATTACCGTGGACCACTGACAGATGATCACAGCCGATCAAGCAGCATTTTATCCTCAGAGCTGGTGTTGGTGATGGAAAAAGGGCAGCTCGAGGACGCATAATTAATGAACTTTCACCACCTATTCCTAACCGGTGTCGCTGGGGGTGCTGGAGTCCATCCCAGCAGTCACTGGGTGAGAACCGACATCATGGACACCCTGGACATCACCTGTCCATCACAGGACACGCACATCAATTCGTTTAGTCTCCCAACAACATGTTTTTCATATAAGGAAGCTGGCGGACCCATGTGGGTGTTACTATCAGCTCCTTTGAAGAACCTGCTTGAGTGGCTGCACATCTACGCGCACGTCATTTCCAGTTTGATGAACATGAAACAAATTAGCATCCGTCCATGCCACGTTGAATAAATGTACTCAATATATGGCGGCGGCGGCTGTAATGAGTGTGTTCATGTCGCGAACATCGCTGGTTCATTAAAGGCGCCTAATTACCATTTCAGAGTGAGCGATAATGGCCGTAGCGGTGTGAGGACAGGAGAGAGCTCCAGTATGAATCAAATCAATTTAAAGGGTTGACTTGCACAATGAATTCAATTCAGCTGATGAGATGATGGTTCTGCTTCGGCAGACAGGAGGGGGTGGGGGGGGAAGAAGACAAGTCTGCCTCTCCACACGAAAGAACAACGCTCTGTCTCTCTGCAGCAAATGTCAGCTCTGTTACCTGGTAAACAGGAGGAAGAGGAGGAGAAAGTCTCATCATACAGCAAAACAATCAATCATGACAAGAGCCGAGGCGGGCGGTGATCATTATACTCTCACACACACACACACACACACAAATCAAACATTTCCGACATCCTAACTCACAGCAAACCACCTGACCTGACAGGAAGTCCTCCTGCTTACCGCTGAAATATTTCGCTTTCTGTTTTTCTATTTAAATGCAAATTAAGCAGCAGTTCTCACAAGCCAAGGATGTTAATGTAATTAAATATTTAACTTATTGAAGCCGAAGAATTTTTGGCCCCGGCTTTGCATTTTTCATATAAAAAAGAAGTCAATAGCTGCATATTGTAAGTGACTGGATGAAGCGCTCCAGCCTCAGCACTCCTGCGTAATGCTGGTGAAGCTCAATTAGATGCTTATTTAAAAACAAAAGTTGATCAAACTTCTTCAGTTTGACACTGTTTTCCTGTGCCCAATCCTGTCACATGAAATGCCCACACGGGATTGGGGCCCACTAGTAACTAGCAGCGTTTGAATGTGACCCCAGACATCCCTGACCTTTGCAAAGCGTGACCGACGAGACACGTGACAGAGCCAGAAGCGACCGACGCTCACCGGCCGCACAGGCAGGTGTTCCTTTGACTCTGCAATGTTCAAAGAATGCGATTTGCGGGTTGGTGGAATGAGCAGGTGACAGGGGCTCATTATTGCGACTGTAGCTCAATAAAGCGGCACCGCCCAGGGGACGGCGCAGGGGGTGCTGTTCTGCAGCTGTCTGACAACTTCCCTCTTTACAGAAACAGATTTGGTTACCGTGGGAAACCTGTCGAGACCATTTCAGCTCAATGAACTGCAACTTGGGCTGCAAATGAGAAACGCGCTAGCAAATGTGAAAATGAAAAAGAGGTTTTTTTTAATGAAAAGTGGCTTCACGTCACAATACAGCCGAAGAGTAAAGTGATGCAGAGACGGCAAAGACCAAATGAAGCACGCTGATGCTTCACGGGGACATCTCTCTCACTGTGTTACACGCTGTGTTACACTCTCGTTCTCGTTCCATAAACCTACACCTCTGAGACACCTTGCAAGTTGCACATAACACCTCCATCTGTATTAGTTGTGCCGCAAAGAGACCTGATGACCTCGCCGCCGCCGCAGGTGACATAAATCCTGATGTCATTTTCCTTGACCATCGATGATGGATTTGCGGCGTGCTGACGGTTCAGGTCAGTGCCGAGCACGGCAAGGGGAAAGGCTGTGTGGGTCCGATGTGTCCCTTCACGCTTGTGTTGCTGCCGTGACACGACCGCAGACGTAGGGTGTCCAGATTTTCAAAACTGGGACACATTTTGTTTTATACATTTTTATCTAATTTTATATTTTCTGCAAATTCTCACCAACATAAGAGATTTTATTTTATTTTACTCAACTGAGGTGATACAACTTGGAAACATTTATTTGCTCTCTAAAATAAGTGCATAACGCATGCTCTGAGGTTATCTTTCTGACCCTGAGTATTTCAGGCTAGAGTGGACCTTTTTCAGGAAGCTGGTTTGCAGTGATCCTTTCATAGAACTCAGAACAACGATCGTGAAAGTTACCCTGAGTAATGAGCTGAGCTGTCAAGGTGTCCAGTCCCAGGCGGTTTCATGGGCCAATGAGCATCAAGCTACAAACACGTGGAACATTTTAATTGGTTCAGATTACAGATCGCTATGACAGCTGTGTGATTGACATGCACATGGGCCAAAGACAACGAGTTTCAACCGGAATGCACTGTAATAGCCTTAATGACTTGTTACCATGCGTAATGTTGTGTTGTTGATAAAAGAAAAACGAAGAAAAGGGGACGCCCGGGACAGGGCTTGCATAAAACTGGGACAAAACAATGGGGCTGTTGAAATCCGCCAGGTGACAGGAGACACACGGCTCAAAATCGGGACGTCTGGTCACCCTACGCAGACGCCTAATGGGAACTGACGCTCAGATGTGAGGCTGCACAGCTGTTGGCTGTAGCTCCCTGCACATCTGGTTCAGTTTAGCAGAGTTCAGGTTCAACTTTTTAAAGAAGCTGCAAATTTTGGTTGCGTTGGAGCCCTGCTCCTGCTTCGGAGAATAAACAGCCTGACATCTGTAAAAACACAACACCCCAGTGAATAGCTCGATGCTAGCTGCTACATTAAATGGCCGTGAATCTCCTGCAGGTACCCGCGGGAATAGAGCTTCCACATGAGTGAATGCGACACAAGTAGCCGTGACAAAACGTCGATAACCGAGGAAATGGGGATTTGAGCGGGCTCTGGCTTTAAGACACGCCTCACTCGTGGCTAATGCATAATTAATGCCTTTCGCTGCCTTTACTGCGGCCTGCATGCTTTCCTCTAAACACACACAAAAAGTTTTGAGACAAAAGAAGGATCTGGGGGGAAGCATTCAGCGATGTCGCTCGAATTCTGACAAAGTTGCCACAGGTGATTCTTTGGGTTTTCATGCAAAAAAAGCCCGAAATGAAAAGACTGACTACGGCAGGAGTGTTCTCAGAGAGCCTGGAGGTGGATCAGCAAATCCAACGATTTCCTCTTTCAAGCAGGGTTGTTATCCCGCTGCGCCGGATATAAACGAGCTAACGAAACATTTAATTTCACGAATAGTAGCGATACCGAATGAAGGTTCCTGTGTTCCTGGCCTGTTTCCGTATGTTGTTTGGAGGGGGAGGAGACCATGGTGGCGCCTGCGGAGCATTAAGTCCCTCCCTGCCTCGCCAGCTTCTCCACTCCTTCTCGAAAACTTTCCTTGGATCCTCAGGGGATGTAATTACTGCGCAGTCAACTCGAGAGCCATAGTGTAAGCGAATGCATCCCCCTCATTGAATATTCCTGGCTGTTATTTATAACGGCTTGATTCAAAGAAGGGCTGTTGCTCCGTCTTCCTTTGCTAAAATGAATACAGCCCTGTCGTAATTAAAGGGCTTGTAGTTTGAATGTGCAGACAATCGGTGCATTGTGTAGCGTCGGCTTGGGGCTGCGGTGGGAAGCCGTATCATTTAGGCCCGAGCGGTGACATTTAACGACTCGCGGCGCGCTCAGAATAGAAAGTACAATCTCACACACAGATGGAAATATTGATCCATTTGCAATCATATTCCGCACGTCGCCGTGAATAATATTGCGGCTTTTATTTTCCCAGCAACGAGCAGAGGGCCGACATCACCTCTATAATGGCACCGCAGTCGATGCAGAAGTGACTTTCCTCGTAATTTGTGCCTTTCTCACGGCTCATTGGGCTCGTATTGAGTTTGATCATTCTGTGAGCCATATGGCAACATTTAGGAAGCCATTGTTCAGGTTTCTGCTGAACAAATGTGGCAAAAAAAGACCTTTTATTTAATTTGTTGTTCTTTTATTCAAAAATCAATCAATATATCTTGCCGTCCTTGATTCAACATTTATACTTGGAGGTATCTGTTGCGTTTCAATAGACTCAATGTCATTTCATCAAGTCTCGTCTGCTTTTATTTTGCACACAGAACCTGGCTTCCTTTTGGAATCCATCCATGAACTGCAAATGGTCCAAAACTTTCCAGAAGCCCGACGTTCGATCAGGTCACACCTGTCCGTATTATCCATGAAATCCTTCTCCTCACACTGAAGTCCATTAACAACCTGGTCCTCGTGCATCTCTCTGATCCTTGTCCGTTTGTCCCGTCCACCAGTGTGTATTCCTGCGGCCTAGTCTGCGGCCATTCTAAGGGTTTCACCAAAACTCGCTTCAGCGGTTGGCTTCTTTTCCGAGAGTTGGAGGTTTATAGTTGGGCCCACCATAATGAACAAGTCAAGTATTTGTGTGCAGACAAAAATGATCATGAAACGTTTTCAAAGACGGAGACGCGTTGAGTCTAGATTTTTGTTTGCTTGTTTGACCGCTCGTTCGGTATCTGAAAGAGAAGAAAGGAAAATTCTGCCCTAAGTCTGCTGCTAGCTTGCCAGCTACATCATCTACATCAATCATGTCCTGCGCGTTAGCATCGCTGCCAGCAGACGCTGCGTCCAGAGTCAGTGTGTGTGCAACGCATACTGGGCTGTTTTTGCGCCTACGGACGTACCGGGACACACACCTGCTGGTGCTGATCGGGTGATGTTCCCAGCAGCAGAGGGTGATGATGCCAGCGTGCACACACACCCAGATCTTCTCCATCTAATCGGAATTGTTTGTCTTTTTTCTGTGAATCATGGACGTCTCAGTAATTATTCAGGCTGCTGCGTTGTTGTGATTAGTCTGGGGGATGAGGAGACGCGGGGGACCATTCGTGAAGACAAATTTTTTTCCCGTCGTCTGAAACTTGATCGAAAATCTAGCACACAAAAGCGGAATTAAGAAGAGCTTTCACGTCAACCGATTACATCACGGCAGTTTGGAACAACACTTGAAGGTAGAAGAGAAGAATTTGCCCGTGCACAGATCCAGGCCGCCCTGCGTCTGCGCCTTGATCACACGGCTTACATAATATAATTAAGCAGTTTAAACTGGATATATTGACGCAGGCAATAAACAGAAGAGTGTCACGGGGTGAAAATCCCATCGGAGCCACCCCCTCTCCGTGCAGCCCTCCGCCCGCCGCTCTCCGCCCCTCGTCTCCCGGCTCGGCGTATGGAGATTGATAACAAATAAAGTCTTTTTCACTCGGTGCCAGGAACTGCTAAGAGGGATCCGTTTATTCCACAGCTTTTGGGTGTGTGTGTGGGGGTGGGGGTGGGGGGGAGCCTCACATCCTACCAGCTGGAGGATGAGGAGGCTGCATCTGAGAAATAATATTCACTGAAAACAGGAAGTTGGTTAAAGCTGACTGTGGGATCCTTTCGATTATAGCAGCATTTGAATTATTTAGCACAAACGGCGAATCGCTGCTGGTACTAGGTGGGGGCGGGTTACCGGGGATAAGTAAAAGGAGATGAGCAAAAAATATAACTGTGCAAATCGAACCCCGAGTGCTGAATTTTAAAAATGAAATGAATTATTCATGAATAATCACTCCTGGCAGTGATTGCGCGAACACAAATTGTGAGAGGTGGCGGCGCCGACGAACGAGCGGCAAACACAACACATTTAAAATGTAAATACTTTTATTAAGCCACCGACAGGCACGCGATAAAGTCGAATTAGAGGTGCGGGAGTTTGACTTTTGATTTAGTGACAGTCAGCAGGAGGCTGCCACGCTTGCGCGACAATGCAGACTGCTTATCTGTGCAGCAGAGAATGAAGGAGCACGACACTTTTTGCAGGGAAACGCTGATAGTCTCCCGCATTTGTATTCAAATTTGGGCTCCAATAAACAGACGGTTTCCAGGAAAAATAGAAAAACCAGAATTCACAGCAAGCAAAAATAAACAAAAACTATTTATAGTCATATTTTGCCTCACCTTAAAACCTCTTAAGCGTCATTGTGGTTAAAAGGTCATTAGTCAATGTAAACCCTTTGACTTGAACATGTGATACAACCTGGAGGAACAGTCCTTCCACTCAGATCTCTGCAAGGTCATGACATTTTTGAACTTCCAGGGTTGTATTTTACGTTTATTTTCTCAACATAGCTGATTAAATCCACATTTCCTTGAGTTACCGTACTTTTAAGTCCATACTTAAGAGTTTAAGCTAAGATAACCCTTAATCTGTTCCATAACGGGGAATTTTGCAGTATTGCAGCAGCAATAGGATACAAATTGAACGTGAACAGCATGCAAAGGAGAGTGATCCTTTGGTGGATGTGCGTTTGAGAGAAGGAAGGAAGCAACATTAACATTAACATTGTTAAGTCTTGCGCCTTAGACTGCACACAAACACCCCGATACGGTGGCAGCGCCGAAAAAGCCAAAAGATTTTAGCCAGAAGATTTTATATATAATAAAAGCTGTGAAATAAAACTGCAAGATAAGATGTCGCCGGAAGAATCTGAATTAAATCTATTTGATTTTTTTTTTTTTTTTGTCTGACAATGTGACTTCATTTGACTCATTAGCAGCGAAGGAGTGATTGAGGGTTTTTTTTTTCAAATGTGTGAACATCCACGTCAGCTGTCCCTGCCTAAAGAAGGTGGGCTGTCACGTGTGTGCGTGTGTGTGCGTGTGTGTGTGTGTGTGTGTGTGTGTGTGTGTCACACATGTTTCTGACATGACAAGGTCTAGTTGTGATTATGTTTATGCTTCAGTAGGAGTGTGACATCTGGGAAAGCTGGTTTTATGCAAACTGAAAACGAAGCAGAGCCGCGAAGGTACGTATGGAAGTGAACGTTCTGTCTCCCTGCAATAACGGACGGTTCCATCATGCTTCCCAACAATATATAGCTTAAAAACATGCCTAGTATCCAGCGTTGCATTTTTCTTGGCTAATTATTGCTCTGTTCTCACTTACAGCAACGTCCACACCTCGGTGGACCAGCTAATTTTTATACAACAATAAAAAATAAAAAAAAAAGGAAAAAATCAAAAGGCTTCATTTGTGAAGTGAGACTGTGTTAATGCTGAGCTAAAGGCTAATTAGGTAGGTGTAATTTGTAAATTATGGCTCGGATGTAAAGGATCTGCTGCGGTCCAATGCGGTTAATTATGGTTGTAATTCATTTTGATGGGTTTGTGCTGAAGCCGGTGGCTTCATAGCTGCTTGAATCAGCTGAGATAATGACCCCCAAGCATGAGACCCAGGTAGAGGACGTGTGATTCACACTGGGACGACAGGACTCGGAATAAACAGCAGAGTCAAGCAGAAGGAAAGCTAGAAAGATTCTGATAGAGCTGTGCGGCTGCCATGGCCTAAAATCTTGTTATCTGCAATCTTGCTGGTAAATTTCTCCATGTTCCAAACCTTCTTGTCTATAAAAACTGAAAGTGTGACTTAAAAATGTGTAACTGTGAGAAAAAAAACCCCAAAAAACTCTGCACTAAAATAAAATTATGCATAATATCTACAATGAAATAAAAGAACACTAGCTCTTCGGCATGTGCAGTCGATTTTCCTCCAAGTATGCCTGTGGCGCTCAGGGACATGTGTATTTACATACAGATATTAAATTGCATGAATCATTAAGGTAGCAGAGGTCTTTGCTTTGATTTACAGGGAGTGGATCCAAGCTAAAGATAGGGGAGATTGTTCCGTTACCAAACAATTCAATCACTCGCCGACAATTTCCCACAGAGGGCGGAAAGGATAAGTATGAGAAGCTGGGCGGGCCTCCTGCACGGAGCAGTCAAGAGCAAAATAATTAACTCACCCTCAAAGGAGGGCTTTGCGTGGCCCTCCACGGTGCGGTGGGTGCCTCTGGTGTGGGAGAAAAGAGAAAGATCTCATTCCACATTCATGAAAATGGCCCTCTCCCTCTCAAGGCATGTGCGGCTCCAGTCTAAAAATACTCCAGAGGTCATTTGCCTGGCTTATTACAATCAATATTTCCCCGCTGCCTCCACCTACCGGGCGGCTCCCAGGTGGAACGGCTGCTCACCACAAACGAGGCTCTGGGATCTGCACAAGCCAAGCGCTGGCTCGCAGGGGTCAGATGTGAAGGAGAGCGCAGTCAAAGGTGGCCCAGGTTAGATCAGGATCAGTTCTGGCCGGGCAGTGATAGTGATGAAGATCTTAGTCGGCGTGAAAGCTTCCAGATGTCCAGATTCTACATGGATTTAAATAGAAATACACAACCTCACTGTGATGTGAGGTGTTGGACACAATTAGACGAGACGGTCGCTCAGGCCCCATGTTCCGCGCAGATAATTGCTGTCGGTTGGTGTAACCCCCCCCCCCACCACCACCACCACCACCACCACCACCCCCACCCCCCAACATTGGTGATCATAAAATGAGAAAGGTTGAGAGTGGTCCCCGAGTGATTTAAATATTTCATTGAGATTTTAATATAAGACCTAAACGCTGAATAATTGACAGGAAGAGTCCTGAGTGAGCTGCACCCAGAGCTAAACGGGTGTCCGCTCAATTATTCAGCAGGACACATTTAGCTCCAAAAATCCTTGTCAGATGGTCTCCTGATCAATTCTTCTTCTAGAAGCAAAACGTCTTTACCTGTCATTTAACCAAGAGGAGGATTTTCTCCTCCTCCTCCGAGGAGAATCGAACAAGAACATGACCGAAATCATCAGGAGCTTTTTTAGCTGTCAGCGGTAAACACCAACACACCCTGAGTGCACACCAGCATCCCAGCTTACATTTTGAATCTCTAGCGTGAATAAGCGACACCAAAAACTGCTCGTTTTCCCCAACTTAGCTCACTCAAGTGACACACTTAGCAAAGGCACCTCTTCTATGCTAATTCTGTTTCTTACGCGTTGAAAAGTTGTTTTGCCCGTCGGCATCTGACGGCAATGGTAAAGCTTCTCTTCCCACACGCCTCCAGTCCAAACTCTGAGGAAAACAGCAGCGTTTCCTTTACTGCGGAAACTGGCTGCAGCCGCCATGTCAGAAAGCGTCGCCGTGTGAACGAGCAAAAGACTGTCATTGTCTGACTGTTCTGCTCCATTGTCTCTTTTGTTCTTTTTTTTTTTTCAACAACCAGACAACAGTAAGGTCTAACTTTCTTCTTCTGCTAACTTTCTTCTACCTGACCTTTAATTGCAAAGGATCTGATCCAAATTGGGCATTGGAACCGCTGTTGCTGCATGGTTGCCGAGGGAACTGCAGTCCCATCCTTTGTTGCGCGCGGACCTCGTTAGAAGATCGAAATCCCAGCTGATGCTTTCTCTTCATGCTGTAGTCGCCTGTAGTCGTAGCAACAGGTGTGAGCGGGGTTCATTTGTAGGTTGTGGCATCTTTCGCGCGCTGCTCGTCACTTTTAAGACAGCTGTCCCTGCTCAGCGCCTAAGATGGTTGTGTAGCGCTAGTGCTAACAACTCAGAAGGTACTTCCTGGAACAGAACCGGGCTTTTTGGGCTCATCTTCTGTGGTGGGTGAGGAAAAAATGGCACCGTTGTTGGAAACGCAATTGGCTGTGGAGCGAAACCTGGCCTCCCAGGCGGCTTTACTTTCCTGCTGTCACATTTCACTTATTTCTCGTGACACAGTCTGAACATTAGCCCAGTTTTCCACATTCACCGTCCCGCTGACGTCGCTGGGGAGAGGCAGAAATAAGCACTCTACGCTGCAGCCGATCAGCGTCTCCCATCAACCCGAACGTGCTCATTTTCAGCGTGCCCGCCACCTTCGGATTGCCATCAAACGGAAAACTTGGCGAAAGTTTTCATCAGGTAGTCTTGCCGTGCACCAGAGGAGAACAATCCACTTTGATCACAACATCTGTGCCGTAGTTCCCCCACTCCTTGCCATGGGAGCAGCCAAATCCTCTCAGCGAGAACCTCTAACCGGGACGGGATGTTCTCCTTGTTTATCCACCAAGGACTGACTGTTAATTTTTCATTTCATCCTTTGAAAGGCATCGGTAAAGTGGGTTTCCTAATTAACCCCGTTGCCTATGCAGATCGAGACAAGAGGTGGCCTCGAAACAACAGGAGCCTTCGGGAGTGGTGGAGAACCTAGTTCCCCGACCTCAAACCTCCACAGTCACCGGCAACCGCAGACCCAGCGAGTCGGCTCCAAGAGCCCAAACCTGAACAGGAGAGGTCAACGCCAACTTCAGAGATGGATCTAATCCTTCTAGATTTTTTTTTTTTTTTTTGTGGTGAGATTACCTTCCTCCAGCCCTCCTGCCGTGAATTGTCTTTTCTCTTTTACCCACTTTGTCCTGCCAGGGCTCCATGTTTATATTTTCACTTTGCTATTAAGTAAAAACAAAAAAAGGGAGGGTATTTGTGAGAAAACATCATTTAAAAAAAATAAGCTGAAGCTGCACTTGTTGGAATTGCTGAGCTCTGAATCCAATTTGTGGACAAAGGAACGCCCTTGGATCAGCGCGGCTCGCCATCGTCAGCGCGGCCTCAACAACTATTTATGTCTTACTGTTAGCTCTTGTAATATTTATTTGTTCATTACGTGTTTCTGAAGCCGGCCTGGATAAAAACACCTCCGGCTGAACACGTCCCTCTCACGGTAACCTTGATGCTCGTTCGAGTGGTCGGAGTAAAAAAAAAACAACAACAACAAAAAAACCTCATTACAAGGAAAAATCAAAGAAATGGAAGGACGAGAGCTTGTTTTTAATCAGGGAGCTGCTCCTCTTAGACTTCCCATTATTTAGTTACTGCAGCGAAGTCCTCCCTGTTTTTGATATTTTAGTTTATTGTATTTATACAGCTGATTATTCAGCCCTTAAAGTGAGCTAATTGTTGCTAAGTGGAAGTGAAGTTTGGACATCCCTCCTTTACACCTTTTGGCGTTCAGGTGACCTTCGACATGGCTCAACAAGGTCAGATCGAAATAGCTCTTTTGCGCACAGAAGCACCCGCACACGTGGTCTGCGCGTGTGCGCCCCATCATGGATCATCATCACTGAGCCTAAACCATCCTCTCTGCTTTACTGGAGGCTCCTGTGGCGTTCCTGTGCTCGTCCATTAAAGCCTGGATAAAAACATCTGCAGCTGTGCACGAGCTCCGCAGAGCAGCCTTGACGACGGTGAGTCATGCTGGAGAGTCAGGTGGCTTTAACACGTTCCTCAACTTTCCCTGTTTTCAGCAAAGATCCACAAAGTCACAAAAGTGACACCTGGAACTTTTAGTCAAAAAAATCTCTCAAAAAAACAGAGTGTTTTGAAGCTGCCGTGGTTCTGGAAGGTCGTGCACATACGTTGACGCGTACACCAAGATGTCAACAAAGCTGAAAGGCTGCGTCGATCCCTTTAAAGAGAGATGAAGAGCAGGGAGCAGAAAAGGCCTGAGTGACATCAGCCACAGATACAGATCTGATCCGGCGGCAGGGGCTCCCACGCAGAGCCTACCCCCCGTGAAGGACGAATGAAGGTGAGTTTGGACTCATTCAGCAGCTGTGTTTGAGCCCCTCTGTTGTTCCCTTGGTGTGCTCTCAAAAGTCTGCAAACACAAGCGTGTTTGTGTTTGCGTCTGTGAGGTTGCAGGTGAACGATTCGGTGTTGACTTTGCCGAAACGGCGTCCCATCAGCGTACTGGCGCTTAAATCACTTAGGTGTTCTCATCATCACATCTGTTGTGGAGCACAAGAACCCTCAGGACTCCATCAACAGTGTCTCAGAGAGACGGCCTTTAACAACAAACGTTCACCTTCTTCACAGTTCAGCCGAACCATTTTCACACTTTTCTATTATATTGCAGTTAATGGTGGATCGATGGCGAGGGGCCTCTCCGTCTCAGCGGGCCATAAAAATGTCTCAGACTATTTGTTTGTTTGTTTGTTTGTGTTTTTACGGCTACATCATTGTAGCAATGTTATGGACGCTCTGGCAGCTTCAGATGCAGCAGCGGAGTGGATGTTCTGAGCTGGAGAATTTGACACTGATCCAAAAGTCTGGATGTGAGAACTGCAGTGCTGTACTTTCAGTACTTTGGAGGAACATTAATATCAAACCTAATTTTGGGGGAACATTAATATAAAACCTAATTTTGACACTTAATTCCATGGACATAAGCAGTATCTCTTCACGCCTTAAAATAAATTAATTGAACCCCTAATTAAAGTACAACACAGATCAACGTAAACAGCGTCATACCAGAGTCTACCAACAGGGGGCGATGGAGAATCTCCTTCCTTTTGTTTTATTTTGAAAACTCTGGGGCGATAATAAAATTATATGTATATGTTTTAGCTACTTTAATTGGTTTAGTTTTATCTTTAAATTTGAAATAAACATTTGGGAGATAAAAATAAAAATGGCACTGGTTGCCATGGCATTTCACACATTTGCACCTCAGTGGAAGCTGAAGAAAGATTTGAAATCATGGCTCAGAGCGAACTGGCAGGGAAATCACCGTAGTCTCATTAACAGAGAGATATTCCGCACAGCCAGCAATTACTGCATCCTTTATGTTGCAAATGCGGCGAAGCTTTTAGGTGTAATGGTCCCTCGTTAATCTCACTTATTTTTAGAAAGTCTGGCCCGTCCTCCTCTCCACGATGCTGCCCTGATAAAAGAATAAAGTCAATACATCACCAAAAACACTCACCCTGGGCTCCACCGCAGATATCTGAGGAGATTTCTGGCTTCCGTTTGGCTAAAACCTGCCCCCAGCGTGTCATTACGCCGCTACTTATCTCTCCATTCTCCTGCAGCCTGAGACTAATTTCTGTCGCAGCCGACTCGGAATGTCATCGTCAAAGTCGTACCTCCAGCCGCAGACGCTCGCCACGCGCGCCACAGAAATCCAATCCAAATCCAATTTGGGCGGTGATTGATTACGGCGCCCGCCCCTTAATGAGGTGGGCAGAGAGTCTAATAACTGAAACACAGGAGCCGCTTCCTTCTGCTGCCATGTCCAGACACAATGTTGACCTTTGCCGCCGCTGACGTCCAGGCGGACCCCCGATCCGGGGCTCAGAGAGGGCACGGCTAGCCTTTACTGACTGAACCGCCTGCTCTGGTTGGTTCTATGATTGTAGCGCCAGCAGTTTTAAAGAGGACGGGCGCTTGGAACCTACAAAACCCATCCCGTCACGCTCCAACGGAACCAGCGCGCTCCGTCTGCTCGCTGAATGGGAATGTGGCTGATTTGCGAAACGGTCATTTTAAACATCAGCATACCTGAGCAGAAGGTCAACAAGCACTTTGTGAACGCATTAGCAAAATAATTCATGGATATTTAGCAAATCACAAAGTTAACCTAAAGACGACATTAGTGCATCATAAATGAATAATACTGCACACGCCATGAACCGGTTTCTAGGCTTCAGTTATAGTTCTTCCCTGTTAGCTAAAGAGCCATTTGTCACGCGTGTGAGCCAAGTCTGTTCAGTTAGCCGCTTTTCTTGGTATATCTGCTTCAAATATGTTTAAATTAGAACTTAATGACTGTATAATAGATCTAAAAAGGGGAAAATAAAGCTGAAAACGGGGCTTGAAAGGAGTGCTCAGTTTACCTGGACGATACTCGTTTTCTTTGTTTGTTTTTTCCAACCCGGGAGGGCTTTCCAGTAAAGATTGCCCTTCCACCTTTGACCTCAAGAACATAACCGAGCAATTGATTTAAACGAGGGCGTGTCATCATATCTGAGAAACAATCCCGTGCTCTTATCCAAAGAGGCGTCCTGGATGATAACGCAGGGTGACGACAACAAACGCGTCCGGCTAATTTAACTTGCCACGGAGCTTCTGGTGATGCAGCTTTTGACAAACACTCCATTTGTCATCTTGACCCACGACGGTCGCGAGGCAGCCTGACGAGATGTTTGCCCTCAACGAGCCAACGAGCCGACCAGCGGCAGCGTCTCAGCAAGCCGAGTGCTAAAAACGGTGTGTGTAGTTCCTCGCCGGCTGTGCTCGCCGTGTAAACAGCCGCCTGACTCAGCTAAACAGGGGAGCGCGAGTGTGATGAAGAACTGGGGCACAGAGGGCCTTTAAATAACACTTCATCGGGATGCCCGAACCCCCGTCTCCGCAGAGTTTTCGGATTGTGGTTGACGCTTCTGGAAAAGCAGCCACCAAAGACGGGAAATCCTGCAGATCTGACCGTCAGTCAACAGCTGATGAATGAAGTGAGCTGTTGGCTTCTTCGCCATTCTAACCTCAACGCTGGTCGGAGTTCAGATACAAAAGTCCCAATTAGTCGACGTTTGTGACGTCTTCCTGTGTAGCTAAATGTCAAATTCTCCAGACGATTGCCTCAGATGTGCACCGCATCAGGCCGCGGTTGTCACGGTGAGCCCATAATCTCGGCTATTAGGTGATCTGAACGACACGACTCAGAGTGACTCAGCTCAGTCTCTTCTATGAATTGAATTCATATTCCGGAGCTTCCTTTAGAAGATCCTTTAACCCGCCCGCACTTCCTGCTTCCTCCGCATGTGTGCCCCACGTGGACCCGCCTCCATCCAAAACTGCTCAATTCACCTTTAGATCCAAGGAACCATCGCTAACGTTGTACCTCAACGCTGAGATCTGGAGCAGCAGAAGCCACATCAGTCAGCCAGTATGGATACGATGAACCGCCGCCAAAGCGATCACGAACAAAAGCTGACATACACACAAATGTACAGCGTATCCAGGCAATTTCCTCACAGTCGAACTTAAACGGCTGCTGAGAGGCAATTAGCAGCCGAACGAAGGGAAACAAATGATCTAAACGCATTTTCATGAATTAAAGATGATAAATGTGACGGTGATGGCATGTGACTGTCAGAGGAAACAACCACGGCTGTAGCTAGTGCTAATATCATCATGAATCAACTTAAAAATGAATATTTAATAACATCTGAAGATTATCCAATACCCCTCAGCACTGCTGATTTACATCACACTATACACGAGCCTTGAGGACGTATGTATGTGCAGAAGATCCCAGGCCAGAAGAATACCATAGAATTGAAGGGGACGCGTAGGAAAGTTAAACTAAGTGTGACATGTCCAGGCAGGTGCTTTTATTTTGTGTGGTTTTGATTCTGTTTGCTGTGTTGCTGCTGCCTTTGCTTCTTGTTTCTCAGACTAATTGTGCACAACTGAACCCAATCAAATCACTGTCATTATTTAGGGTTCCTCAGGCTCCCGTAACCAGAACGTTTGTTTTCCAGCCGGTTTCTCTGTGCCTCCTTGTGAGTTTCCCCGATCGAGTTTCGTCGTGTTCCTTGTGGATCTTGGTTTTTGTTTGTAGTTCGACCTAGCTAATTTAGCGCTTTTACTGTTTATTGTGAATTCTAACCTAGGGAATCTAGCGTTTTTAGTTTTTTCTTTTGTTAAGCGGTTTTCTAGTGATTTTTACTTTGTTTCTCTAGCTATTTTTCAACAATAAAGACTTTTACTGCAACTGTTGGGACTTCTGCCTCTGCTCGTGGCACTCTGTTCTACTCATAGGCCTATAGTACTATTGGCAGCATGTCTGCATACCAACACAAACTACAGGTTCTGTTTAGAAGCTAAAAAAACAATAGCCAATGGGAGGGAACAAAAGTGAGCATCGAATGAGTATTCTGGAGATGAGCAGTGAAAAGAAAGCCTTGCTCACGCTGCACAGCCAGCCTTGACTGCTCCCCTGTCAGCGCGTACGCCTCCGTATCTGCGGGAGCCCCGCACCAGCATCCAGCCATGTGGTCGGCGTGCTGAGTGCTCTCCTTCAGAGACATTTCATGCAAACTGGAGAGCGCCGGTTAACGTGGACGCTGACAGATGTCAGCTGGCCTGATGGAGGGGGCGAACGCAGAGGGAAGCTGGGGGCATCGCACCCAGCAGCACCGAGGTGCCGCCACATCAAAGAGAGGAGCTGGGGGCGGAGGGGGCAGGACCGGCTTCAGCCCTGACAATTCACCAAAGTGCGCTTTTGTAGATTACCGTCTGGTCTTTCCGAGGCGAAACGCCGCGCATGTGGAAAGCTGACAGGAGCCGCGTCAGGGCTTCTCTCCCAGCCAGTCAGGCCTGTCTCAGCTGTTCTCAGGCCAGTAACGTACAGGTATGCGCTGATGAACAACTCAGAAGGTTGTCAGGTGGGGAAACCAAAAGTTTTAAACAAACCAAACCCTCCTTTAGGGTTTGTTTAAAACTATTTAATATAGACACAAGCCATTATTGTGGGTTCGAGCTGATTTTCCATTTCTTATCGCCTGAATTTAACGTTGACACGGGCCTCCAGCGAAAGAACGGATTTGTCACTCAGGAAGGCGGCAGATGTGCAGTGAAACATGGACGCTGTCTGTGAAATGTCACTGATGTGTTGTTTAAAACGCTGGGCTCATTCCAACCCCCCCACCATCACCAGCACCATCAGTCACAGCGGTGAGTCCACGAGGTCGTTTAATTAAAGGCAACTGCTGCTTCGGCCTGAATCGATACGTATCCTCATAAGCTGGAAATCAAAGCTAAAGCTAGCAGCTAAAGGCTAAAAGCAAAACACACCATTTTGTATAAGGCGGAAAATCTTAGAGCGCCGCCGAGGAGAAGCTGGTTAAAGGTACAGACGAGCTTTAGGTTGTTTTATGTTTCCAAGATAAGATATGAAAAGATATGACTAGAAAATAAAAAAATAAGACATTGATGCTGCACCAGAGAAATTCACAACAGCTGCAAGGACAGAAAAAAAAAATTGGTAGTTTCAGGCAAAAATACGCACAGGTGGAAGAAAATAATAAATCCTGTAAAGCTGAGTGTCCAAATGAAAACATGACGTGGAAAACGAAGCGTTGACATCATCCTGCTGTCAGGGCGCCAATCACTTCCTGGTTTAACGAGACCGAAATAAAACACATCTCTTGTTGCTTTGAAGATAAGATGGATTAAATCTAATTCTTTAAGTCCTTAAATACAAATGAATCCTGATTTCTGCGCTGATGCAGATCCCAGTAGGACATGTCCCACCTGATGTCAGTGCAAAAAGCAGCATTACCACAGCCGAGAGAGAGAGAGAGAGAGAGAGAGAGAGAGAGAGAGAGAGAGAGAGAGGGTGAGATAGGACGACGGGCTTCCGGGCCTTTCATCCGATCGCAGGCGCATATCAGTTTCGCAGACAAACAAACAGCTGAGCTGCCCGCAGAGCTCGCCGTGGTTTGTGTTGTCTTTTGTGCGTCTTCCAGAGATTGCGGCTGAGTTGTTGGGCTTCCAGCCCTCCACGACAACACGCACTTGTAATAATCTAATTAACCGTTTTCCGACTCACTCGGAACGCTATCAGTGAGAGCAACCCTCCGGTAATCACTCCGTGCTTTCACTCAGCCTGCTCAGAGAGATGGAGGAAACTGTGCCGGCGTTGATTTCTGTCATTCCCAAAAGTTGGTCAAGATTCCGGCTCGCGCCCTGACACAGAGCCAGAGCTGCTGCTGGTGACGGGAGGTTCTCACAGCAGCTGCTTGATCAAACCGCATCAGCAACACTCAGGCTGTTTTTTTTTTCTCCCTTCAAACTCGCTGCGCCGACACGTCCGTTTCTCCACCTACGTGCATTTTCACACAGAAGCTTTCTGCCGCTAAAAGCCGTGATGACAAATTGAAGATATTCGCGCATGGGAGAAGATGAACTGTTTAGACACTTGCTGCCAGATCTGCATCGCAGCTCTGACTGCGCACGCACGCACACACACACATACACACACACACACGCACACACACACACACAACCTTGTACTTCTATCTTTGTGAGGAACTATCCAACTATCACTTTAACCCTAACCCAAACCTGAATGAACATGAATATTTTGCTACTAAGTATGTAGCAAGCAGAAGAACACACGCACGCACACATGGACACAAACACACACACACACACACACACACACACACACACACACACACACACACACACACACACACACACACACACACACACACACACA
>BJFM01000378.1:55815-66880 GCA_016586285.1 Arothron firmamentum
GGGGGGGTTCCTTCTCTCCGCTGCGATCTACATTACCGCCTGCCTCGGTTCAGGCCGGAACCTGGGTCTAATTCCTCGCCATTGCCATCAGGCTCCCTCACAGGAAGCATGTGAACACCTGGATCTAGTTTTCAGGCCGTGCTCACGCTGCACAGGAGAGTGGACGCACGCTGGGAACATAAAGCGAGGAGGACGTCCAACATGCCGCTGCGGCGGGAGGCGGCGGGAGGCAGGACGAGGACTCTCGAACGCGACGCGCCAGCTCGCAACAGGCAGTTAGGTATGGCTGACTTATTTTCAGGCGGCACGGGGAGCAGAGGAACATCCACGGACACGTTAACTAGGACGTCCTGGTGGTTGGACGTTGAAGAGGATCGTTTAAGACTGCATTTTTATCTTTGGATGGAGCAAAATTTGACCTACGAGGTTCCAGTAATCACATTTTTAGTACCTTATAAAATATTACAGACAGAACAAGATGTGATCATAATGATTAAATAATAATATTTGGAGAAACGATCTCCCGTTCTGTCATTAATCTTGGTTAACAGGGCTCAGGAGAGCAGATAACTGGATATTTTAGCGTACTGCTGCTCTGGAAGCGAAGCTATCATCACGCAGGCCTGGGGATTCTGGTTAAGCTCAACCTTTGACACTGATGCGGCTCGATGGAAACGCAGCTTCCGAATCACTTGTGGGATTCGCGTCGGCACCCATCGGATCATTTTCTGTCTAAAGGCGGAGAGCGATTAGGAGCGACCGGGGGCGGGGGGACGGCGGTCTTCCGCCCTCGCTCCCAGGCCTGAGGCCGAGCTGAACCCTAACGAAATCTACAGATTCTATTCTACCAAAAAAAAAAAGATCAAACGTTGCCGCGGCGCGGCGTAGGAGGATCCAGCGTGGACGGCAGGGCTGTGGGAGCTGCAGGAACGAGAGCGCGTGAGGTCACAGACGGGCCCAGAGCCTGGAAGAAGCAGCAGCCTGTCCACAAACATCAGGGAAGCGAGAACACAAATGGAGGAAGATGGCTGCTGACAGTCAGCTGAAACAGTCTGCATGAGACCATCGGAGGGGAAACCCACACAATAATCCTCACTTTACTCCCGAAGAACGCAGACTGGAGAGTGGACGCTCTCGGGACTTCCTACGGTGTCCTACCTGCTACCTGAACCAGCAGCGCTCCTCCAACGACCCCTGATCCTCCAATCACTGCTGACCCCAAACCTAGTTTAAATTGACCGTTCGTCCCACCTATTCATCACAGGCATGGAACGGCAGACCTCCTTCAGAGTCCTGAATGTTGATGAGCAGCCAGACCGACTGACAGTCAGCCAGACGAACCTCCCGGCGGGACTGGGAAGCCGGCTGAGCCCGGGCCTAATTTCTTGCTTTAACAAGTCCTCCCTGACAGCAGGAAATGAGGGATGATTTAAGGGGAGAGGTTTCCATTCTGGGCTGAATTTTAGGTTGCAGACCGAGTCCATCACTCTGAGAAAGACCCCAGAGCCACCCCTCGCTTGATAAGCTGGGCACAGAGGTGAGGGCTGAATTTATCTCCCGGAGCCCCGACACACACAGTCATGAATATTTAGTAGAATTCCGAAGCGGTTGGAGGGGGGTCAGCGGGTTCCCCCCCCCCCACCACCACCGTAATCAACACTGAAGCTGCAGGTTAATAACTGCAATTTGTCTCCGGGGCTAATCTTTGTCTCCGGGGCTAATCTGATTAGGTTAAAAGAACTTTTCCAGATTGCAGTCGATCGCACTGTGTCAGCAGGCGTGTCTGCGAGAGGGGCTGCTTCATCGCTAAAGGTGCGCACGGAAAAAGACAAGGCTGAGCACGGCGCGACTGGG
Source organism: Arothron firmamentum (assembly GCA_016586285.1). Taxonomy (NCBI): domain Eukaryota; kingdom Metazoa; phylum Chordata; class Actinopteri; order Tetraodontiformes; family Tetraodontidae; genus Arothron; species Arothron firmamentum. The sequence continues at coordinate 57,670 of BJFM01000378.1, forward strand.
CAGCAGGTCCACAGTGATGCAGAGAGGTCTGTGTGGGCAAAAAAACAGCACTCACTGCTTCCCATTGTGCCACTTTTGCTAAACGTTGCAGGCTGTTGCGCTGGTGATGGGACCAGCTCGCTGAGAGCCCGGCAGACTTCCACCGTTCACTTCTCTCTCCCCCCCTCTCTCTCTCTTCCTCTATAGTGTCAGTCAATTAAAGCAGCCGATTCTCAATGACGTGATTAAACTCAGGAAACGGGACATGAATTTCCGTTTTAAACGGGCCGAGCCTTGAGTAATTTAAATCCCCTCCGCAGCTGGTATCTACATCAGATTGAATAATATCAGCTGAAATGCATCAATCCTTCTGATTATTGGAGCAGCCATGTGACTGTCAGAGGTTTGCAGCTGATAACAGGCTGAACCAGAATGAACCGCTGCTTGTAATTAAATTCGCTCGACCTTCTAATTTGTTCTCATTTGAAAAGGTCTGCGGATGAAAATGAGGGCGCCTCTGTGCCAAAAGGAAAGGAGGAGCAGACGTTTCACCAGTGTAACAAAAAAAAATTGTATTTCTACCTGGGGAAGAGTCACTGATGCGGCACTAGAGGGCTGACACAGGGACACAGCATCTTCAAGGCACTTGGAACCTCATAAAAAAGGGTCCCTCAACATGATCAAAACCCTTGGAGGACTACAAAAAAAACCCCAGATCAGACCACGTTTCTTCAGACACGTGCACTCGGAACCAAAGCTGAGCAGACGTCCGAGTTAATGCAGTGGCCGTGGGATCTTCTGGTTCTCCTACCTTTGATCCAGGTTGCCCATTTATATTTTTAAAAAAAAGAAGAAGAAGAAGAAGAGGCCCTACAAAGCAGAGCCCCAAAGGGCATATTTTCATCTGAGAAACATCTGCAGAATCTTTAATTCCATTTAAGCCTGTGCTGATGTAGCCTTGGCTGCGCCGGCTCCGCGGTGGTCCATTCCAGGCTCCAAAGACTTTTAGAACGCATTTAAAGTCTTGATTTAAAAGCAGACTGGGAGGAGAGTTCTTTGTTCCTTCACTTTGTTTAATTGCCTCCGTCAAAAGTTGGTTAGAGGTCATCGGCTCAGAATACGTAAGCGATAAGCACCAGGACACAGGCCCTCTGTAGGTAGTTTCTCCTTTTCCCAAAGAAGAGGAACTAGCTTTTTCTGTCCCATCCAGTTTTTAATATGTTGTACAACTTTATTCAGCTAACACACTCAGGCTGAGGTCATAATTTCTGACACAGTCATTAATAACTAGAGCAGCTAATGCTAATATCCGCTTTAGCACAACCTACAACGCTAAAGTAATGGATCTATACGTCTCCATGGATCGATGCATGAAAAAAGGGACATGTTTTGCAGCAAAGGATGAAAAATCATGTAATTGTGATGTGCTGGGTTTTCTTTTTTTCCTTTTTTTCCTTGATCCAGTGCCAAGAACTTTGATTTATTCTGCTAAAATAATATAAATCCAGTTTGTGGCTGCAAGATGTGAGAGAGTCTCTTAAAACACAACCCAGCAGCTGAAGAATGCTTTAGGCGATCTCGGTTTCGATTCCAGAAGATGACTCCAACCAAACCAAACTGCTCAAACGGTACCAGAATCAATCTGAGGGAGCAGCGGCGCCACCGTTACAGCGTCGGCCTTTTTGTTTTTTTTTTTCCTTTTTCTCCTTCAATCACGGAACAGATCGTCTTATTTCGCCTGACCTATTTCTAAATAAAATTCTCTGTACGCTCGCTGTTTACACGGAGAACAGACGAGTAAACAGATCAAAGAGGAGCGAGCTGTTTGAAGGGAAGGAGATGAGATGGAGGAGAAGCTTTCATCGTCAGGTTATTTCTGCCTTATTACAATATCTGATTTGAGGTCACAGCTTTTACGTCATTGTGTTGGAGGACGAGTGCAAAGAGAAACGGTTCAGATTAGCCGCAGGATCATCTGCTAAAAACCGTCTTTGAGCGTCTGAGGGGAAATTTCCCACGAGTTGGTCATGTCGATGGAGGTCCTGCCGGGAAAGGTAGCGAGCTGACTGGTTATGAGCCGTTTCTGGCGCTTCCCGCCTGATCCGGAACCAGGAAACGCTCTCTAACAGGTACACGCTGCTGTGTTCTTTCCGTGTCTTTCAAAGAAAAATTCCAAAAACTCAAAAACCGTATTCACAGCCACCACTTTTGACTCATGATTTAAAGAAATATGACACAACGGGACAAAAATCCTCGCGTTGCACGTGTTCGTGCTAAGGAGAGCAACGATCCAGGTCAGATGCATGTAGCAGAGGGTGTTGCTAGGTTGCGTTTTCCTCCAGTTAAAAAAAATCAATCCCCTCTGACACCTGCAGTACACCGAACTGAACGTCCAGAATAGGGCAACAGCGCGTGTCCGTCCATCAGAAAGAAAAAAAAAAAAAAAACCCAACAAGCTGCTTATCTGCCAGGCAGCCAGACAACAGCAGTCAAAACAGACTAACGAGGTGAGGAGGCAGCGTGAGCGGGCCGTGCTCGTTCAGCAGGAACCGGGCTCACCCCTAACAAGGTGTGGACGCCCGAGAAGACACCCCCCCCCCTTCCCCTTTTTCTCTTCCAGGAAATATGTGCGAGTTCTAAACTGATGGCGAGATCCACGACGTCGGTAACATGAAGCTTGAACTCCACAAGACTGGGAATGGAGAGCAGCACAAGATGTGCCTCACACACGGGCAGCGAAGCGCGGAGACACGGCGGCTGCTGTCCATCCAACACACACACACACATAGACAGACACACACAGTCGAGGACGGAGCACGGCTGTGCCCCAGCCGCGTTTAGGAATCTACTGTAATCGCAGCGTCCTTTGATGTTGTCCAACATAAAAGTGATAAAGTGGTGCCCCGAGAGCCGCTGAAGCCTCATCAGGCTTTGCGGATCTCTGCCCACAACTCGGTTTTTGTTCTGCCCGTCAGCTCCCACATATTCGAGGAGGAAGAGGCACGAGGAGGAGACAAAGACGGAGAAGCATGGAGGCATTGATGAGCATCTGAGCCCATCCAGCGTCCCTTTATTCAAACTGCCAAAGCCGTTTCAGGTGGCGAAGTGTGAATTCTTGAAGGCTACGGATGTTTTAAAGGCTAATAATCAGCTGACTGGAGGAGGTGAGGAGAGTCAGGCTACGTCAGGATTAGCCAAAGCCAGAGGCTAGCACAGCTGGTTTGACTGGACAAAGAAACCAGGCGACACGTTTGCTTAAACACATAAATAACCCCTTTAATATTGCTTTTGCTCGCACAATCACTTCCTGTTGTGCTTTCAGTCACAACATCCAACAAGAACACTCTTTACAGAAGACTCCTCCAACTGTTGTCGTTTTTTCTTCTTTTCTTCTGGGTCCCGGCTTTTCCTTCCAGCTACATGTTGGGAAAAAAAAGCGTCTCCATGATTGTCAGAGGTTAGTTCTTTCTGGGGACCGAGCGAGGACGGCGCTGCACTGAGCAGACGCTCGGAACAGGGAAGAGTCGCGAGTATCAGACGAGATATAAGAGGAGGAGAGGAGAGACGGCATCTGGCCCGGGCGCCATCGTCTTTTCATTAGCCTCCGCCGCCGCCGCTGCTGCTGCTGCTGCGCCTGGGCTTCTTTTACAGGCTGCATCCTAATGAGGGAGTTGGTGGGGGGGTTGTGTAACCGCGTTATGTAACACAGTGTGCTCCAGCCTCCTCCTCTCCTCCTCCTCCTCCTCTCTCTGTCTGCACCTCGGCAGACGGGAAGGAAGAGAGGAGCAGAGGATGAAGGTCTTTAAGAAGGCTGCTGCTGGTAATAAGAACCATCTGAAGGGAGCTGGGCGTCGCTGCAAAGTCACGCCTCATTACGGCGCCGCTTCTAATAATGCTGCTGATGAGAGGAACTTGTTTGGGAGGCTGGAGGGATGCGGAGAGTGGCCCCCCTGGCTTGCCTGAGATTAAACTTCCACCATCGAGTGGCGTTCAAGTGGGTTTGCCAGGTAATTAAAGTCGATAAAATGTTATTGCCTTCGCCCCTAAGCTCGTCCTCACGGCGACTGTCATGCTCGTAGCAGATATTTTGGTAAGTAGACGGATCACAGTGGGGTTTCCAGCTGTGACGTGGATCATGACCGTGCCCACCCCCCCGCCCCAGTCCCGAATCAGTCTTCAGGCAAAGCTATGCTATTAATTTAGCCTCTGACTTCAATAGATCTCAGAATAAAGAGAGTCTGTCTCAGACAAACATCTCCAGGAAGCAGCTGATGAAGTTCAGGTGTAATTGACTTTCACGGAGAACGTCTCCTCCGTCTTCTCCTCCAGGCTGTTGACATAGACCAGAATCTCCACCGAGCCGGAGCTCCGACTCGGGGCGAACCGGAGGCCGATGCTGTAACTCTCCCCGCCGCCGATCTGAACAGACGGAACACAACGATCAGCCCTTTCCCCCCCCTGGAGAGAGCGTGACCTTTACACACACACACACACACACACACACCCGCACACACAGTCAGAGCCCCTCCACACCTTCGGAGTTCAAAGATTTCCACCAGCTCTTTGTTGGTAGGATCCACCAGCTCACCCGAGACAAGGAATCGGCGATGGTCAGAGTCCGATTCTGATCTAGAGGATGGATCCGCTTCCTGCTGCTCGGAATGTCAAAAAACAAATCCGCCTTTCCAGATGGTGCTTGAAGGCTGCGCGTCTCCCGTTTCTGACTTGTCAAAAATAGATCGCGCTTCTGTGCGGCGCCGGCTGAGGAACACGGTAAAATGTGAAGCCTCTGACAGGAAGATGGCTGGATAATCCAGATTCATGATTTATTGACAGAGACGGCGATGCTGAGGTTTTATGGGATCTGACTGCACCTTGATGGACAGACGGACTGTCCCCTGCAAATATCTGGGTACCAGAAAAATACCGCCGATCCTGGATCGGATTGTCCTCGATTGTAAAAACCGTTTGGAGATGTTACGCTAAAATAAGCTAAGCTAAGCTAAGATATTCTGTCGGGACTCGGCGGTGCAGAGAATGCAGAGCAGAGTGCAACGAGGAAAACGAAAGGCATCTGGCCACATTAGATCTAACGGGGCTTGTGCTGGCAGTGTGAGTTTACGCTTGTCTGGCTTTGACCAGCGCTGGCCACCAGCACGGTCATCAGGGGACGGAAACGCACGTCGCCACGTCAGAGCTCACCGGACAGACGCATCTCTGTCTCCTGGTCGGGTTGAACAAAGGAACTCAAGCATAGGTGTGGGTAAGACTGACAGATAATCAGGTTATCTCCTCTGAACTCATCACTCATCTGCCCACAGTGCACTCTTATAGATTTGTTAAAATTAACGGCACACACGTCACACAACGCCAGAGTCCTAAAAGCCTCTTGTGTCAGAGCTGGCAGCGTGAGTTTTATCTGGTGATCTATTAGCTCGGGGATTAAATCAGACCACAGCTATCTTTCAGCATTTCCAGTAATAGCAAGCTAAGAACATATGGCTCAATTCAGTAGATTTATGCCGTAATAATCCACAAAAAGCACCAGCGTATCGATCGCTGCTTTGCCGTTTTTATTACGGCGGGGTAATTACAAGCCGAGAAAAAGAGGCAGTGCTACTTCACACTGGGGTGAAGCCACAGGCGGAACAACTTCTTCATCAGACACCTGGAGGCTGGGTGGAGGAAACCTTGGAGTTTGTTGCTCTCTCTGTAATTGATGCAGCAGCGGGACTTTCCAATTCGAAAGCAGAGTCCCGCATCCGTTTGTTCATTGAAAACCGCGCTTTTCGATTGAAAACGCGACAGCAAATGAAAGGTAATGACAACGGTGACCCGGCTGCGGTGTTGGTCCACAGGAATCCGCCGGCAGGCACAAAAGGCCCGATAATGTGACAATAAAATCGCAATGGCCTCAGTTGTAGACTGTTAGCAAACGAGAAGGCAAGCGGAAGGTGATTTTTAAATCCCCCTGAACAAGCAGGACACCTAAAAACACCCTTTTTTTCCAAACGGAAAATACAATTCCATATTTCCAAGCCATTCGGGATTTCAGGCCAAACCGTCTCAAACGCATGACTTTAGCGGACTGATTTCGAAGGTGAGAACAGACACGGCTGGACGGATCAGCCCACATCCACACACGTTCTCCAGCTTTAATGACCGGAGCTGGTGAGATTACAAGTGACTTCAGAGCCGCGTTTGTGTGTGAATAATTCACGCTTGTAGCATAAAACAAAATGTCGGGTGACCAGAGAAGCATGATGTGAATCCAGCCCATTGATCAGTGCTGCTGGAATGAAAGATGAAGGAAAGCTGAAGGGGAAGTTGTGGCAGAGGAGACGGCTATGTATTATTAACCGGGACGTCTGCTTTGTACCGCGCTGTGGAAATGGCTTTCCCTTAGAGGGTAATGAAGTCCACACACACACACACACACACAGTATGTATCCGTGATAATGTGGCTCTGGCTTTTCAGCAGCCAACAAAGGCCAGATTGTGCCAAAAGACGATCAAAGCATCGATTCTACGGGGCGAAGAGGCGCGCGCGACCTGCTGTCCAATCTCACCTGGAAGCGATCCTCTTTGAACTGGAGCAGGTCCGGATGGTCGGAGCGGAGCAGAAATGTGCGGCGGCTGGTGTAGGGGTTGGTGTAGCTGATCTTCTTGGAGCAGCCGCGCTCACCGCTGACCGGGACGTGCACTTCGAAAGTCTGCACGCGCACACAAATATGCCAATGATAACAATAATTATCGTCGTGTGACACATTTATCAATAATCCGGATCCAGCTGTGTGCTAACGCTTTAGCGCTTCACGCATATGAAAGACGTGTCAATAATTGAAGCCCCTGATTGTCGGCAGTCAAACTTTTGCCCAAATCATCCACATGTTCTTTAGCCTTTTCCTCCAGTGAGTTTAGGTGTTCCCTGATTCCGGTGGAAGCGAGTGCCCTTCGCTACAGCATGATTTGCTAGTCTGTTGCGTTAGCGTGACTGACGGAGGTTACAGAAGAGATTAGCTCTGAGCGTCGGCCTGCGGATCGGCTGACCTTAGCCTCGGCTGACGTTAACCATAAAGTGGAAGCTATGGTCCAGCTGAGCCCGGGAATCACCAGACTGGTTCAACAAGAACAAACGTGAGTGGTTTCGAATCAGCCGGACCTTTGAGCTGCCCGTCGCACCAGCGTGGCTGAGACGGATAAAAGCGCCACGCCGACGGCGTGAATGTCAATGAAGACCTACCTTTGATAGAACAGGCCGGAGAATATTCAGACAGATCAGCCAGCAGTTGATCAGCCGCCGGTGCTCCACATCCACCGCGTTCGCGTAGAGGAAGCGGCTTCCTGCTCGCCACGGCTGCACCTTCATGTGCACCTCCTGCACTGCTGCGGGGGGCAGGACAAACACGCCCTCAGGGTCCACCTGCGGGGGGAGGGAGCGGTCGTTCAAACCTATCTGGACCGATCGTCCCCTTAACCCCGCGGCCGAGTGGGATCGGATATATGACATCGAGCGCCAAGCGGTCGCCTGTCGAGTACCGAACACAGCACGTCTCCGTTCCTTTTCCGTCCAGCTCACCGTGCTCTCATCTACACCTCGGATGTTAGCTTGGCTTTTAGAAATCTGAACGCTCCAGTGCAGGTTATGCACGTGTTAAAAGCGTCGTTTTAGCTGGCCCTGCATGCTGCCCGGACCAACTCAGAGCAGCGCAGCCGCGCAGCCGGGAGATTATTGAAAGAGGTGAAAAACGGGACAGATTTAATTGGAAAAAAAAAGGCGTCAGAAGACAACAAAGGTGGCTTACAGATTAGAGGAGAGAGTGGGTTTGGCAAAGAAGGTAAAGAGGGCTGTCTGACAATGACAAGGGAGAGAATCACAGGGAAGTGACAGAGACGGAAGCATGCGAGAATGAGATTCAGCGCCGAGCTCCTTTTCAGTCTGTTGTGAAAAGCAAAAGCTATTCTCTGGTGGTGAGTTTTATCCTGTTTTGTAAGACTCCTCTGATGCGCTCCGCAGCGAGTTAACCTTCCGAGAGTCACATCAAAGCGGCTCCCGATGCAGATGCGCAAATCTTAAATGGGGAGGGAAAAAAAAATAAAAAAATCTGGCACTTTTTCAGCCGGTATCTTACTTCTGCATGAAAAATACACCTGGGTTATACAGTAGGCATCCATGGAGGGCTGGCGGTGGCCACTTTGGATTTAATCTTGCATCAGTGAGTCATACGGCCTCTGAGTGAGTGGCACTGTCACAATTCTGCTTTTGTTCTCAGTCAAGAAAAAGAAATTCGCCTAATGAAATATAAATCAAGGAAAATGGCTAGAAGTCTGCAAAAGTTCCTTCAGAATGAGGAACCGAAGCTCTTTTGACAGTTATTTTGTTTTTGGTGGTGACAGAACCGTTCAGGTCAGCGTTGAATACACAGTTTGAAAAGTGCAACGCCCCGACTGTCTCCTCAGATACGACAGATTCCAGGTGTGATCTGAGCTGGTGTGATCCTGTGAACCCCCCCCCCACCCCCTCCCGCCGCCCGCTTTCCTTTCAGCTGTAGTTTGTCCCAATTAAATTGATCTAACATCAAAAACAGACCCTATTTGAGCCCTAGACGCAGGAAAAATGGCTCCAAAGAGAAGAGAAACACAACGATCCACGAGGGACTGACAAAAACTAAATCCGAGTACTCCAGCAAGTACCTTGCCCTGATCAAAACCCATTAATACAAAAGAAATCCTAATACTTGCAGCTAAGGAGCATTCTGTCAATTAATGAGCAGTTGTTACTTTTTCAGTGCATGTGTTTTGCAAACTGCTCCTGACAAACTCTTGGCCGCTTTATCCATTGTTGCATTATTCAAACATATAGCAGGTAGCTACCTTTCAAGATGTTTACCTTAATCTCCTTCGGGTGGGATGAGTAACACCTGACCTTTCGTACGGCCTGCTTCCCCCTCAGCACCAGTGACTGACGGCTCTGTTGGCCTGCCACACAGCTGACATCCACCCTCTCCAGGAAGTGCACGTAAAACTGCCAGATCTGCGAGGGGGCGGCCATCCACTTGTCACTGCAGAGAAGATCATCGGGAACAATTAGGCTGAGGTCTCCCCGGTGAGGCGGCGGGAGGTCAGAAACGAGGAGGGCTGATCCGCGTCGGCTGCGGCATTTCAATCAGCGGCAGCCTCCTCCGCTCGCTGCCGAGACGAAGGGAATTCAGTCCCGACGCACCCCCCCCCC
>BJFM01000378.1:66911-99821 GCA_016586285.1 Arothron firmamentum
CCCCTGTCGACTGTGGGAGCTGTGAGTGGGAGGCGATGCAGTCACCTACTCAGCCCTGCTCTACGAGGAGCACTCGGGGAGATTTGGGCTGCCAGTGAATAGAGGTGGCTGTTTGAAGGCGTCCTCCTACAGCAGATTCCGCTCTCGGTCTTTATCTTAAACATCCTGTAATTTCCTTCTAAGTGCAACATCATCTACAGAGTCTATAATTATAGTAAGTAAGGAATCACGTGCAGAAATTGCCGCCTCTACAAGCGGGGCCATTTAACTTCTCCTCCTACTGATCGTCTTCTTGATCTAAACCACATTAGCCAGAAAATAAAAGCGTTTGAAACATAAGATGCAGAATGCGGTGATAGTTATTATCATATTACATTACATTAGCAACAGCATGTACGCTTATTTAAGTATTCCACATCTGATCCTGCAGCACCTTTAATGTGGAAAGTGTTCCGACTGGTCTCACTTTTCCACTCAGACAGACTGAAAACAATCATAAATTTAAAAAAAAGGTGAATGACCGTGGATTCTGGAGTTTTCCACATCTTCCTCTATGAGTCAGGCTCTTTTAAGCACCTGTTTTAATGCTGACAATGAGAACCGTCACATTTTGGCTGAACTGCAGCGAGAAACGCCACATTTGGACAAACCCGCCAGAGAAACTGCATCACATCTGATGACGATTTGAAAGACTAGAGGACAGATTCAGAACACCGAAGCTCCATCTGATTTAGTTCACTCAAGTCTGCGTGAACAATTTAATTAGTTCGAAATGGAATGCTCCTTCAGGCAAAGCTCTGTGTGGATATGCGTTTGTGTGTGTGTGTGTTTACGGTGTACTGTACGCTATGATCATGCGGTAAATGATACATACGTAAAAACCATCACAAAGAACATCTTGATGTTTGGACTGGGACTTCCTGGCACTTTCAAGTAAATATCCTGAGGCTCCCCTGGTACCTAGACGGAAACAGAGAACCACGATTAGCATTTTGAATGTGCACGGCACAGGACAAGGACAAGCCCGTTGGGTATGCAACAGCTTGAATTCCAGAAATACACCCGGTTATTAACGTGGTGTTAACAACAGTGAAACTCTCTCACCAGCGCCCTCGTCTGGCAGACAATGTTGGGGTCACTGCAGCGAACAGAAACGCCAGTCGTGGCATCGAGGCGTCCAGCTTTCCAACAAAAAGACGGTGAAAGAAGATGAGAAGAAGATTATGTTTGAGCAATTCTATTGCGTTACATTATCTTTGTTTATCAGAGATAAAGTATATTAAGCCAAGCATGGGCACATAAATGGATGAAGTCAATTAAAATGGCATTTTGTAAAATAAGAAAAAGAAAAAAAACAAACAGGAGAAAATACATCAAATTATACATTTCATATAAATAATTGTGTGCTTGTATTTAGTTTGCACGTTTCACTTTTTTTTTCCGTTCTCATTTTTCATTTCCTGCTGCTGAGGCATATGCATCTCTGCTGTTATTGCTCCTTTTCCTCCATAGAAATAATATTATACTGTGTGAGATTGGGTTGGTTGATATGTTGTTGTGCAACAAAACAAAGGCAGAAAACATTATTCACTCTCATCCACATTATAAACTGTAGATGTGCTCTCGGGCACATTTCTGCATGTTTTGTGGTACTGTATTTTCAATCTCCCAGGTGACCGGGGCTACCTGTGGGGTCGTGCCACGGAGGCAGGCGGATGGCTTTTTTAAGGAAGCAGAGCTCGGGGTGGTAGAGCCGAAACGTCTGGTCGACCACGTGAGGCGTCGGCTCCACGTTGACCCGCAGGACGGCCATCAGCTCGCCGTCTTCTGCTTTAAATGTAACCTGTTGGAAGAGGGTGGGAGGCTTGGAAGGAGCCCAAACTTTGGTAGCAGAACAGAGAACTAACAAAGAGGACTTGCTGTATTCTGATCAGATGGCGTCTCAGTCAGACTTTAACTGGCCAGAAAAAAAACAAAACAACAACAACAACAACAACAAAAAAAACAGAACAAGAAGGTCACAGGAGCAGATGGCATCAGCTCCAGGCTGCTATGATCTAATTGTTCCGAGACAATTTTGTCTAATTTTGCTTCCCTGACTGACTTTGTTTTAAGAAGCTGGAGCGGAAACGCCATATTTTCATCCACGAGGCAGTTCGTTGGAGAGGTTTGCGCGAGAGACCTAGATGAAGACGACGATGATGATGATGTTGTTGATGCAGAGGCCCTGAATGTGCTTTGAAGTTTGCTGCAATTATAATAAGCCCCAGGATCATTGCATTCCAACGCAAATGCTCATACATGCAAAATACATTCTAATGGCCTGTGGTTTTCCATAAACGCATGTATAAAGCTTGTAGACGTGTGTAAACATACCGACACTGAATCCCATGCTACGTACCAATGCGCTCCACTCCGTGTTTGCTGACTGCGGATGATGCAACGCCGCAAAGTAAACACAGCTTTCTGTTTAAAGGAAGCTTTTTCTTTCCAAAGTAACATAAAACGTGTTTGTTCTCAGGTGGATAATAACACGGATCGTAAAACGCGGGCCTCTGTTTGGACCATTAAATCATGCTGTAAAAACATTGGGTACTTAGTATGAATAGATGTTGCTCACTTTGTTTTTCTTGTGTACTTTGTTGTAAATTTAAATTTGTTGAGAAATCTTTAGAAATCGTGAGAATCAAAGTGAAATAAAAATTGATAAACATGGGCAATTAGAATGATTGTTGCCTCTTGTTCAGCAGACATGCTCCAACAAAACAGTTCTGTCCAAGTTTCCATGTTTAGCGTCACCATCTGGCGGTTATTTGCATCATTTGAAATATTTTCTAAACCACAACTCTGATCAGATAAATCTGACACAAGCCTTTGCGTGTTAACGCACATGTATTAAACCTTTCCAAGAGAATTTTATTTGACTTTCTGTCTAGGTGACAAAGCACCCATGCCTTCTGGAAGATTTTTATGCTGACCTTCAAATACCAAGTATGCCAAAACGTTTCAACAAACACCCCTTGTTTACACCAACGCTCCCAGGTAGACAAAGGTGGATGTGGCATTTTGTGCGCGCCGGGAGGCAGAAGGGAATCACGTCAGCTGAAATGGTTACGGTGCCAACCGAATGGTTTGCTCTTTGTAATTTCATAAGAGTGCAATAAAAAGCCATTCAAGATGGATTCATTTAGGGAAGGAAAAACTAATGGCGGCCCAGTGCTGCCACACACACACACACACACACACACACACACACACACACACACGGCCAATGGAAAAAAAAGATTATGGTGGAAAGAAATGAATATTTATGACCGGCCCCACAGACCTCAACCAACCCCACCATTTTTCTGATGATGCCGATTTTGGTTCGGTCCTTCTGCACCGACCTGGAAAAGCGCTTTCACTGGGATCACATAGCTGCAGCCAGGCTCTACAGTCAACACACCTCAAGCGGCTCTCAATTTAGCACATTCGTTTCTGCAATCGTTTAGCCAATTCAATCTAGGAAATGCTGCAAAGATAAAAAAAAAATGATCATTGGACTTCATAAAACTGAGCAGGTTACATAACCCGAACCTTAAAGTTAAATGTTCCATATTACGGCCCGTGAATCACAAATTCAGCAGCTTGATCCCTGCCAAACAGCAGCTGTCCAAAACGTTGAGGGGTCAGATTTACAGGCTGTTCTGACCCCCGGGGGTGGCCTGTATCTGGCACTAGTGATATGCTCTGACTGACAGCAGTGCCAGAGCTGGCGCACTGACAGCTCTGCTATTGGAGCTTGTCATTTTTAGCGGGATGTGCTTTTGATCCGGACCCGACCTGTTTGACCTCCTGACAGGATGTTTGCTCACCGCACCAGCGCTGACGCTGATGCATGTTTGCGCACGCATACACACACAAACACACACACACACACACACACACACACACACACACACACACACACACACACACACACACACACACATTTGGCAGACTGGCAAATATTTCATCACCCTGTGCAACAGAGAGCTGTGCGATACTGCGCGCGCCTTTAAAAAACAGGATTACTGCAAGGTACCGCAGGTTACCGGTAAAAAAACGAGTCAATAATGTAAGTACAGATTTAAGGTCAGGTCTGCGGAGAGAGGGTCAACAGCTGTTGAGAGTTGTATCATTCAGGGGCTGCAGAGATAGGATGTAGAGCTGTAGAGAGCCTCGTCATCTCTGAACAAGTCAACCTCATCTCTCTCTCTCTCTCTCTCTCTCTCTCTCTCTCTCTCTCTCTCTCTCTCTCCGCTAATCATCTCACATCTGTTAAATATTATTTAAAATGCATAAATTGGCCTTATAACTCTAGAATAATAGCATACACGGACGCTTCACTTTAAGTAGATTAGCCAGAAGTGTGAAGCTGTCCCTCCAATCAGACATAGTTTTCCTCTTGGAAAGTTGGAAAAGATAAACAGTGTTCAGGGAGATTTAAAAAAAAAAAATTATATATATATATATATATATATATATGTGTACTCCCAGCATATAACTTTGCTTGACAACCTCGTCTGGCTAGTGGTGGCTTTTAAAATAGTTGTCACTTCAAAGTGTTCTTTGTGTCTGAGCTGGGAGGGCGCGGGAGAGAGGAGGAGGGAAAAGGCGGTGCACTGCCACTCCACCGCCTGTTGTCTGGCAGCGCGTTTCTGTGTGGCAGACGCTGTGGGACTTAAGGGTGTACATGGAGTTCATCTGACTCAACCCTGTCCTCCTTTACATAACTTAGAAACTGAGGGAATATGGAGCTGCTTACACCTGTTTACATTAGGTCTCTTGGCTGACAACATATATATATATATATATACACACACACACACACACACACACACACACACACACACACACACACACACACACACAGGGATATTGTGTAGGGTTTTGGGAAAGCTGACTGGGGCAGAACAGAGAGCTACACTTCAAGGAAAACCTGATCCAGAGTGCTCAGAACCTCAGTGGCTTAGGGACGGCTCAGTGAATGTCCTTCAGTGACCCAGTCAGAGCCCAAACGTCTCCGGACAGACGTTAGAATGTCCGCCCACCGAGCGTCCCCATCCAACCTGTTGGAGCTTGAGTGCATTTGCAGGGAGGCTCGTCAGAATATGACCAAACCGAGGAGAGCAAAAGCTGAAATTGCTGCCAAAGGCGTAAAATTGTGAAAGGGTCTGGAAACTGTAAATGCAACTGTACAAGGTAAACAAAAAGATCTTATTCCAATGTTGCATTTATCATCAGAATTCACTCCGTTATTTAAATTAACTATGTTAAGTGTGGAAAACAGAACTTTGGAACACCTAATTTGCATTTCAAAGCAACATCTTACTGAAAATTCCAGCCTAGAGGAAAAACAACCAATAAAAAGAGGAGATAGCTACAACATACAATATTACAAGAAGCCTAAGAAGATCACTTGGTACCTTGATAGTCTTGGCAGCAATAACATTGGACAGATTTCTCTTGGCCACCTGAGAACCTTTGCCTGGAGGTCGGAAGCTTGGTCCCTGCAAGGATTCGATGAGGAACGGAGTTATTAAGAATGATCATCTAGCAAACCAGCAAATAACTGCAAGGTTATTTGCCAGAGGGGCCCTTCACCTAACCGGCAGAGCACAACCTCGATGCCTTCTGAGCTGCTCTTTTGGCATCAAACCTGAACTTCCATTTAATAATTATGACTCACCGCTGGAACCGATAAGTCAAAAGCTAACTGTGCTGACATCGATCCATGAAATTAAACATATATACAGTAAGTACATATACATTTTTGTAGGACTTCGATAAAAGTGTTTGATTGTGGATGAGCTGGAGTACCTGGAGGGCCAGGGTGTGGTCACAGAGGAAGCTCTGGTACTTCAGTGGAATCAGGACGCTCTCCTTGGGTCGGAGGTAAATCTTGGGGCCCGGTGCACCGTCCTCCATGTGGAACATGTTCTCCTCCAGCCGAGTAGAAGTTTTGGTGAGTTCTTTGAAGTGACGACATTCGTCGGTGCTCGTGATGACGCTGGGCGGAAAGATTAAAGGACACCAGCGATATTAAAAGGGGGCTCCGGTGAGGCTTTTTGGGAACCGTCCAGGTTCCTGCAGCGTCCATTACAGTCTGCAGTCTGAGCCGAACAACAAAGCAAAGCATAGGCAGAATGCTTTGAGCATGTGTTGATGATGCAGAGAGGATTGTGCTGGAGGATGTTGATGGGCTCACGTTTAAGAGAGGAGATGGAACCCGTCTTTGAAGACCACCACAGGCACAACACATGACAACAAACTCATCCATTCCTTTGAACGTGCTATCCAGGCTTGAAGATGGATCTAGAAGCTCGATCCAGATCTGAATCATGATCAAAAATGAATCATTTAAAATTGATTCACATCAGGACTAGAATTCTGTGAGACATCCACGCCATCCCTGCCTTCAAAGATACTTCGAGGTGTGGAGAAACAAATGAGGGGGAACGTTTCTCGCGAATTCAATTTTGCACCGAGTTCAAGCACATGTGAACTATCGGGTTCCCTTTAAAACAAACAGCAGTGATTTTAACACCCCCGCCACCAATCCCCAACACAGTTTCGAAGCAGAAAGCAGCGGCAGCAGATTACACATTTCAACAGAGGGTGGTCTCTGCCATTATTTCACCATGCTCTGAATGCAGAACTTTCATGGACGAATGCAGGAATGGAAGAGCCGCTTTAAACATCAAAGGTTCCCAGGCATGTGCATGAAGAGGGCAATTTTTTTTTTTCTGGGGCAGCAAGGATTTATGAATTTGCAGTGCCCCACCTTGCCAACATTAGGGCAAAATGCAACATTCAACTCAATGAAACTTATTCTGAGACTCCCACCTGGGCATGAGAAATAAAACATTCTACCTGTGGCGTGTGTGTGTGTGTGTGTGTGTGTGTGTGTGTGTGTGTGTGTGTGTGTGTGTGTGTGTGTGTGTGTGTGTGTGTGTGTGTGTGTGTGTGTGTGTGTGTGTGCGCGTGTATTTGAGCCTTGAGCTACAAAAACGCAATGGTTGATTCATTTTTTTTTATGTATAAAACACCAGGTAGGAGGAAAGCAGGACGGTGTTACAGAGAAATTCTGATAAAACCAGAGAAGGAACAACATAAGGATAATTTAAAGGCGAGAGAGAGAGAAAGAGAGAGAGAGAGAGAGAGAGAGAGAGAGAGAGAGAGAGAGAGAGAGAGAGAGAGAGAGAGAGAGAGAGAACTAAATAATTCAGGACCACGAAAGCAGAGAGGGCTGTAAAGACGGCAGCATGGACAGCAGTGGGGGAGCTGCACCCTCCTATCGCTCTGCCAACCAGCAGTTATGGCTTACATTAAGCTCTGGAGGGTATCAGGCAGCCATGCAAAATAGATAGCAACAGGTATCAAATGTGTCCTCAGACGATGAGGAGCCGCTGGGCTTTTAAAACCCTACCGGCATCACAGCTGCGGCTAGCATAGTCTCTCTCTTAGTGAACTTCCTTTAAAGACTGATACCGGCTTTCAGGTTGAAGGTCAGGCCGTCTTTGGTAGAACAAAGAGATGGCGTCCCGTTGACGTAATGAGCGTTGGAGACATCGGCAGCTAGGAGAATAGATCACGCCACCAATCAGTTGCCTGTCCTGCCAGCTGCTCCGCTCGATAAACTGTTTCTACCTGAAAATGTGACAGTTGAATCTGCAGAGCAAGCGCAGAAAACACGCACGCCCCCGCACCAATTAACACATTTTCTGACTCATGCTGGGGGTGGCAGACTGTTTAGTCTAAAGCGTCACATCTCCTCACACGGAAACAAAATCACCAAAATAAAATAGGCAAAAAGGGTGCTGAGTGAGGACAGACAGAGGGATGGATGACCCCCCCCCAATCAAACCCATTAGACTCGGTACCAGGGTTAATGCCTTAACGAGCCATTCGTGGCACACTCCAGACTTTGCTGATCAACGTGATATATGTTAATCCGAAGCCCAGCCATGAGCAGAATCCATAACAAAGGACTCAGGACGGGAGGATTAACAACTATTGCTAAATGAAGGAAACAAACACAACAGGAACGCCAAGAACGGACAATCTAGGAAACGTTATAAAGGCTGCTGCGCAGGGATTACACTGGAGATTAAGCTTGTGTTTGCATCTCTGTCAAGGACAACCTGCTGCAAGAATGGTCTTATGTTAAAGGCCTATATGCAGGATAACTGTGGAGTAAGAAGTAGTTTAACTTCTTTATTCATGCAGCCGCGAGCAAAATGTGTTTGGAAATGGTGGTTTTGTTCGGAACAAGCAAGCAAACTGTGAACAGTCCAAAAACAGAAAAATATAACCGATTCCAAACATTAATACACAAACAGACATTTTCAACGCACCCACTCGCAGGCATCGCATTCAAAGAGTGAGCAAGCTGTGAATCAGACTCCCACATCCTTAATAAAACACACTCGCGAACGTCGCCACAACATCGCCTGACATTCTAATGCTGCCGGCTCATTTTGAAACATTTTAACTTTGTGTTTCGGGTTTGTTGACAAGCCTGTGAAGAGAATTGTTGTGAGCATGAACCGCAGAGTCAATGGCTCAACTTTGTCGAGGCCAATTAACCCTCAAGACCATGGATTCTGGCACCGTGGAAATGTCAGAGAGATCCAAAAAAAGAAGAGGAGTATCAGACAATCGCAGGATCTAATAACGTAGCCTTTCATTTCTTTCTGTATGTACTCCCAGCACCACAAAAACAGATGTGGACGGTTTTAAAATCAATACCATTTGATCTGTTTTATCTTTTCATGACTAATCTCTATAAGGCTCAGATCTTTAGAAATGAAAGACAGCCATGTAGTTGTGAGAACGGGTGCAGTATTGTCACTTTTATCGGAAATGCGTGGCACCCCCTTGTGCTCGCATTTCCGCACTTATGAGGTGATAATTAAGTAATGAACGCCTGGAGGCC
The DNA here is from genome assembly GCA_016586285.1 of Arothron firmamentum. Classification (NCBI taxonomy): domain Eukaryota; kingdom Metazoa; phylum Chordata; class Actinopteri; order Tetraodontiformes; family Tetraodontidae; genus Arothron; species Arothron firmamentum. The sequence goes on from BJFM01000378.1 coordinate 75,874, forward strand.
TGAAGGTTAATAGTGCCATCGATCCCATGAGTTAAAATTTATATCTTGTTGATGAACTTGAGTATAATGTTGCTGAACTGCCTCTCTCTTAAGACTTTTATTGATCAAATGTACATTTTAAAGTGCAGTTAATCCCATCGCCGAGCAGCTGGGAACCACCAGGGTACTATGTCCAGGCCTTGCGATCAGCGCCATGACAGGAAATTAATCTGTTATGGACGGTGGGGGTTAATGGAGCACCCAGTGGAAACCGTACTAATACTGGGAGGATGTGTCGCCTCTACAAGATGCGACGCAAAAGCGGAGAAAAGAGCAGATATAAAGTTTTCTCCTCTTAACTGACCTGAGCTCGGGATCATCGCTGCGAATGGTGACCGTCTGAGGTGCGTTTGAGGGGTTTTTAAGGACAAACTCCATGTACTCTGCAGAGCCCAGGCTGGCAAACAGCAGGTGCTGGGTGGTGATGTCCTGGCTCAGCATATTGGCGATGTCCTCAGCTTTACTTAGCTCCGCAGCCCATTTCACCCGGTAGCCTGCATCCGCCTGGTATGCTTCCTTTGTCTGATCCTGAAGGATACCACAAGGACCATAAATGGGGTTTCAGGCAAACAAGTTTGACAATACTTTCTAAAATGCATACGATTACTGCCCAGATCTGACATCACAAATATCTTTTTGCACCTTTCTGCCGTGGTTCCACCACTGTGGACGAGTCACCTAGAGGCCACAGACTGAGTCTGCTGTACTGTTAAAATGCGTCCGGAGCCGGACTTTTATTTTCTGCTTGGAAATTACATTACATATTTTCAATTGATAAATGAATGTTGTTTTATGGTTGACCTGCTGTAAATTTTTTCTCTGCTCCCTGCTGTCCTTCTCCCCTTTCTATTGCTTTCATGCAGCATATGCTGTACGTCTGGCTTTGGCAGACACTTTGTGTTTGCTTTTAAAGCGCCAGAGAAATCAAATAAGGCTGAGAATTCCTTCATATTGATTGTCTACACTACACAGTTTGCAAGCACAGACATCCTAAAGCAACTTCTTATCCATTTAAAGCATGCACACTGAGTTTATTCCTAGATCTCAGACTTTGGTGAGTATAAAGGGAAAATATGAGAAAATGGACCGGAATATTCATTATTTAAACCATGAATTTAAATAGAAGGATGTCCTTCTCATAGGCAGACCTGTCTTAACAGCAAGCGCTAGTCTTTAAATGTGTTTAAAAACCCGATTGGTGAATGTGGTTGCCGATTAAGATGCTCTCAGCCCAGGCTGCTCTGTGGCTGTGAAACAAGCTAAACGCAGGCCTCACCAGAGGAAACGCAACGTGTTAAGTGTCTCAGACAGACATGTAACAAAGCCAAAAATCACATTTAGCATGCGCACCCATGGGTGAAAGTACAAGATGTGCCTTCAGGTAAAAGAACAATTAACAGCTTCCTGCCCAGCGACTGAAGCCCGGAGGACCGAAGGGCAGGTTGTCATGAGAAGCGTAACAGCGGTGGGGCGTCTGGGAGATGCTTCACACACCCACATGTTTCAGCGCCAGAAAGGCAGACGTGGCCAGACAAGCGAGGCCCAGGCTCACACACGAAGCAGCTACTTTGTGTCCCCAGTGGGCGCGCGCAAAGGCCAGACTCACCGTGACTTTTGCCGCTCTGGCATTTTCCGGGGCCTCGCGAAGACGCACAGCAGCCATGCGCTCCAGCTTGTGCTCCTCATCATCAGACTCGCTCCTGATCCACGCCTCCTGGTTCCTCTCTCTTTCCAGCCTGTTTGCCTGGGCCAAGTTCCTTCCTGTGAAGCAGAATCAGACCACAGCCACGGATATATTTACTGAACAGAGTGAAATTTAATCCCACTGCCATTTCGCCCATATGTTCTAAAAACCCTTCAAGTGTCCAAGAGGAGAGAGAATTGGGACAGATTAAGGGATTAGAGGAGGACCAGAAACAACAGCTTGTACACAGAGAACATTCCAATGACTAGCACTGCAAAACTTCTAATTATCCTATTATTTTCATCTCCATGTCTGTCTCCTATGTAACTACCACTGTATCTAATTTAAACACCCGCAATCCCCAAACTATTCATTCGCATTCAGTTTGAACGATTAAATCAAAAAAATTTTCAAGACTTGATAAAATATAATAACAAAGTTTAGCCAGACCTTTGCCGCTTTTATTTGGATTGAACTAACCTTAAAATAATTTCATGAGCTAAGGTTATTAAAACTGTATTTGCGTAACTGAGGCAAAGGAGAAGGTGCATGAAGTCGACACAAATTTCCAAGAGCAACTATTAAAACCGTTTTATTTTGAACTGCTTTCAATAGCCCGTCTATATTGCGTTATTTTGACTGCATTTGTGCTTTTGTAATTTTACATAATTTTGAACTGACAAGTAAATAAGTCCACTTTTGTTCCATAGGTGAGCTAACTAGAGAAACAGCAAATCCATGTCCAGTCTGCTCGTTTTGTTTTAGTCTCCTGCTATCGGATTTTACCCTCAGGCATTTTTCCTGGCGTCTGCTTATCAGAGGCGCTGGGCCGACCGCCTGTCACACATCGCGATAGCGACCGGCCTGTCTCTTCCTCCGCAGCCATGCGTCGGAGGCAGCACGCACTCGAAAGGCGACGTCCCTCCGACTTTATGTTGTGACTGGACACCAGTGACAGCAATTAGGCCCCTTTACGTTTAAATGGCAACCGAAAACCGAGTGAGGAGGGAGGACAGAGCACAGTGTGTGTGTGTGTGTGGGAGGGGGGGAGTCGCAACTGGGTGATGGTGGTGAGGAGGAAGAGGAGGAGGGTGAGTTGGGTAAGAAACAAAGCAAATGAACTGAACGTTCAAATTAATTAGGCAGACACGCACGCTTTCATGATAACAACATGCTTACAACATGTTAGCATGTAAATGCGCCCACATGAGAATGACATGATTACTGTATGTTCTATCAATGAGCAATCTGCTTCTATCTGCTTTTCTGTTCAGCTTTGGATGCCAGATGGAATTGATATTATTAAGGGCTACTATTTTGAATCTCTCATCTGATGCCTCTTTGTCAGCCTGTGCGTTCGCTGTCATAGTGCACATCTTGACAATACATTCAGAGATGAGCAGTTGGGTGGAAAAGGGTTCTCTAATTGAGGAAACAATGATGTCCCCCTGTGTGTTTGTGTGCGTTCCTCTTCTTGTATTGTACACACACACACACACACACAGAACAAACATGTCTGTGGGAAGCCACATGAGATGCTGCTGTAAGCTCAATTAGGCTGAAAATTGAGTGGTGCAGACAACACAGGGAAGGTGAAATGGATCCGCTCGAGTTGATCAAGACAGGAGCATGGTCACCGCCCAAAATAATAGGCTCTAACCTCATCAAATACACTCATGTGTGTATTTAGGCGCCCACTGAAGGCCAAGTGGAGAAAAGCATTCATGAAAGTGCCGTTAAATGATCTGTTAGACAGGATTTAGCGGGCAGTGGAGTAAAACGCTTACCATCGACTTGGAAGATGCTTCTGGAGGACAGACTCCCTCCCCTGAAGGCACCAATAGCATGAGGTGTGATGACGTTAGAGTAGGAAGGCATCAGGTCTGCTGACCTCTTCCGTTTTGGATCCACGGGGCATCCTGTGAGAGCGAAATTGCTTTTAGTCCTACAGCTACCTGAGTGTTGCAGTGCAAGATGTGTGCATGTGGGCGCCAGCAGGCACAGAAGCGGAGAACTCCAGAGCCAGCGAGGACCTCACATGCCCCTAACCTGTTGACCGGGTATACTTAATTACATCATAATTAGACGAGTTTGAGTGAGCGCAAACGTACAGCCCAGATGAAACCCTGGCTTTGAACATGGAGGATCAATACACGGTAACACATCTACAGCGGCTAATTAGCGCTCCAAAGTTGGCAGTGGGGTCTAGACACAGAAAGCTTAACACACAACAAGCATCATGCTGATGGATGGACAGAGTTTGACCCTGTTCAGGCTTCCTGCCTGTTGAGGGTCCGTAATGAAGAGAGATTTCCTCTTTGATCCTGGAGCCATAATATCATAGGTGCTTTAACTAGAATTTTTACACTCTTAAGACCAGTTAACATTAATATTTAATAATAATAAAAGCTGGAGCTCGACTGAAGTACGACTTTGTTATCCCAGTGATGAGTTACATGTTTTTATATGCTTGTCTGGGATTTTCAAGTCTGTGTTAAGTGTTTTTGTTTGTGTTAATTAGTTTTTATGTGGTCACACAATTATGCTTTAATGTGTTTTAATGGGCTATTTTGTGTCTTTTCTGGTGTTACCACCTGTTTTCTTTTTAAATCTTTCTCTGCTTTACCAAGTAATTAGATGTGTTTTGCTTGGATTGTGAGCCACCCTTAAAAATCATTTCAGTGCAATTTACCACAGTTGACTGAAGAAGTAAGTCTAGAGTTGACTTCAGTACACTTTGACATAAGGTCTTTATTCCTAAAAGTGTCTAGTCTTTGGAACATCAAAACATATCCAACCAGAGGTGTTTAAATGCAGTGAAATATTGTCGCCTGTTCATCTGGGGATGCTTAAATTTGAACTCTGTTGAGTGCAGCAATTAAGTGGCTTTACTGCCCAGATGTGACATTTTGGTGAGCCCATACGAGGGTTTAAGAGGAGAAGCAAAACACCCTCCAAATTTTTCAATGGCAAAGTCCTTCATCAACAAACTGATAATGGGTGGCGGCTAAATGAGTAATGAGGAGCTGATGCTTCCATGCAAACAGACCCCGACAGCGCGGTTCTGCAGATTAATGGGCGAGGTGGCTGCCGTCTCAACGTATTCTCCTGGCCATCTATCAGCCTCACCTGGCGATGAGACTCAGCCCAAATGTATTTGGTGGAGTCATATTTCCCCAAAATAACCGTGAAGGTATTTAAACATGTCCGATCAATAACAGAAAGATCTTCTTCCCAGTCTCTCATTATGGGCCTTTTGGTGCGGACAGATGCTTTGATGACGGCTGGAGTCTTAAAATAATTCTGCAAGAGTGTGATAAGATAAACCCACAGCAGATAAGAAAAATTACAATATGATCATTTTAATTGATAACAGAGCTGTTATTAACATGTCTACTGGTGAAAAAAACCCAGGCTGATGCACGTAAAACTGCTGATTTACCTTTTTTAAGGGCTCATTGCAGAAATGAAAGATAATAGTCAGGATCTGAGCTACCTAACTCAGCTTTGGCTGCACTATTTTCTGTGTGATGATGACTAACAGCGAACAGAGCGCCAGGGGGCCGAGCTCCATCAAATTTATTGACTCCCTCAGTTTGTTGCATGACGATAATGCTGCGCAGCAGTACGCCACCTGCCCGTCCTCTTTGCTCCGCTGGCAGTTCTCGAGGTTAAGGGCACAACAAACCTCTGATTTACTGGCCCACGGAACAAATGGGAGCAAGCACCGGGGGGGATTCAAAGTAGTCTGCAATATTCGATTTCTTCTGCCTCCCTGTTCCAGGCCAGTGACCTTTCAGAATAAGCAAATTCCCTCTTCAGGCTTGGAAAGCAAGGTTGGTGAAGTTGGCCTGTGATATTCCAGCAGTGGGAGCTTTTAATGAGTGAAACACATTGTGCATGTATCCCAAAGGGAAATCACCTAGCTCCACTAATTGAGCAAATTTTGCTGATATTTAAAACAAATCGTGGTAGCTTCGGGCTGGATTTTCTCCACTCTGTCCTTTGGTAACAGTCAATTCCTCCAGCCTTTATCAGGCTCTTACAGATGAGGGGATGTGTGAGGCCTGGAGAAGGTTCTAATCTGTCTTCTCCACTGAAGCAGATACCTCTTTAAGTGTTTTGTATGTGTGTGTGTGTGTGTGTGTGTGATGGAGAGAGGGAGACGGCTCGGGTCAGTTAAGTCTGTAGTTGGTTCTTGAGCAGGTTGTTTTGAAATTATTATTTTATTATATTATAAATTATTATTATAATTATCATAATTATGCTTTGTAATTATCTCCCGCTCTTATTCGAACTCTCTGTCCCTCCCACTCTGTCTAATTACCATCATTTCATCCACCTGTGTCTGACAGTCTCTTCTTCTGCCATTTAAAGTTACTTCTTCTTTCCTCCTGTATTTACCCCCAGGTCAGCTGATTTAGATGTGCTTCCTTGTAGACCGACTTGTGGACCTCGACTGGGACAAAATAAAACGTTTTACTCTCTACTTATGTTGGATCTGCTTTGGGGTTCTGCTTATTCATTACCATGTCAGAGACAAAACAAACCATATTATCATATGATCATATTTGACACTATAATGGCCCAATGTTAGCTTTTAAAAGAGCTTAGCGAGGCTCAAGCTGGCTGTTAAATTAAAAATATGTAGTATTAGAAGTCTTGCCATGAAGATTTGTTTTAGTTTTTTGTTTTAGTTATACTGTAAACTACATCATGAAAAATTAATCGCTGCTAATAACCCAACAATTTTCACATGTCAACGAAATGTCCCCAGTGATGCTCCTGTTTCCTATCCTTTTCATTCTGACTGCTCTGCTGTCTCTACAAAAACTTTGCTCTATATACATTTGTTTACGTTTTTTTAGTGAATAAGGTGAAACTCTGAAAGCAGGAACTTTTAGACAGTTAATGTGTCCTTAATAAACATCTCTTTTGAATGTGTGATCTCTTTTTATTGAAATGCGTCTTAACTTCCATCAAAATTGTGGCGGAGTTATGCAGCAGATGAAATCAGTAAAGCTTTGGAGCTTTCCCCTGGATGCACCAGCAAACCTGTTGCATGGAAGGAGTAGGCGGTCGTTATATTTCTGACACTCCTCATCTGCTCCTGCAGCATCTCTCTGTGGGAGGAATGCCCCCCCCCCGACCTCATACTACAAAGCTGAAGCCTCCACGTTCCTGCGACAATTCCGTGACTCCATTATACTGATTAAGCCACTTCCTTTATGACGCTATTAATAAAATTTGCTTTGCAGACTGACTGAACGGGCCTGACGGCCTATATCATTACCATTAAATTAATTACTTGTCAATCCCACCTTGTAATGATTAAAAGAAGAAGATCATTTGGTGTTTCATTCTTGTTCATTTGGCAATGACAGTCTGCCACTCACATTCTCCAAAAAAAATCTAATTCTGGTGAATTCTCAGCGGGATCAAGTCATGATTTATGACGTACATATCACACAAATAGAAAAGGGAGAAATTAGAATTATCCAGGACTGCCAGTGGAGTATATGACACACACGATTACTAAATAAAAGCACATAGAATCTTATATTCTTTTAAATGTTACATGAGGTTTTTTTTGTTTGTTTGTTTGCTTGGTTTTTTTTCTGTTATCACACAACACTACAATGAAATTCCGTAGGCCAGATAGGGGTTAATCGCGAGCAACTGTGGGCTTGGCCATGCCAAACCAGTTTGAGACCAGAGCACTGGAGGAAACCCACACGAATTTGCTGGGGGATGAACCCACAATGCAAGTTCTAACCACTGTGAAACTGGATACAGTTGAGATTAACCTTCCACCCATGTGCTGAAAGAACATAAGAAAAACGCTTCCTTTGATTGTTTTCAGTGGGTTTTAATTTTCAGTGATCTGTAATTCTAAAAACAGTGTTTAAATGACCCATTGTTTTCCACCAACAGTATATAAATGATACCAGACTGAGGCACCACAGTATCCTGACAGGCTGCATAATTGGCCTAAAGGTCAGCATGTTTGCTACCCTCGCTCCAGAAGTACTCTTGGGCACTGAAGTGGAATGGAGGAGGAGGAGGAGGAGGAGGAACATTTTCAGCACCACGGACAGCGCCAAAGCCACTTTCAATCAGGGAGTTTACACTCACTTAAATAAGAGAACTAGAGTGTTATTCCGACTAAAACAGGACTTCCAAAGTATGTTAAAAGTATTATAAGTGGAACAATAATTAAACTTGCTGTGCATGTATACTGGGACAAAACAACAGTCCCGTTAAATGGCCATAGTTGCAGCTCGACAAAGTTGTGAGAGCAAACATGCTGAGCGACACCTCAGACAAGTACATGCAGTTCCAGCGTGTGCCACCTCAGATGTATTATTCAACTGCTCTGCTGTCTGAATGTGGCCCTGTAATAACAATATCTTTCGCATCCACAGCTATAATAGAGTTTTGTGTCTCTGTGTGGGGCTTATTAGGGCCAGCCTTGCAGGACTGCTGTTGATATTCCATGTCGACATCTATCACTGCAGTGCCTTTTATGTATAAACCAGAAGAGAGCTTTCACTTTCTTTTGAAATGCACACGCATGTACGCTGATATGTAGGGCAGGCCCCTGCTGAGCACAACTTCATGGGCACGTGAACACAAGATGCAGCTTATTGCATTCTCTAGGAAATTACCAACAATTACAAACTAGTTAATTTCCCTGATCTGTTTTTTCATGTCTCAACTCACTTCTTCTTCTTCTTTTTTTCCCACGCACACTGGTGCTACACAAAGACACAAAAAGACCTCACTTGTATGCAAACACCAACGGCAAAGCATCATGTTTCCATGTTGACTGGCAACGAGAGAGAGAGCCTGTGTGAAAACACCCTAAATAAAGAATGCATACAAAACAATAAATATCTGTCAGTGCTAACAAAACTACATTGAAATGTCTTAAATGTACAACATTATGATATTCTTTCAAAATTAAATTACATCTAATTATACTCTTTGTAAGCCTGTTGTGAAGCTAATTTAAGAAAAAAAAAAGACTCATAAAAATTGAAAAGCATATTTCCAGCAGGGAGTAGGGAGTAGCAGGGAGCTAAATCAGACTGATTGAGCCATGGCCCCTCGGTGTATTTATTTTCTTTTGTTCTGCACACTGTCATCCACCATTTCTCTGTTCTTTCATTGACAACCGCAAGCAGGCTTGTGCACGGAGAGTATCCAGAATGCCTCGAAAAAACATGTGTTTTTCAAATGAGAAAATCTAGGGAAGCAGGTGTTTGAAGAGAAAGGATATAATCCCTCCACTGATCTTGAAAAATCTTTAAAAAAAATGTATGAAGCTCTACCCGTCTGGCATTTAATACTACTCTTTCTCTCTCTCTCAAACACACACGCATGCACACGCACGCACACACACACACACACACACACACGCACACACACACACACACACATACCCTCTGCTACACCTGCCTGTGTATATCTCTGCATCTACATAGGACTGCATACTTTTTTTTTTTTTACGTTTTTGACCCATTGGATAGTCACAGCCTGGCGCGCATGTGCTCGTGCATGCCCTTTTCATCAGATGTCTATCAAAAGCCAGCTCATCCATCTATCATACTGACAGTAACTTCTGAATCCACCACTCAGGGAGCATTAATAATCCAAGTTTGCATCCTTTACCACCCACTAAATAAGAGCAGTGATTTAGCAGCGTGATGGCACGTGCGCAAACATGCACACACGCACACACAACAGAAAGAGAATCACTAAGCATGCAAGGGAGGTGAGAGATACAAACTGACAGGCACAAAGAGGGTGTGTGAGAGTTTGATAGAAAGGTAAGGGCTAAATGGGTAAATAAAAGAAAACAGGAAGGCTGTGATGGAAAGCAAAGTGGGAAGAGTGAACAGGAGTGACAGATGGAAGCGTAACTGACAGAGGCTCGCAATTCCCCCCCTCGCTAGATTGATTCTAACTGGCACCCAGGGTGCCTGATGGATATCTGAGCCTTGATTGGAATTTACATGCCTGACACAACCGTCCTCTTCTCATCACCGTGCACACCTGATCACCACGTGCATTCTCGAAGCTCTCTAAAGATCAATGTTGGCAAATTTCACCCAAACACCAACACCTTGGAAATGATGAACTGTTTATGAGGGGGAGGTTCATTTCAACAGATGACTAATGGCAAGCTACGGTCAGCCGCCACCGAGGGCGTGCCTAGCCCATAATAGACAAGAACCGGAGAGGAGGACAGATGCTCAACAGAGTGGAAAAATTACATTTGTTTTTTCTTTCATTTTGGCTTGCTGTTTACAAAATGAGTATGTGCGTCGTGAAGAATTGGGAAGGTTTCCTGTCTGCAGTACCTGTAGCTTTAACTGGGAAACTATTGATACATAATGAGGGAACATTATGCACAGGGGATGGCCAAACTAATGACTCACACCCAGATGATGGCATGATCACACGATAAAAGAAATTATTAATCTGATTCTTTAAGGTTAAATGTCAGCGACAGTTTACGTAAACCCGCGTTTTCTCTGTTTGTTTCCTCTGATGACCTCTGTGGGTTTTATATGCAAGTATGAGGTCTTATGCTGTCAGGGAAAAAGCTTTCCCTCATTATCCACAGATTTTCTTCCATAGCCTGTGTGCTAATTTGTTCCACTGCACGAGAAAAACCAAACCTTGAAGCACTGTGACAGTATAAAAGAATTCTCAGGAGAACAAGACCGTTTACCTGCATTTTCCTGACACTCTTGGGTACTCTAACATTATTAAAAAGTGAACAAACTTAATGGGCTGGTTTTGTTTGAATGCTCAAATCAATTTGATTATTTGTGATTAATAATGCACAAGGCTTTTCAGGAAAAACTGATGTGATAAAAATCCAATTTCCCTTCTGTTTGAATAGAAACTCTCTCGGACTCTTTGTTCATCTATTTTTCACTTTTGACATATCTTTGGATAAAACAGCTACTTAGCGGCTTGCAGAAACCCTGTCCCTGCACCCATCCCATCTGTAAGTCAACGCATGCTCATGGCAGTTTTTAACACTTTTAATCTGTATTTTTAATGCTCCATTAATGTTCAGTCACCCTAGTGTGACAGAAATTGTACCCCAGATAATAACATAACATAAATATGTATTAAGAGACAAAACCAGATGAGGAAGAGATTCTGAGATTAAGACTGAAATGCATATGTTTTGAATGGAAAAAGACATGAAGGCGATGCCATGTCAGCTCAACTTTGTCCAGTTGCCATGGTTGCAATCTGCATCCAGCTAATAAATGTATTGTTTGGTTTGTGAATTAGCAGGTCAACCAGAAAATGGCCAATACCACTTAGCTCAAGGGGTTATCGCCACCTTCCAGAGTTGGGCATATCTCCTTTAGTAAATGAATTCCCATTTATTTAAATACTATAATCCAATTGAGCGGTTTAACTGATTTATAACCACCGCTCCACTAGCTTTGTGCATCTAAATGTGGCTTCACAATCGCTAAATTTTGCATATTCCATTTTCACATCTCATCAGCGGAGTGAAAGCTAACAGCAACAAATGTAAAACAACTTTATGGCTATTCAAATGGCTTTCACCAAATCCTTCATGCTGCATTGCTTGCATGGAGAATACTCATCCAGCATCTTAAACTCATGCACCAAGCCCTGCTACTTTATCAAAATTATACAGACTCACATTCATTAATAACCATTGTCTGTACAATAAATGTGATCACTGAATACAGATGATGGCTTATATATGCAGAAGAGCCCCAAGACAAGGAGAATGGAATTAAACTCTCATTCCCTGAGCTGTGGACCATGGATAGCGCTAATTTCGCCACAGCTAAGGAAGTTGTTCACATCTGCTGTTCACTGTAGCCAAGGGCATCGGTTAGATAATGGGAGACTGGAACATACCTATGTTTCCTGTGCGTACATGCAGCCGGCCCCTGACGACAGTGTGCACTGTCATGGGATTGAAGGTTGACTGGTGGCCTGAATCGGTCTTCATTAGCAGGGTCTCCTCTCCCACATACTCTGTGGTCAGAACCTCGAGCTCATGCAGGGCCTGCACTGCTGATTTACCCTGACGCAACATGTACTGGGAAGAAAAATTACAACAAATAAAGGTGTTAGCGCACACACGCACACATTTTTCTTCTAAAACTTTATGCCCCATCACAAGGGCGAGAGGTCAAAAAATAACAACCTGCATCTATCATCATCTAAAAATCTATTATCATCTAAAAATCCAAATAGTAGGTCAAAGAGGTGAGACGCATCACTAGATACTGAAATATTAGTATTATTCACTTACTTTCCTACAAAATGTACAAAAGCTATGACAGGACATATGGTGATTTCAAGGAAAGCTAAATAAAAAAATAAGATATTTCTGTATTTGAGATTTTATTATCAGTGGATGTTTTCCTTGCATGGTTTGTTTTTATTATACGTACTGAAGCCTCTGTAAGTGCTGCATGGATTTCTGACAGGTGGACAATGCTGCACTGAATCTGTGCCACGGCGTGACAGTTCATATGCACAAAGAAAATCTTTTACTGTGTCTGCTGTTGTCTAGCTGCATTACGCTGATCAGAATAGATACCAATCCTGCTGCCGTCAACCTGGCTGCATCTCCTACCTTTAGCTCGATGGCAGTGGATCCTATGAGAAGCAGCGAGTCGCTGTCCCAGATGTCGATGTGCATGGCGTGGAGGGCCAGGTACCGCAGGAACCAGCGCTTCTCCCCCGGCTTCAGAAAACTCTCATCTACTCTGAACTGCAACTGCAGGCCTGGAGATGCTGTGCAGAGAATGAGAGGGGGATTAATCACAGAGAATAATAAACGTAGGAGTCGTTCTTGTGACTGCTAAGTCAATGTTTCACCGTTAAGAAGACACAAATGTGAAGCTGAACAATATCTTCTGAGCTCCAACCACCAAGTATGACATTATTCTTTTTTTGAAATACATTTAAAGGACCATTCACGATAAATGATCACGATATGGTCCTAACAGAACATAATGTGTGCAACCAAGGTCTTTAGGGAGGTAGTAGGTGCGCTAATGACAATGTTTCAAGAAATACAAGAGAATTTAAGGTCTTTTTAGATGTATTTAATTGGAAAAATTGATTAAGACAATTTAAAAAAAAGACATTTCCACGATTGTCCATTCCTGAAATGCCACACGCAGAAAAGTCCATGCGCACATCTGTTACATTTCATAAAGAAAAAAATAAATGAATTCTTTTAAAAAAACAAAACAAAGAAAAGGTAAAACATTTGGTGATGCTTTGACGATAGCTCAGTGGTACTTCAATCCTGAGTTGTGCTTAAAATTTCAAATGACCCCCATTAGTGATTCAGCTCAGGTGGTGGGTGGGCGCCGCGTACAGTCAGCTGCGGTCCGACCTGCGGCAGCGTGTCAGCGCGGCAGCTTCAGTGCGTGTTAAAAAGGTGCAAGCTTGTGTCTGTGTGCCAAGTCTGAGTTCCAAAATTCTCACCCACAGCCTTCCTGCAACTCTGAATCAAAGCCCACATGCTGTCTTTATTCCCATAAGCTGCTCCTGCTAGCTGGCTGGATAAAAGCATAATAATGAGGACCTGCGTACATTAAAATTCTGTTTAATTATTTTCTTCAACTGCAAACATGCGGGTATTCTTACATTTTCTGTGTGGACCTTTGGGTCATTAATCAACAACATACCTGGCAACGCTACAGTTGCTATAGGAAAGTAAAACAATACTTTTAAAAGTGCACTTTAGAGCAAAACTTTGCTGAAAGTCGAACAAAATTAAATTTATTCGGGTAGACTGCAGCCAATGAAAGGTAGGTGTACAGCGATGCTTTTACACTTTTCTTGCACAAAATCAAACCATTTTTCCTGAACGTTTATGTGAGGGTTAGAAATATATATGCTTTCCTTTTTTCTTTTTTATGGTAATGCTCTTAAACAGCCAAAAAGGACAGCAGAGAACCAGAAAAACAAAACTCGGATTTAATTTCCTGAGTCTGAACAGATTTTTTACTTCCCTCCCTCCAAACACACACCACCATTCTCCGCTTGGACCATTAATTCTCCCAGCGTGTACTGGGCTCGTGTGCAGCAAATGGGTGGTGGTGGAAGCAGAGAGGGAGAGCGAAAGAGACAGAGAATGTGCCGTGCTCACAAGTGAGGAAGCGCTGACAGCTGTGGCCTGAGGGGTGCACGGCTTTGTGTGAAGCTGGGTCTGCAGAAGAGGGGGGAGGGGCAGAACGCCACCTTCCCGCCACCCCCAAATACCGACCTGGACGGCCTGCCTGCCTGCATGGCGTGTGCACAGAAGACCAGACAGGCTGAAAATCCTGCAGGGGATCAACAACTCTCAACAACACTGCGAAGGCTTTAGGCAAAGAAAACAACGAGCACGCACGCAGTGATGCAGAGACTGACGCGGGCCAGAGCGTCTCTGTAGACCAAGGCCGACATATCTGCCAGAACACGGCGACTAATTACAGTTTCTATCTGCATACTAACGGTGTGGCGCAGGAGCTTGATATATGGTCGGATTCGGTTGTGTTGAAAGACAACGCGTGGTACGTCACGGGAAAATGCATCTGTGCGCAACGGAGCATCTCCTGTGCTTTAATGTGAAATCAGTCTACAGATCCTCATGCAACCTGCCAGTCAACCAACATACAGCACATTCCCACACACTCTGAGAACAACGATAATAAAAATAGTTGCGTGGGTGAACCCTGGCTGCGAAGGTCATATACAGGATTACTGAGAAATAATGGACAGATAGAACCCATTTAAAGCTTCAACATCATCGACATATCATGTAATCTAAAAAATAAACACTTTCCCCCATTTTGTCTCTAATATATCATTTTAAGTGCTACCAAAAGCCATTTAATCATCTTTACTGCTTGCAAGCGAATAACTCTGACACCTATTGCCTCAGCAAAATGACTCTGAGACAGAACACTAATATGAGATTAACAACAGGGTGCCAAGCTGTGTCTCACTTTTCTCTCACTTAGTTTAGAACTTTTATGTCTAGTTGGATAAGGAGAGAAGGAGTGACTATTTTGACTCTTTTTTAACGTCAAAGGCAGAAATTATGGGTTTTCATAAAAATAAATAGTCGAAGCGGTGCTGCTGTTACAATAGTACGGCCTGGCTGAAGTGTTCAGTTCTCTGGTAAGGAGAATTAATGAAAAAAAAAAGAGAATCAGTTATCACGCACTCTTTATCTGGTTGAAACTTAGACACAATCAAAATAGTTCTACTAAATGATGTTATAATGTGGCAAAGTCTAAAACACTGAACCAAACACTGAAGGCTGAGAACTGAGCCGACCAGGACGAACATCATTTGACTGTTTCAAATGTTAATATTCATTACCAGCATAGACCATCTTATATTTGTAGACTTTATTTACGTAGCTCTGAAAATGTCAGGAAGCATTAGATATGCTAGTTTTGTTTAAACAGCTAGAAAGGTTCTTAGTTTTTGAATATATGGAAGCGTCTTTCAGATATAACACAGATTTATACAGGGATATATGATGGATATAGGGTGAGAGAGACCCAGAGACAGAGAAATATGGACGCGAGCTCGACGGGGGGGTTTGCTTCTTAGGAACGGCAAGTGTAGTCAGGAGCTGAAAAGAAGGGGGAGATTGTTTGTGTGTTCAATATCACGCTCTGTCAGAAGCTTTAATATCTCTTCCATTCCGATAGTTGCTACACGAACAGACTCCACATCAATCAGCACCCGCTCAGTTGATTGAAAGAGGAGTAGCTGCAGCATGAGAGAACATCAGGCCTGCGGTTTGTACACACGGCGAATACACGTAAAAATGGAAATCAATCAGTCACACTGCTGCTCATCTGCACTATAGAGGGTCTGACCACATGTGAAAAAAAAAAATCTTTAAAGAAAAAGCGTTTTGAGTAACAATTACAAACAATGTTAGATGATTTCAAATTCATGGAAACTGGCAGCCCATTAAAATCAGTTGGTTTCGCAGTTGGTTTTTGCATCCCTGTTAGCAGAACTAGTGATTTTGTCTATGTCCAGCTCCCAACAGGTCTGGTCACGTGACCAGACAGCTGGGTCCTGTGCAGACTTTGCAGTGCTGTTTAATACAGCGCGGCATCTCATTATACCTGCAAACTGGTTACTTTACAGCAGGAAAAGGACAGTTTTCTTCTGTAGTGTTGGATCCTTACCAGAGTTGACAGTGCCATCTCTGTTAATGGAGGCCAGGAGACAGGGAAGTGGACTGTCAGCTTTCGGCTGACCCTTGTCACTGGTCAGTAATCTGAGCTGCTGTGATGTGACTGGTGGGAAGCGATAAAACTGGAAGGTGAAGTAGATGTTTTCAGGCCAGTCCCGACTGACACCTGCCTCTGGTATCCTGTCAACAAATAAACAAATGCACAAACTTGAATATTACACTGGAAAATCTAGTTTATTTTACTCACTGCTTGTCTTATATGCTTGCTGCGTATAATATGAGGATCCAAAAGACATTTGCCATCAAGAGAACCCCCACCACCACCACCACCACCATTGCTTTGTGCTCCTTTTCACACAAACAACACCCCATGTGATTTCACACACACTTGTAATGATCTTACACAAATTTCAAACCGCTGACAGCCCACAAAGTGTCCCGGTGAGCCTGCAAGTATGCACATGGCGATGGGCTGCTGTACGTTTCAGGCTGCTAACCAGATTAGCAAAGGTTTTGTTTTTACTTTTTTTTGTTTGTTTGTTTGTTTGCTAAGTAAAGCGCATTCAATGGGTGGTGCTTAGTGGGCAGGCCCTTGCTGGGCCCCACTTAGGCTCTGACCAACCCTTGGTAGAGTCACGGCATACAGTGAGCTGGCAGCAATAACGGTAGTTTATTATTTCAATTTATGTTTTTTTCTCAACATATGTTGAGGCACTTGTGTGAATGGTAATATATTTTCTTGCATGGTATATCTATGCATCCAAGCGCTGCATTAAATTCTCCTCAAAGCACTTTATAGCTTTACAGCACCGTCTTTACTTTATAGATGCACATCCAAGATAGTAAATCTGATGCAGCATCTTGCTCAAAGATGGGCCACAGAGGTCAATTTTCAGGCTAATGTTTACATTAGTCTATACTATTATGACTATCATAGCAGCAGGGAAAACCCATGATTTGTAGATGTCACCTTGGATTTTAAGGAAATGCGATGGGTGTGGATATGGTTTCAAGTCTTTCTTGGTTTCTATTTAGCCAACTTTATCAATGGAAACAACAAAGATATGATTCAGATGTATGAAATTCAGTTCTACATTTACTGACATACTATTGATGAATGATTGTGGTTAGACTGCCTTTATCAAAGTTATATTTAGAATATTAAGAGTCCTTCTTTCTGCTGGCTTTAACAGTGAAGTTATACAAACCCTCCGTGGATTAAAAGACTTGTGCACAACTTCAGCGCTATCTGCTTCTTTCAAAGGGCAGGAAGACAGATCCGACCGTCCGCACACAGAACTGAGAGCAGCATTATGGGTCTCTCAGGAGCAAGACTTGGCAGGGCGCTGGAGTTGCTACACAGGAAGAACGGCGTTCTATCTATGACGAACACGACAGATGTGAGTTGGGTTTATCAAACTGCTGACAGAGCTGATGACAGAACAGACAGGACAAAAAGACTGGTGTCTCTTGTAACCATCTTTCAGCAAAACCACCTCCTTCCAGTGTCAGCCACTGACAGAGGGGACACTGACTCCAGGGTGTTTCTGTGATGGGCTGCTGACAGGGCTGCTATTCATCCAACGCTGATGGGAAGCGCCTTTGTATTGGTGTGCACCTCTGGGGCGTATGGTTTATTCATTCATTTAAGAGCCACATGTACGGCAGAAAATTGTGCGCGCGGCCATTTTCGCGGCGGGGCTCAGCATTTCTCGATCTGGACGTGAGCGTACGAGCCGCTCGAATCTCACGTCAGGTCTGACATCGTGTATGCAAGTTAGAGTCGGTGTGGATTCGTGGTGCAGTGCAGAAAAATCTTAAAAAATGTAAAAATAATAATTAAAGAAACCTCAAACTGGTCATTAAGCACAGACAGCCACATATTCCGTACAAATTGAAACGTAAACAAATATCATTAAATAAAATAAACATATCTGTTCTTTGGCGTGCGTCTTTGCTGAACCTCCACCTCAGACTCAG
This sequence comes from Arothron firmamentum, assembly GCA_016586285.1. NCBI lineage: Eukaryota > Metazoa > Chordata > Actinopteri > Tetraodontiformes > Tetraodontidae > Arothron > Arothron firmamentum. Next base: position 93,819 of record BJFM01000378.1, read on the forward strand.
GGGGGATCAATTTTCAGGTTGAAAAAGTTTCATTTCTTTCTCAGGTTTCTGCTCTCAACGGTTGACTTCAGTGGGCGGAGCCTCTGAAACTTGAATATTTAAGGGCGGGACTTTTTAATGACAATCGCCACATTTATAAAGACCCGCTGAGTCGTACGCTGGGAGTGGCCATAACGATCACACGTACCATCTTTTCGTACCACAACCCCTGCACGCAGATCTGCGCAGGTTTCTACGCAAGATTGATAAATGAGGGCCCATATGTGTCGACGGTGACTGGAATGGCTTCAGGCTTGCTGGTAAATGAGGTCTTTACAAGGACGTCATGCTGTAAGCGCATTAATGATTGGCTGCAGTTCAGCACAAAAAAAGCAAGAAAACCTCAAGGCCCGGTGGCCATTGTCCTTGGCCTCATGATTTAAGGACCTCTCTCTATGCATTTAGCTGCCTAGAGTCTCAGTGGCCTGTACGTTGCTGCCAAAGCACCCACTGCAGTGACACCAGACCTAATGGAAAAGAACTTAAGTTTGCAGTGACCACAGAGCGTCTGGTGACCCAGTACGCCAAGCCTCACCTGGTGAAAGCTAAAAACTGGAACACAAGCAGGTTGTCCTGTAGGAAATCAGTCTCCTCACACTGAGGGTCAAAGGGCACAGGCTCTGTGGGGTCTAGGACTTCAGCCACCTGGCCGTTAGAATCCACAATGGGAGGGAATCCAGCTGAGTAGAGGTGGGCCAGAGAGCTTCTGGAGCTGACAGAGGAGGACCTAGAGGGGAACGGTCAGAGGAGAGGGAGGTGTGTGAGTCAGGTAGATCGTTCATTGAGTCAAAATCATTTTAACAGCTGTTAATGCTCTGGTAGGAACAAACAGAAACACACACTGACTGACTTGTGCATCGGCCACAGCTGGGTGATCTCTGCTGGAGGAGAAATTCAGCGGGCCTCTGCACGAGTCTTATTTTATCATCGTCGGTGTCCATTCGGACTCAAGATGTTTCATCTTTGGGGAGACTATTTTCAATTTCATTATGTCCCATGAAGGTGAACCTTGAAAGTCCTTCCAAAACTGCAGGGTTGGCGATCATTAGGCAGTATAAAAGTAAACCCCCAGCACCAGGAGAACGGTCAGAGAGCGAGGGAGCCGGGACGCCAAAGTGCTCCCACAGGATCTCCCAGCATAATTGAGAGTTATCTGTAATTACGGAGGCCACCTGTTCTTCAACGCCGATGGTAACATTCATAACTTCCACTTTCATCGACAACAAACACTTTGGTGGGGATAAGGAAAGTGCCCAGATGGCCAGTCTAAGTGCCCGCACTGGAGACGGTTTGGGTTTGACATCGAAGTAATGATGCTGGTGTCCAGATGGCGGGGAGACCAATCCAATAGCGAGTTTGTGAAAGACGAAATCTTTGAACGAAGAAAAAGAAACGACGATGAAGACATTTTTTCGTTCTTATTTATTTTTATTTTTTTTAAACTTTCAATTTCATGGTTTTCTTCTTTATCGCTCAAAATTATATCTTAATTTAACCCAGCTGGATTAATATTAAACCCTAATGTTTTTGGCTTCAAACAGGGGCACAATCAGATAGGCACAGAGGCTTCAATTAAACTTCATTGTTCTTTCCCAAAAAGTGGGTCAGTCCGCACAGAAAACAGTCAAAAAGATGTTCTGGCTCCGACTGAAGAGGCAGAGATGTTTCAGCCCACTGAACTGAGCAGCACTGTGTCAGGATCCAAACTCTGGGATTTGGAAAGCGTTCCGAGGCCAGCTGCTGATGTACCGACACTAACGCGACGTCTTGCTTTCGTGTTTCTGCTCATTACTTTTAAGCTAATATTTGTACCTCGGCGTGTCAAATACCTGCCATCTGTGATTTTGCTGCTGCAATATCCAGCCGCCAAACATATTATGAACTTCAGTGCTTTCCGGAACACCGCATTCAATTCTGAGGTCTTTTCTTGAAGTGGAAAGACAAAGTTAACACAACAATCTATTTAAATTGCTCTGCGGCAAGCTCACAAACACAACACCACTCCATAACAAGTTGAGACCATGCTGCCAATTACCCAGCTGATCGATACCAGTCGGTCTGAACTGTTGCAGTAACGAAGGCCCGTCAGAGTGTACAGTCTAACAGTTTCATTGTGGTTTTACTTGAACAATAATCGTCACTTCAGTGGAAAGTAGAGGAGCAAAAGGAAAGTTCACAAAAGATTTTCTGAACTCTGGAAAAAAATAAAAATAAAAAAGTTCCTGAAGAATGATTACCTTGGGGTAGTGGTCCCCATTGTGATGACGGGTGCGTGCACGGGGGTGAAGGGCAGCTCCTGCAGTTGCTCTCCTTCGTCCGGAGCTGAAAGTGACGCATCGCCTTCCTTCTGAAGGTCCGCTTCCAAGTGAAGGATGCTGCTGACGCCGGAGCAGGCCTGGATCAAAGAGGGTTGAAGCAGAGAGGCCAACTGTAGGTTAGATATGACATACATCACTTAAAGAATGGGTTGAAATGCACACTGAAGCTTTTATTTTGAAAGGAAAGATAAGCACGTTAATCTAATCTCAGTAATTAATATTGTTGCTTCATTGGGTGTCAAATAAGCATCTTCTACAAGTTGTTATTATTTACAAAAAAAATACTGTCTTTTCTAATGCTTATATTTGATCTTTCCCCCAGCAGCACGTTTGATCTTCTTTTTGTCTTCTGTTATCTTCAAAGACCTCTATGTTTAAAATGCTCTATAAATAAACCTTACATGAGGGTAATACACACTTCCAAGAGGAAAGAGGGACAGATTGCCAGGGCAATTTGTTAAGCTTTCAGAGGGCAGAATATCTGGAATAGAAAGAGACTAATAACTTCAGAAGATCTAACCCCAGGAACAAAGAATATAAGTTATGTAATTTAACTGTGGCTCAGTGCAAACTTTTTAGGTTTCCAAACTCCGCTGAAAACATTTTATATTTCTTTTGTTAGCAATGAATGTCATCAAAAGCAAATCTTTAATCTGTCAGCATGTACAGTAGTATTGATTAGGACCAGACAAAGAGGAAGAGGAGGAGGATCTGAAGAAAAAATTTTAAGAGTGTAAGTCACTGCAAGTACTCTTGATCACATGGCTCTGAAATTCATGAGCACATGCACGAGTTCTATACTGTGCATGCATTAATGCTAACTCAAAGAAGAAAGGGGACAAATTTCTGTGAAAGTCTGTCAGAAGAGGAGGGCAAATCCAAATCTTTTTCAACCACGTGGAATCGATCATTTATCAAGGAGCGCTGCCGCGCGAATATTTTATATGATGCATCTGGCAAAACACCAACAGGGCTTGCCACACACTCCAACAACCGGGGATTACCCCGGTTTCAAACGTCTCTCTCTCTCTCTCTCTCTCTCTCTCTCTCTCTTTCTCTCTCTCTCATGGAATTTCTGCAATGGAAAAATAATGCTTACAATGCACGTGCTTTAAAGCAACATTTCTAATGTTTTGTCCAGTAATCCCCTCTTCATATTCATTGTCAGACATGACGCTGGATGGGGCATTAGCAAAGATAATTAGCCAAGGAATGCCAGTGGTGTCTCCTTCATGTGAAGTGTTTTTAACTCCGGTTGCTGAGACGAACGCACCACACAACCAGCCTGTTAGAGAGGGGAGGACGGGCATGTCAGACCACATGTGCGGCTCTGGATTATGAGCTTTACTTTCAACTATGCTAGTAATAACCTTGACTAAACAGTCATTTTATTGCATACACATTCAGGTCCCCTTCTAATTACACAACCTGCAATATCACAACCTCAGAGGAATCCGAGGCATGGATTGGAAGCCAAGGCAGGGTTTAAAAGGTGAAACCTTCACCTCAGACTGTATATGAACCTGCCATCATGAAGAACTCCTTCTGACATACAGGTATGATGGGTTGTGCACATGCACTGAAGGCTAATTTTTGGGCAGGAAACTGTGTCAGCTGTGGTATGTGAGCAAAGTCTGCAGTTGGAGAGCTTGTTGTGCTCGCTTCCATGCTTGCCAAGCAACTGTCATTGCTTCTGTATACACAATAAACCGCAGCTATGATCCAATCAGACTGCATGACGTGGGCTCTTGTTTCATAATGGCAGCAGAGGCGCACATGAATAATACTTGAATCAGAAAAACTCATATTTTTTATTACTCCAGTGAGTGCTATTGAATTTGTCAGTGAATCGATGATTAATATTGTAAAAATAGTGAAAATTTTATAACCAACAAGGCCGTATGTACTATCCGTGACAAACTGACGGGAGGTGACTGATAATGGTTTCACTGACGGCATGAAAAGAGAATGTTTCTTGAAATGTAACCAGAACCTGCTAAAACATTATATGAACTACATACGATTACAACACGTGCATGAATTAGATAATTCATTTAGGTTTCATTTATTTTTTCAGAACTAAATAGAATTTATTTCTCTTATGGTTATACAACGTGTGCGACTTATTATTACCTCCACTAAGCCTAATCTTCAATTTGAGGATTATTTCTTTACGATGATTCATCGCTTAAGCTATAGGAATTTGAGCGTGAAATATGACAGGTAGCTGTTAACCCTCCTGCGCATCAATACTGTATAAGCTAATTGCTAGGGTGTATAAGCATGGAACAGAAGTGGAACAGCTCCGCTACAGCCTCACAAGCTGCTGAGGAATGAGAAAAGATGAAATGCAAATAGAAACGAGTCCTTATTTAACTATTTTTTAAACTCATGATTAGATAAAGTAGTTTCCTGGATGGGAAAGGTCAAAGTACACGCAGATCACACTGAAGGCAGCAGAAGCCCTCATTTCTATATGAAAGTCTTACGCTGCACTAGCAGCTAGTGGGAAGTATCTTTTCCCTGGCAAAAGCCATTCAGGAGATACTCTGGGATGGTTTAGAAGGTCAAGATATCTTCATTTGTCACAACTACCGAAATGATGAATGTTTTAAGTCCTGTGTTTGGAGAGGTGAGGACACACTCGCAGGGTTCACGAGTCAGACTGAAATAGGGTGGTGACATATGGAACTGCGTGCAAATCATACACCAGCAAACCCATTTGGTTTGAAATCTGGCTTACTAGCACGCAAATTAAACAATAGGGTCACAGATCCCGTCGCTTCCCAGGCCCCAGGAAACCAGCACACTAAGGTGCAAATCTCTTTGATGATTGGAAAAATATTCAGCGTTAATCCCAGGATTGTGAGTTTCTTTTCTCCTGCCTACGTGATTCTAGCATTCACACACCTACAGCTGCGGGGAACAAGGCACCCTTGTGCCGTTATGGAAAATTGTTCTGAACTTTAATATCAGCACATTAAAGAGGATCCCATCGTATTTGCTCCCCTGGCTGCTGCAACAGGACTTTCCTTTCCATTTTAGCTTGATAAAAAGTCAATTATTGTTTTCTTTTCGATCCATTTGCTTCCTTGACAGATCTATGTGGGATTTAAGTGAGAATAAAGCCTTTTAGGGAATTGTTCAAGTTGGGTTTTATTAAATAGCCGGTTTATCAAATGATTAATTAAAAAGTCAAAGGAATGGGTTGATGCAGAGGAGTTTCGTGAATGTGAAGGGGGGGAAAGGTTGGATCATTATTCAAAGTGTTCTTGGGCAAAGCAGATTAAACACATTTTCCCAGAGGGCGAAACACAAGGTTATGGAGAATCCTGGAAGCCTTATGAAAACTGGAGTAGCCTTTGTAGAATGATTTGAGAATGCAACGAACGAATGGTGCTCGGTTTGATTGCAGCCTGCAGCCTGGCATAGTAAAAGACTGCAAAAAAGAAAAAAAAAACTGTACAGAGATGGTGTTTAGTCAAAAGGTGTTGTTTTTGTGTCTGTCTATATCTCCACAGCTGTGAGGCAGAGGGCAGCAGACAGTAAAGGTGGCTGACTATCACATCCTCCTGTGAGAATAGGAGGATGGTTTGAATGTTCAACTTTGTTCACAAATGAGCATAGACTAAGCCAGAAATGGGAG
>BJFM01000378.1:99885-116546 GCA_016586285.1 Arothron firmamentum
GGGGGCTTTTTTTTTTTCTTTTTTTTTTTTTGTAGTCAGCTTAAAGTTCAAAGTTCATTAAAAGGTTTGTTGCCTTGAGTGGTTGATGCCAGGACGTCGTTATGTCAGCGAAGGTTCTCACAGCCATGTAAGTCTGTGCGTGTGTGTGTGGATACGGGGGTGGATATCTTACGACATGTGACAGCTGGTGGGCCAATGCCAACGAGGAAGGATGGAGCTGAGAAGGAAATGACTGTTGCCATGGCGATGCGGAGCTGGAGTGGCTGATGGTCGGGTAGCGAGAAGTTGCTGCCAGCTGAAACAATGAGAGCTGCGAAGAAACAATGGAAATCGTTCACTATTATTAGTGTTAGGAAAAGCAGGGCGCCGGCACGCTCCTGATGGCAGAGACACGTGCCATCTCCGAGGCAAAGGACAGGTTTTTACGTTGCTTTGGCACTTTCCACCCACAATCCTTCAACCTGTCATCTCCACGCAGGTTGCACTGAAAACCATCTCCCCTTTTCCTCGCAGAAACTACAGCTAGAATTTCCCGAAGCGCTACACAAAATACACCAGCATAAAGACAATGTGGTTTTCATAAATGTAAGATATGTAAGATGGCTGCAGCTCAATTTCACAGGCATCAGATCGAGCGTGGACCAATTTGGAACTAGCTGAGGTGTGAATATGATTGGATTATTAGGAAAGTGGAGCCGTTATTTTGAAAACAAGCGAGCATCAGAAAATGGTTTAATAGCCACTGCTGAGAAGAAAGAGAGCAAAGACTACCAAAATTTTAATGACAACCATCCAGCTAAAAAGCCAAAAAGCGACCTCCGAGCTCCATGCCAGACGTGATATTATTCTAATTATACCACCAAGAAATCAACAACTGACAAAAGCAGACAAATACAGAATGACAACTGTATTCAAACATTGACTGTTGATGATAAAACCTGACTGTTACTGTCAGAACAGACAGAAACCAAAGAAAATCAGTGACATTGTTGTGTCTGGTCATTAATTACATGCCTTTAACGCTACCCAACGCTAAAGGGGATGATGATGACCTAATTCGTTCACAAATACTATGTGGTTAATTTGTTGTAATATTTTTGAATCACTGTCCCTGAACAAAATAAACATATTTTGAAAAATTAAGTCTTAACCCAGATTTTCGGGCTTGTTAGTGTAACTAACGGAGCTAATTTAATTTACAACTGGAATAGGAATGAAACCATTTTTTTCTCCCCTAAATGCACCGCGTAGATTATTGCATTACCAGTCCGGTCAACCTGCCAGCACGTCGGTTCGTCCAACTGTTAGCGGCGGGGGAAACAAAAAAGCTGGAAGCAGAAATGGCAGTCAATACTTCATTAGGTGATTGCACATTGTTTTGTATGCAGCGATCGATATTTCTAAGAAATGATGCTGATTACCCGTTGGATCCTCAGGCATCACAACTGAGAGATGAAGAAATAAGCAGCCACTATATCAAAGAATTGTTGCTAATTTTGACACCCTAATGAAAGATAATTACAATTTCTGACTGACACACAGGCTTTCCTCATTATAGAAATTACCATATTGATAAACAGGTGATGAAGCCTCGCTGTGCAGGTGCTGTTGTCGAGGGTCGGGGGTTGATGCTTGTGGGACTAACTTCTGTGTTGTTCCTGATCCACAGGCTTGCTCTTCCTATCTCAGATTAATCAGATCTTGTAAACTTCATTTTGTGTTTAATTGTTACAGCTGCTTAAATTCGCTGTCGTCTGTTCCTGAAGTAAATTAAATCAACAATCATAGGACAACATGTTGCGTGTTACGAGATCTATAGTAAACCCCCTAAAAGTCACTTTTTTGGTAATAACAAACTGAAACGCAGCCTCTAAAAGTCTTTCAAACCTAAAACAAAGTGTATCAGATGTGGGAAATCGTAAACAGAGTCAACCCAGCTCAACTTCTCGCATGAACTCTGGTTAGAAATACCACAGGATCCTTAGCATTCAGCTGAAGAGCAAGCTGAGCACGGAGGATCAATAATTTATGCCAGAAAGAGAAAGATGTCAGATCTGACAATGCCTACAGAAAGAAAAAGCACATCCACCGGAGAAATAACAGAGGAGGAAGCCTTGTTGAGTTACAAATGACAGTCGTGTAGAAAAGGAACATCATAGCGGGACTGATACAAACGTGTTTTTATAACAGCATCTGTGAAAAAAGTGAGTAATTCTGAGATGGGGAGAGACACAAGACGGTTCCGCAGCAACACTAAAATTGAGATGAGTGGTTAGGGGGCTGCCAAGAGTCGTGGCATGGCTCCATCCAGTCAGAAATATGGATCGCCTTTAGATACTGTATCTCCTTCATCTGATGGCCAGAGCACTGAAACCTGCCATTGGAAGCCCTTTTGAATATGCACATAAATGCGCAGACAATGCAGTGGCTTGGTAGAGCAAATATGCCGCTCAGTCGCTCTGAGGCATTTTAAAGGTCTCAGACGCGACGTCTCCGCACACTGGCAAGGCGCATCAAAACCTGCAGCAACGTGACAGGCTGGATCGTGCAAATCTGTTGTGAAGCATAAGCGAAACCGTTTCAAAAAAAATAAGGTGTGATGCTGTAAAACCTGTCACATTTGGACAATAAATAAATAAATACATGGTAGAAAATGAAATATTTACAATTATCCTATAAAACGTTGCTTCTACATCATTTTGTGCACCTGCAGCTGAAGCTTGCCCCCCCCTACATCAGAGTCCTACCTCAGCTTTAAAGTCCAGGACAGCAAAACGCTAATCAAACATTAGAGTAATACAGGCAGACAGGTCCGGCACGAACACAGGCATGCCTCGGGCCAACAAGGTGCAACAATTAAAATACCAACTTCTGCTGTTTGTATTCGATTTGGCAACAGCTGTCCGCTGCACAATACATTCCTAAACAGCTTCTGATTCATTCTGGCAGTTTGTGCTTCGTGTTAGCATAAAATGTTAACTAATGTCAATCAACAGCCACAGAATAATTTTTTTTTTTTAAAAAAGTTGAAAGATGAGCATGTAGACAATACATCCAGTTATTGGCCTGGCACTGCTCAAAGGGAGCTGCCTACGTGCACGCTTCCGCCAGCATTGCTGCTTAAAGGTTGATTTTTCGACTTGGTGGGTTCAACACTCCCACTGCGGCCAGCCGCTGATGGTTCATTCAAAATGGCTCGGCGTTACATGTGGATCGTTTCTGCCCAGGGAAACGCTGCCGACCTCTTTCCTCCTCCACGCTGCGGTAGTGTGTGTGTGTGTGTATGTGTGTGTTGGCCTCATCCTGAGAGAAAGCCATATCTATCACAGAAACAAGTGATCTGCTGGCATTTCCACTTTGAGGCTGAGGAATGATAATAACCCCGCAGTAACTTCACCACAGGCGTGAGGAAGTCGCAGAAAAACACACACATACTGTATCAAAACACACTCTTAGTATAAGTTACCCAGAATCAAAATAATGGCACATGTTATCAGAGCAGTCATTAGAACCCACCTCTGAAGTGATGGATAGATCAATAATTGGCAGAGTTAAATTAGTGGTGAATTTATCAGTCTGCCAGACGCCTCCAAGGAGACTCTAATGTATGTTGATGCTAATGTGACATTTAATCTGATTGGATGCAACTGAGGCATGATTATCATAATCAGTGTTAGTTTGATTTATCCAGATTTCTCTGATGAATTAAATGTTCTATAAATCACACACTCCTGTCAGACACACACACCCACAAACTTCCAGGACCTTGTCTAACTTCTACATATACAGTAAATTGCTGCCAAATACACCTTAGTGAAAATATACTTGACAGCCTTTCACACATAATTTTTCAACGCAAACTGTAAAATAAGCAAGTTAATTTCCTGAACCCACCATTCTTCAATGTACTTAAATGAATCATATCGTTGACTGTGCAGTGAGAGAGAGAGTGCTTGCACTAATTTTTCTCCTTTTTTTTTTTTTGTTTGTTTTATTTAGTTAAAAGGTGATATGATGATGTGTTTTTGTGGCCCGGCAGCTGCACCGCTAATGCTAAAGCTGCTAACTAAAACGACTTCTCTGTTACACACTTGAAGGCTGCCTGTGGAGAGTCAGGCCAGCCTGACGAGCCTGTGTTTCCACGCAGACTCTTCAGGTGATGGGAAAGATTTGCTATTCTCCATCAGAAGTGGTATTTTTTAATCTTCATTTGAAGCACACAGAGTGCTTGTTTCCTCAGCAGGAAGGATGAATATCTTTGTTTTTCCAGATAAAAGGTGAGGCATACTTTACATTATGAAATTATGTGATGGTATTCTGCAGTCAATATTACAAACATTTAATCCAGACAATAAAATAACATCACATAGATGTACAACATTCAGAGGCAGCAGTGATTTACACCCGGGAGATTGTGGTGGTGACGGCGTTGCCGTGACGTCTTACCCGAGGACCCTTCGGAGAGTCTGGTGGAGACTTCGTGGGAGCATATTTTTGACCTGCAGGGACCACAAAATGACAGTGAGTGACAAGTCCAGATGTATTTTGTAAGTCAAATGTACACCTGCAAAGAACATCTAACAAGCTAACCACTGCGTGTCATGCTCCATGTACCTGCCAGTACTCACATGCATAGTATAATTAGATATTTAATAAGGGAAGAGGCGACAGAGGCTACAACATCATTTCAAATTGCTTTGTAGCTAATTAGATATACACACAAAGGTGACATCCTGGTATATACAAACTGTCCTATAAAATGTACAACTGAAGTACTTTGAAGTCCTTATAGAAGGGCTGCGGTTCCCAAACTGCTTGCTGACTAGCTTATGCACACAGACCAGTCGGCAGAGTTGGTTTCAGAGGCCATGCCCAGTTTCAACCTCGCTGAAGATTTCTATCATCTCCTCCTCATCACCCATTCGTTCCCACTTCCTGCACTGAGCTTGACCATTATTTTGGAAATGGTTTCACTTGCCTGTAAGTGTGTGTGTGGGGGGGGATCTTACTTGCCATCTGTTTAGACTATATGTACACAGAGTGGACAGGATGCAGGAACGCTCTGATCTCCACCACAAATGCGTTTTTGGCAGCCCCACCCCGACAGGCAGTTTGTTTCCATTTCCTCGCTGTTCTTCAGAAAATACATTTTACTCATGAAGCTATTTGTCTTCAGTGAGATTTCTGGAAGGAAATGCAGAACAGCACGTGTGCAGTGTATATGCACTGGCCAGGAGGGATGAAAGAGAAATGGATTTTAATAAACATTAATAAATGACCAAAACAGCGGGTCCTCCTCCATTTTTCGACTTTCATCTCGTAGTCAGAAGCAGAGTGGTGCATGATGGTAAACAAGGAGTTATTTAGATGCAGATTTATCTGATGTGTGGACAAGGACTTTTGACCCCATCACGAGAGGTCAAGAAAGCATACATCATAAATAACTTACTCCAAAAAGCAGCGCATTTTATTTCATTTTCATTAGAGTCAAAGGTCAAGAACTGGAAAGATGAATTCCATTCCAAGCTATGTGAGATAGATTATAGATTAGGAAAAACATACATATATTTCAGCCATATCTGAGCTCCCCCACACACTTACTCATGGAAAAACAGTCAAGGATCATTAAGTCACTGAAATCCGAGAAGGACAAAGATTCACGGCATTATTCGGTTCTTAACACCAGCCCAAATCATTTACGTTTCTGGCACGATTCCTCGGAGGGCACTCGAGCGCTGATTAAAATGTCATTAATACACTTTGGCAAAAGCCTCGACTATATACCCATCACTTCCACAATCACTGCTATTCTTCTCTCCAAAGTTAACAGCATCATTAGTGGGGAAAATCGCTGCATATATAATCGGGTCCACTTAAGTTCTTTCCTCTGTCGTGAGGAAGGAACGGGAGCGTGTCGTGCGAAGACTCCACTTCTCCTCAAATCATTTATGTGCTGAGAAAATAAGCAGCTTGAGTTTGAAAGGAGGCTACATTTAGGCGAAAAGCACCAAAATCTAACATATTATAGAAAAAAAGTGTTTTCAGTTCAACTTCAGGCTGCTGTTCAGACTAGGGCAACAGCCGTTTAAATCCACACTGTCTGTAGTCCTCAGGAAATAATACATAAAACATTTCCAACTTATTAATATTAATATTAAGCACATTTTAAGGGCCAGCCTGGGACAAAACGCTGTACCAATGATCACAAATGAAAAACAGACAGTGAAACGGAGCAGCTTCTGAACAGAGTTTTATTAAATATACAGTATATCCTAACGTTATGGGTGCTCCTCAGCGGAAAGCCAAAGGTGCTGACTGGCCCCCAGAGATGCCCTGCCTGCCGTTTAAACTCTCCTTTCTTTCTTTTTTTGGTTTATCTATCTGACGCTGTAAAAAGCTAACGGGAATTTACCCTTTGACAGCTGTGCCCACTTTAAGTCAGGCTGCATATAGTTGAACTTTTGGCTCCGTATTATCAACACATTGAACTGGAGCCGTGCGGGACTTTTGTTTATAAGGGACATTAACTATTTTTCTTTATGACTGACAATACGGTAGTGAGTTTGGTACCGATGTCCCGCATTTGGCAAACAGCCTGAACAAACGGGCACAAACTCGAGTCTGGTCGAGATCAAGAGACCTTAATGGACAGCCACAGTCTTCTCCCCACACTTTGAATTTATCCATTTGCTCCCCTCGGACCCCCAATCACTGAGCATGCTAATCGTGAAGCGAGCAGGTGCTGCAATTGAGATAACGCTGCAGAGGTGGAGGACAGCCTCCTATTCAAAGGAACCACTAATTTGATGCTTATTGCTTGGATCTTTGAGAGATTACACCTGGTGCTGCGGCACAATCAAGTGCACACGTTCTCCCTCGTAAACAAACCTTTCTTACGGAAAACCAAATTTACAGACGCTGTAAAAGCTGAGGGAGTAGAGGGTGCCTCTCATTTTACTGCATCACCCTTTTGCAACTGCTTCGCAAGTAATTAGCATGTGCTTAAAAATCCATTAAATATTACATCATATTTACCCCGTGTCGGTGATTTTCTCGGATGTGACACGTCCTCCTGCCTTTTCCTCAGAGATATGCTGGGACTAAGCGCCTTCTTCTCCGAAGCAGGCGACAGCCGAAAAGTTATCACGTCATTTGCCTCCGACACCTCAGTAAGAGGAGAAAGAAAATAAGTGAAAAAGAGAAAGCTGACGAGGGTAGACATATGTGGTGTACCTATTTTAAAATACATAAGCTGTGTGACATTTCACAACTCGAGTGAGAAAAGGTATGATTACACCCTTTGAATGGTGTGTCACCAAAAAAAGAACTGTAGTGTGATATAAACTGGCACCGTGATGCAGAGGGCAGGGTGATGTATGCGTCCTTGCAGATATGCTATATGACTCTGCTAAAGCGCCACGTGCCAAAGAAACAGTTTAGATAATGTGAAAGTCCTCAAGGAAGCGTCGACGTAAGAGCTGCAAGGCGCCGGGATCAGCGACTTCAAACGCATTATTTACATTCCCTTCCTTTGTATGCGCCTGTCTTACCTGAGCCGCCTCTGGAGTTGAGAGCAGGGAAAAATTCAGAGTTTTGGCAGATGTCTGGCTGCTGTAGACCATGACGCCGTATGGGTTGGGCTTGGCACCTCCGTGAAGTCTGAGCTGGATCTCTTCCCCATTCCACTCGTTAGACTCCTGAAAGGGGCACCAAATCCCCCAGCGAAGGCTCTCCATGAAGGCTGCTCGGGATCGGGAGGTGGCAGTCAGCTGCGATGTTAAAGACAAAATTACAGGATACTATTTTCACACTCGTATAGTTATTATTTCTATGCATGTAAAATACAGATATATACCTTTCAAACCTCCTCAGTCAACATACAGTAAAAATCGCAAACATAAAATGTCAGTTTGCCCATGCCTAGTCAATTTCTTACTGCTACAAGTAATGTTTTGCTCCGTCTTCCACCAGTGTCAGTCATCCAGTCTGTAAAAGCTGTGATTTCTTTGCTGCTGGAGCCTCAAAAAGAGATGCTACGTCCAGCATGTTTGGGAACTCGTACTGTGAGGCAGAGGTCCTAAACACAGTAATTTTACTCCAGCCTGTTTAAACCTGAAACCAGGATCTATTTCATTTTTCATGCCCTCAGACGAGCAAAATGAAACTTGCCAACAGCTCGGATTGTAGGTAGAGTGTTCAGACGAAGCCCATTTTGGGTTTTTTTGCTGATGTTATCATTTTTCTTACATTAGTTAACAATCTTTCCTCACAACTGTATGCTACACACTGTTACATTGCACTGTGACTTTTTTTTTAATCTCTATGAGTGTATTTTTTTAAATCCTACCTCATTAGATTTTCTGCACATTGTAGTTACTTTTGAGTTTCTGCACATTATAGTTACAGTCGTAGCACATTGTAATTTAGTATTTTAGTTTTAGTATTTAGTATTTTCCTAAGACTTGCATGCCCTTGTGTGTTTCCACTTTCGAGCTTTCTATCTCCATGAAAGTAATTTTGCATGCAATAAAATTGTGATTTAGGCAGGTTTTGAAACAACCAGTCACCCAAATTATAAAAATACACAATTTATGATTAACTTGGAAGAACATTTTGCACATAGATTAATTATGTTGCAGCAATAATAAGCTGCAGTGGATATACTGTACATAATACTGAACACTATAATGTACCTGACAGGTCTATATGGTGTGTACATTATGGGATTAATTCTAGGTCAACAGAGGCTTTAGGAGCAGCTTTGTGGATGAACATGATTTACAGGCACACTCATGACACTCCTACTACAGCTGTCCCAGAGCAGGTACTCATCCACAGGGGACATGGAGGATCTTCTGAATCGATTAATAAGCTGGTCAGCTTTACATAACTGTAATCAATCACATGCTAGGGACAGTAAAGAATGCGAAAACAAGAGGCCATCTAAGGCAAAGCAGAAGAAATAACGGCTCATTCAATGCTCGCTGTTCCCCTGAGCACACTTTGCACCTGGAATACTATAATTCAGTAATGTTTGTCATCATTCAGGTAAATATCATTTTTACTCTAAATGCCAAGCTGTGAATTGGTGCTTTAATATTAAGCCGTTGTCTTCTTTAAATGCGGGTGAAGATGACAACTGTAACAAAAAACAATGATAAAATATCCAAAATATGTTTTAAAAAAAGCCTGCACTATATCAGGAGAACAGCTGACCTCCTAATTTGAGCTGAATCCCCTTTTCCTTCAAATCTGCAACAGGTTTGAAACTTCAAAAGCCCTCACTGTCCCCAGACCAGCTGTGCTTCCACAAGCACAGCTGGCTGGACAGCAGCTGGAATGAAAATAGAAGATGAAGGGAAAAAAAACTTTAACCATTAAAATTTAAACAGACAAAATCAGTTTTGTGGTTCATCCCAACACGGGCCTATTTCAGAGAACATCGTGTCGTTCTTTATCCCACTGACATTCACATTGGTGCAACTGCAAGGAGAAAAACGAGCTACTCTTGTGAGTTGGCGTGACCTTCACATGACTGAACGACTCGCTCAGTGACAGGCAGACAAAAGTGTCGCGCAGGAGGAACAGCGGTTAGCAGTGGCCTCAGCATATCCCAAGTGTGTTGTCTGCAGGTACACCAAGTTCTTCCTACAAGTACACGCATGCCTGATTAGCCTGGTTATTTCTCTAATTGCCTGCCTCTCTCAATGTGTCTGGGTGATTTCCCGTCTCCTACAAACACAACAAAAACATGAATGCATTTCTATCCAATTCCTCCATTCCCCAGGTCTTTGATCGAAACATCAAAGCAGATGGATGCCCACCCGCCCAGGCTCTCCTGAAGGCGTAGATACCTTAAAATATGGCAGTTGTTTCTTCACCACTGTCCTACAGCTGAATGGCAGTTACGGATTGCTCTGAAAGATGGATGGGGACCTTTCCTGAACAATGAAGCCTCTTTATTCGATCCCAACTCATCCAACACACAAATGTCAGTGGAGCTGTCATTCAGAGAACTCGCCAGGCCATCATTAGCAATATGGTGACATAATTAAACTATAAAATAACAATTGACTAGATGAGTGCTCCCTGAACGGAATCCTAAAGTAGCTTATCCACCCCGATGGATAGCTTATATAGGTCTCACTGATGCTGTTCTAAAAGAGACAAGAGCCAAACTGAAACTGAAAGAACTCTTAAGTGTAGAAATGCATCGGCCCATTTTATCTGTGTCGGCTCCTGGAAGCAAATATTCTGTGTTGAGGAAAAACAAACCCGTAAGTTCCCCATGCAATTAAAGTGTGTTTCTCGCCGCTTCTTCAAAAATAAACACAAAGCCTTGGGAAGAGCGTTTTCTAAAAATGCTACTTGGTTCAGATTGGATTAGATTTGGGCACACGAGGCTTAAAATATGCCTTTGGTCAGGACTGGGAAAACATGACCGTTGGCAGAAAAACAGGAAATAAGCAGCTGTCTGCGGTGTTACATCATTTGTTGACCCCTCAGGCCATTTGATTGTCCTCAAATGCCGGTGGCTTCTTAACAAGATCGAGTTAAATCTGCCCTTACCTCGGGCAATAAAGTCATTATTCACAGAGCTGCGGGAGATCTTTGTCAGGGTAGCAAACACACACATGCATTTAGGCTTTTGCTTTTGCATTTTATTTGCTTGTTTTTAAAAATGTGACAGTTGAGCCTGCCAAAAATATAAAAAGCCTGGCTAGCCACTCCACTTGTAGAGCTAGAAACACAAAATCATGTGTTTGGATAGGTTAGAGTTGACAGCATGCAAAGGTGGGAGGAGGTATAAATATATTGAAAATATACAGCAGATGTGAAATATAGATGTCCGATTGCAGCTCAACACACCATCTCAAGTGGGTTTTTCTTTTATATAACACACTGAAACCACAAGGCAAATTTCCTTAAGCTGGACCTCCAGCAGTAGCTGACAGTCATCAAAGGGACATCAGTACATCCCCACTGGAGGCACTGACTCTGCAGAATCTCAGGAGGCTGAATTATGAAGATGCCTCATTATGTGAACCGAGCGGTCAAATAAGGCTAATTACGGTGCTAGATTTTTGGGAATGTGATCCAGCCAGAGAATGCTCCAGTGGCACACAGAGCAGCCCTGACATCTTTCTCCATTTTGTTCTTTTCCCAGAAACACTGTCTCCAGCACATCTGTGCTCCCATTCAACACCGAGGACAGAACAGAATGAGCACTGAGCATACGACCCAGCGCTCATTCCGTATTATCTGTTGAATATGTTTGGTCAGAGGGATCATTTGGGAGCACAAATGTTGGCTGAGACAAAGGACCAATCGGCAGCTCTCTCCTGCAGGGACGCCTGCGGTGCAGGAAATAGCTTTTTATCTCTTCTGCATCCTGCTTGCCGCAGATTTTCAGCGTTCACATGTTAGGGTTAAAAGAAAAGGAGAAAACTAGAAACTGTGACTCAGCCGCTTTCAGATATCTACAGGCTACAATTTAAGAAATTAAAAGATAATTAAAGAAAAGAGCAGAAATGGGGGGGAATCAAACAAGTAGGAGTTTAATAGTCAAAACAGATGATCTTAAAAACTAAAATTAAGCAAGAAAAAAACAGAATAAACCACACTGAGCACGGAGCAGGCATTTTCTATGAATCGCAGAGCTGAGAGCACCACATCTTACCGTTAAGACTTCAGTTCAAAGCGCTGATCCACATATGAACTGCAGAAAGCGTCAAAAGCTTGGGCCGGCAAACAATAGGATTGAGGGAATCTTGAAGAAACTCTTTAGTTGTAGTTGGAGTAAACAAACAGGGATAACAGTTTTATTCAAAACTGGGCGCAAAAAAAAAACAAAAAAAAAACCTCACGCCTTGTGTGTAATCCATGAACACAAACAGTCCATCAACAGTCGGAGGATTAAGGGAAGAAATATGTGGATCCGTGATATGAAAGCCGAGATCAATATGAAATAAACATGCGGGTGGCAATGGATTTATGGCATTGTGGTAAGGATGCACCAGAGGTAGTCTAAGCTGATCTACTGTGCGTTGCAGTCTTACAGCGGGAAGAAAGTTGCCTAGCGGGCCAGACACGATCAGTCAGCCTGCATCAATTTTAAAGCCTGCTCATGACATCAAATCAATGACGCCTTCAACATGCTTTTTTTCCCCCCTTTCTTTCTTTAGTTTTAGGTAAGAATTTTTTTAAATGAAATCAGCAAATACGCCTTCAATTAAAAACTGCTGTTTAAACTTGTTTTTTTCCAACAAGGTAGAATGACCAATAGCCAGTTTCCCTGAAGTGTGATTAGTTTGTTGATTTTGATTTGATATTGATATTTAAAATAAGTCATTCACTTCTGCTCGGAGCGCAGCCACAGACTTGTCTCGGAACTGCATTTTGGAGAGGGAAAACAGAAAAGGTGGTCGCATGCAACAAGATGGAAACAGACAGAACTGTTTTTTTTTTTCTTGGAAGAATTTATAAAGAATGTGCCTAAGGGTAAATCATTCAATCCCCATCCGAATGTTCTGTTCCGAAAATACGATGACGCATGTTTTTCATTCAAAACATCCAGCAGTAATTTCGGAAAACCAGAGCGGATTTAAATGACCTTTACCCAACATGTCCGGGTCTGTGATGAAGTGGCTTCCAGAAACAAAATTTAAGCCAGACAGAAACCTTCCTGGACCTTCAGAGAACAGAGGTCCAGAGTACAGATAGAATTAATCCTAAATTAAAGAGACGTGATTGGTGATGGGAGACCGACTGTTATTACAATCACTTCAGTCTGTTGGACTGTTCAAATCATTATACCAGCTGAACTCCTGTGACAGGCGTTGGCCCAGAGCTCCTGCTACTTATTCTCCACTATAAGACCTCCGAGAGGAGGTGAGGGGAACACGAGATCATTAACGTAAAAGAAACAAACCCCCTCACATTTCATCCTTCTGCAGAGGTCCAAACGAGCCCAGCAGGCTACTGTGCTTTGCTAGGCCGAGCACGGCCAAATAGGGCTTGGGAAGAAGTTCAGTCAGCCTCAGTTTGAGCCCTCTGTGATGGCACAGCTTCAAGGAGATGTTCATGAAAGGGCGTATCGTGACTGTGCTCCTGTTCTCATCAGCGGCGGAGGTATACTGAGTTTAGAAAAGACTGGCAACAGATACAGACAAAAGATGCATTTAGTGTGACGTTACAATCAAACCCTGAATTTAATTAAAGATTTTCAATGTATTTTGGAATTAATTTACAATGTGTACTAGGCAGTTCTGTAGTATTTAATATCTTAAACCTATTGTATGACCAAAGTACTGTCATTTCACCATGGACATTTGATATGGAATGAAAGGGGATCTTTGCAGGGCTGAAATATAAAGACAAACAGCCAATAACCCTCATATTCACACCTAAGGTCAATTTAGGGGCAACAATTTGGGAGGAACCACACAGACACATGCAAAGTCCACACAAAAAAGGCCCTGGCCCCTCAGGGGACCGGAACCCGAAGCCTTCTTGCTGTGACACAGTGCGTCACCGTGCTGTACTGTGTCATAAATGTGAATAAAAAACACTTAAAACTGGACAGAGTAATGTAGAGGGAGTAAAAAGTAGCTTTGCGTGTGTGCGCGCGCGTGTGTGTTTGAACAGTAGTGAATAAAAGACCATCTTTGGAAAAAAATGGACAGCAATTCAGATTGTCTAGACAGATATGTCACAGACTGCTCTTTCAGCAAGTCTGGAGGTCTCTGTGAGGGCGAGAGGACAATCTTTGTCATTCTTTGTAAAGCCCTCTTTGTCAGTGTAAGGTTAAAAAAAAATACACACACACACACACACACACAAGCAATGGCTGGCGCTCTCTGCGGCGGGTCAGAGCAGAACACCAACATCTGGAGCAACCATCCGCTCGTTCCTGAAGCGCCAGCAGGTCACACAACCACGCAAGAAAACAACCCTTCCGGTGTTGTTTATCCAGCTGGTGGGTTCTGGGGAGCTGATGAAGCAGTTGGACAGCAGGTGAGAAAGTGACACAAAATATAATCTGCAGTTTGTAATCTACAGAGGACATATGTATAATATAACACAGAAAATGGAAGAATCATCCAACATTGCATCTAAAGAACCATGCTGACTAGTCCTCAACAGGCAAAAAAGGTCTGGGTGGTTGGTTACCCTTTCATGTACAGTAGCATACACGTGTACGATCAGACAATTCTAGGAACTACAGTGGCATCCTGACTATTTTTTTCCTTGAATCCCCTTCTGGTAAAATTCAGTTACAGAGTGGAATAACACACTGTAAAATGTATTGAATATTCTGTACCACACGAGATGAATTGGATTTTTTTTTTTTTAATTAATAAATACCAAAGCGCAGAAATGCGCACCAAGTGAAAGTGAAAAATTAAAAAATCGAATATTGAAGACAGTTTTAACACACATTTATAGTCCAAAATATTCACTAATTTCAACAAGCTGTGAATAAACGGAGGAGTTTTCCAGAGTGTGAATAATAGTTTCACATCAACTTGGAATTTCTTAGTATCTGGGACTTTGGCTCACTTTAGAAATGCTGCAGCTTTTTTCTCTACACCTGCTGATTGTTTGTGCTTTTCTTAAAAAAAAAAAAGAAGTCCTCACAGTGGATACAGTTATTGTTCAGAAAAATGCCGCAACGCTGTTTGGGTTTTTTGTTTTGTGAGTTGACTCTGAGGTTTCAGGATGCGAACCCCAACCGAGGTCGTCAGTCATAATTGTGAATAACGATGGACCCAGACCCATTTTTGCTACAGCTGCTCAGGAACAAATGGCTCAAAAATGCCACTGAGCATTTTATGCAGCTGCCGTTTTAAATTAAAATCACTCAAGTCTGGGCAGAAACTCTGCTCTATATTTGAAGCAGGGCCTCAATTTGAGGCCATGCACATGGCAACCATTAGATGTGAAAACATGATTGCCATTGCATCTCTGGCTGCCAGGGCAATGAATCCGTCTGGAGAAGGACGGCACTGTTGGCAGGCACTGACAGGGTAAGACTCACTCTGGGCCTAACACAAGGGGAGATTGATGCACTCCTCAGTGGGGGGAGAGCTGACATTCATTTTAATTAGGCAGGCGAAATATTGTCTCTATGGCCTGTCTGCCTCGTCCTATCCTCAACTTCTTTTTACTCCAGACAGAGAAAAAGGCCTCCAGGGAGGACTGACCTCCAGCACAGGCCACCAATCAGCGGAAGGTACAGTATCACATTTAAATTCCTATGACATTACAGTTATTTGGATGTTTGATTAACATTTAATTAACATTTGCGTGACATTTACGATCAGAACCAAACAAAACTCTAACCGGTCACTTTGACAATCAAGTCCAGACCATTGGGGCATTTGTGCGTCGTGTAGTTTAAGAAGGTTTAAGAGGAGTCAAGATGGAGATGATGTCATCATAAAGAGGAAAGTTTAATGAGCATGTGATTGGGATGAATATCCCGAGTCGCTTTTTATTCGGTAAACATCATTACGACCAACTGGGACACACACACACACACACACACACGCAGACGCACGCACATTCACACACACCGAGCCACTTCGGGGACGACACAGGATAACACACAACAATCTAGGCAGCATGTACCTGTCGGTAAGCCAATTAAAATCCAAACAAGCGTCTCTGTGGCACAAAGTAGACTCATACACCAACACCTTTAATAAACCCTGCCGCTAGCCATATCACTGCCTTCTGTTCCACATACTGTTTATCTTCCATCCCCTGACAGTGACAACTGAGACTGAGTCGAGAATAAATAGATAATTAAGGGCGCGGGATTCGTTATGCATCTCAGCTAATAGAAAGTTTGTCTAACGCTCACGTAATATATCCTCGCCAAATCTATTAATTTTATATGTCAAGAGTCAACAATACAAATGATCTCTGACGAAGCAGCTTGAATAATTGATTGCTTATTTCTTATCTTCCATACACCGTTGACAGCCGTCACATCCTGTAAGGCATCCACTGTACGCCCCGGTCTCCGTCATTAGAAGGAAATTTCTGTCACGCCTCTGGCAGGCCGCAGGCGTCTGCGAGTTTACTTTTAAATTTGTAGCGGATTGAACTAGAGGTGATTTTATATGAGGAATGGGCAGACTGTCACACTCAGCCTTGCCTCTGCATATAACGAGATGGGGGTTCAGAAAAGGTCAAAACACTGAGTACATTTAAAGGTCATGCATTAATGGTTACACTTTCTCAGGCGCCCAGTAATCGACTGTGCCACTCACCAAGCTCAGTCAGGGTCAAAGGGCATCCAACATCAAGGTATGACGTGGGCGACGCGTTCATTAATGGTTGTGTGCCACGACTTAAGTCAGTTGCTGAAACAGAAAAGCCATTTCAGCACAGGGCGCACACCTCACCAACTCCCAACATCTTTTGTTCCAGCAACGCGACTTTGCTGTGGCCTTTCAAAATTCAGGAGCGCCTCCAATTACTATTGTTGGGCTGTGATTTGTGTCTGACAGTCTTGTCAGTTAGCGATAGGATCAAGCCGTGTGTGTGTCTCCTTGCATGTCCCTTTCTACCTCCTTACAACCCTCTGAGACTTTGAAACAGGAACAATCGCACATTCCCCGCCTCACTGATTTTGATGACTACAACTGTCA
>BJFM01000378.1:116580-132645 GCA_016586285.1 Arothron firmamentum
CCCCCCCCCCCACACACACACACACAAACACACACACACACACACACACACATGTACCCACATACCCCCATCCCCGACAAAAAGGAAAATGTTGCAAGGGTCTGCCTCTGCAGACAACAGTGAGTCGTCTCCCAATAAGCAGCGCTGTAGTTGATGAGCAGCGTCATACTGGTTTGGTTGAAGCGGTGATCAGCAAACAGAAGCGGGACGGGGATGGCTCAGATGAAGTTACTGCTGGGGCAAATTGATGCTGACAGACCACAATTAGATGAGTCATTGCTGCCTGGCATCAGCTGTCAGCAACCCAAGCATTCTAACAGTGTGTAACTCATGTAGTGTGATAGGCCCAAGACAACTGACTGGAAAAACATGCACGCTCTCACCCAGAGAGAAAGCAAAGCACCGGGAAGACAAATTAGGGAAGCCTTCACACGACAATAAAAAGGGGTCTTTTCTTCAGAGCTATCCAAACAAGTCTGGACTTGGTCATTAAACTTTCCACAAAAGTGAAAGCAATTAATTTCTAACAATGACCTTTAGCAAAATATGTAAAATGCTTCAACTTTTACACAACAGCTGTTCAGCATCCTGACTGAAGGGTACTGAAGCTAGCCATCACATGACGCATCAGCGGGGGGTGTTAACTCAATATTTGTGTAGATTATTGGCGTCATTTCAACGCCTCCTCTCTTGTATCGGCCTCATGTTCAAATCATCCTCTCTTGATACAAAGTGTGAAATGGTTTTGGATTCAACTATATATCAATGCCCAATGTTAACTACTGCCCTCAAGAACGCTGCAATCAATGTCAGCCGTTCTACTGCAGGTTCCCAGCAAAAGGCAAAGTCAAATTAGAGCTGAAGCTTTATTGATTAATGGCTAAAAGCTCTGAAACATGGAAGCGAGGATCATGTATTAACACAATCTCAACACAATCTCGACACCGATGCCACTCGCTTTAACTGCTGTTGCACAACTACACAAAATTGTGTAGCATTACTTATAAACATCGTCTTTTCATTTGACTTATTAGCTCGCCAGGAAACACCTGGGGAAGGATATTCCACTTGGTGGCTTGCAGAGTCGCCTTAGAAAGAAGGTTCTAGGTTTGATTCTAGGTTGGGCTGTTCTGTGTGGGTTTTCTCTGGGGACAGGTTCCTCCCAAAATCCAAAAACATGCACACTGTGTCCTCTACCTCTCACTCAATGACTGCTAAGACCGGAGTGACTGTAGCTCAGAGCAGAGTCTTGGTTCGAATAATATGAAACAAGACACTAAACAAAATAGCTCCTAAAGCTTCAACTTTGGTGTGTAAAAGTGGATAAATGGTAACCTGATTGGTATTTCTGACACTGATATGTGAATGTGATTGTGCAATCCAGATTAGGAATAAACAGAGGTTTTTGCTAGAAGATAGGAAATGAGAAGGCAAGAGGAAAGCATTACTGGGCAACTTTCTTATTTCATATCCATCATGGTGACATAACATGTCTGCACGAGCCAACCCAAGTTCAAACTTAAATTTAAAGAGTTTGCCCGAATGAGACGGCTGAAGTACGCACTCATCCCCACAGCACACATGCACGCACCAAGCGAACGCAGTGCCCCTACAGAGGCACACCCCTGCTGCCTCCGTCTGAGGATAGCAAGACCACATCTGAATATTCACTGAACAAAGCAGCAACCTTATATCCAAGACTTTCAACTTTTGCCAGAGACGAGTGTCAAACGGGACCAAATCAAATTACAGGACAAAGATAAGGAAATCATAGCAACAGCAAGGACAGAACACTTTCTTTCATTTCCAGGGTTTTCCCTCAATAGGAGCCAGAGCTTTCTAGAAATGTGTGGCATGAAGAGAGGACAGGATTTGCACTTGTGCATCCAAATACGGCACTGAGAGGGATGATGGGCATTACAATACAAGTGGCTCTTAATGAGTCAGACAGAGAAATAAATAAGAAAACAGCCAAACAATAAAATCAGAATAAAGTGTTTGACTGCAAGAAAAGTTGATTATCCGAAGTTCATTGACCTCAGATATGCTCTGAGAACAGTCTATCAGACAATTCACATTTCCGCTTCTCTACTCTCCCTAGCCTCCTTAATTTAAATTTTTATCTCCATCCCTCCAGCGGCTGCTGAGGAGCGTAAAAGAAGCCTGCTCAAAGGCTCTGGGAGAGAGATAGCACACAACAGAGAGAGAGGGAGACAGAAAGTGCAACCCAAATCAGAACTAAAATCAAAAAAAAAAAAATCACCAATGAGGACAAATGACGACATGGCGTGATTTTCTTTTTTCATGACCAAAGGCAATGGGAAGAGTGCAAGTCTGTAAAAGGAGGCCATCTGTAGTCTTTGTCTCGGTGAGAAAAGGGCTGCTTTTCCAACGCGAGTGTGATACATGTTAACACTTCCAGAGCACAGAGAGATTGCCGGTGGATTGCAGTTGGGCTTTAGAAATGATGGAATTCCGCAATTGTTGTTACATTTGTAGCCACCTTAGTTCGTCACTGAAACCACCGGAAAACATAATACAATTTTAGCAGAGGAAAAACGACAGTAAAAGACAGCGCTCTCCACCCATCCAGGCACAGCAGAGGAGGCGTCCTCAGGCTGCGTCAAACAGCACCATCTAGTGGACATTCTCACAGCAAGCTGCAGAGCAAAGACAGAACTGGATTTCCATTCATTGATCAATACCTCCAGTCGAGAATCAATGTACCTGTCTGTGGCCTTTACACACATTGCTACAGTTTGAATAGATTATTTTTTCCTATACTGGATTTTATTGTTCTATAGTTGTAGAATTTGCTGAGCACAGGTATAAAGCCTAAGCAACCAAGCAACTATTTATATACACATCATTAATTTTTCCAGGTGTGATTTGTTGGGAAGTTTCTGAAATTCAAAACTTTTGGTTCACACGCAACGTGAGATCCTGTCGACACAGCTCAGACATGGCGATAATACCTCCAAAATATCCCATCTCTGACAGCTGTGACACAACACGGACAGATGTGCCGTCGCAACGTGCACCGTTCCCGGTTGCGCCACAGGAGGAAGCTGAAGTTTGAGCGACGAGCTGACAGAACGCAAGTTCTCTGAGAGCAGCGGGTGGCTTGGGCGGGACTCTGGATGTCGCGGCTGCCTGGCGTCTTCAAGAGGGGCGATTTATCACACGCCGTCAACGCAAGAGAGCCCGGGCCCTGGATTAATTAACAAATAACAGATGCACACATCAGCGTAGACGCCCACGCACAGAAAGAAATTACTTTCCCAGAAGAAATATCTCTCACCTTATCAAACATTTATGCCAGAGCAGGCAAAGGTGATCAAGTGGAGTGAGGTGAAAGATCTATCAGTTCTTTATTTATTTTGGGGGAGGTTCACTCATCCACAATACAGCTTCTCTCTAGATACGTAAAGAAATTTGCTAATTTCTCACTTTATTCATTAGTGGATTTAAAAAAAAAAACAGTGTTGGCAAAGAGAGAATACATAGCACTTGTGATTGATGCGATGCTCCTCAGCTTGTGTTCAATCAGCTCGTCGCATATCGACAGTTTGTCAGAAAGACTTGCATCCCATCAAGACGCACAACATACCGATCGGTGTCAGCTGAGCCACACCAGGGACTGATGCAGAAAACACAGCGTACAGAAGAGGAGGAGGGAGGAAGCAGTGCCTGCTTGTGGAGACTAAAATACCGGAAGTGTGCCAATTCTGTGTGCAAATGGAAATAAGTTTGCATTCGGCTCCCATCAGGTCAAATATACATCAATTAAATCGTCTACTATTTATTAGCAATTAATAACTGAACAGCATTTAATAAAAGTCCCAAATTGTTACTACAACAAAGCTACAGTATATTCTAATCATTTTAACAAAACATGCGAAGAGTTTTAACTGTTTTTTCATACTCTTTTAACAATGATTAAGCACTTTCATGAAAAAGAATTAGAAAGAGAAGCGGTGGATACAGCCATACAACACCATCCATCCACTAAGTGGCATGTGGAGGATTTTCCATTTACACTTTACCGAGTGGTTGTCGAGTGGCCGCCGAATTAATTCAGAATGCAACAGCACAATAGTTCTCTGATCACAATATATGGCTGCTTGTTTTTCTGTTTTTTAATTGGCAATCCGGTGACCCTTGCCTGTGCAAAGTGCTTCATGTACAACACAATGACGGCCCAACCTTGGCATGCATTAAGTGTTGAAGGCTCACCCACGCACATAATTAGCCTTTCTGGGGCTTTCCATGTCATGAGAGCTTGTTATGTAGATTTCAGAAATGAAACGGGGATGAGTTGACTGGCTCGGTACTTCTGAGCTACTGTTGTATTTCATCTTTATATGTAAATTAACACAATTTGTTTTTGTTTTGATATATTCCTCTTAATGGCATCTTTATATTAAAAAGAAATGCAAAGTTATTTGACATTTGCAAAACTTGCAGAGACTATGAACTCTGAATGGACTGAGACAGGCATTCGACAATTACCTGCGACAATCTAAGGACATCTGCACAGCTGTGATTTAACTGTTGGACCTTGTCCCAATGGTTTGGTCCACTTTCAAAAGCAGATTATAAAAGTAACTTAAACCAAGTGGAGGTGTGTCACTTTTCAAAATAACCCACCTAGTCTAATTCAGTCCCTCCCACTCTGTGGGCATATTTTGTAGAATTCATATTTACATTTGAGGGGGAAAAAAATGTTTTAATACTGCGACTTATTGTATTTACCCTTAAGACTGGTGAGGTTCAGAGAATTATCTTGTAAAACGCTTTCAAAAACCAAGCACAGGCCAATCTCCAGGTGCTGAAATTTGTGGAAAACCCATTTGTGAATCTAAAGTGTAAGAGGCCGGCTCGGGTCACATCTTCCTAACCAGATTTGTCCTTCGTCCCCTCCATCCCTCCTCCGCACAGCCCTTTTCAGCCTCGTCTGTGCACTGAGAACTCACAAGCGAGGATGCCTGCAGTAATTTCCTTTGGGAGAACTTGGCAGGAGACAAGCAGAAGAGTGCTCCAAGGATAAGATCCAGGTGGCGTGAGAATGGTGACAGGACAAAGACAGGAAAGCAGAAGGGAGGTGTGTGAAGGTGTTTTCAGAGGGTCCTGGGATGGGAATAACTTTAAGACCATGACATGTTGTCCCGAAGCTGCTTTTAAACCCGGACTTGCACGAACAACTAGAATTAAGTTTTGAGTGCCATCTGTCCTCTAACAACTCTTACCATCATTTCTTGGCCAATAGGAGCAGAGAAGACATACTCTAGTTGGAAGACGATCGCCATGGCTCGGTGATTGGCCAACCGGAGCTCCAAGCTGCTGCGAAGCCCTAATGTTTGAAGGTCCGACGACGAGCTGAAAAACACAGAACATATTTTGCAAACATGTCGGGAGAGTGTGCGGGAGCTTCGAGCGCGTTTGACAAGACACGTCTAAAGATTTCGACATCATTTGCGAAATGTTCCCTGGCAAGCCTCAGCCTCCTGTGCGAGCAGCAGAACAGCTTTCTGAGTATTTATCATTCACAGTTTGCATACACCATATTGTGTGGAGTGTTGGTGTGTCACGAGGTGGGGCCCACAGCCTTTTCTTTTTTTTTTTTTGCCTCGCAGACTCTCTGGAGAGTGGAGGAAAGAAAAGAACAAGCGGCCTTCAGACTGTCTTGTTTCTCGTTGTTTGCTTCTGTCTGATTCTGCTGTCTGCTAGCACGATGCATAAATGCCAGACAGAATGTCAGGCTTCCCTTACAGAGGCCAAACGGAAGCAGACCTCATATCTGTTGGAATTATCACAGCCAGAGTGGGTAATTTCAGCTCAAATTCTGCATTGGACCATATAATGTACTTTGTTGTTTCTGTTTTTGTTTTTTTTAATGTGTTTAAAGTTTGAATAACCACACTTTTTTTCCTGTTTTAGGCATGTTTACACACTCCCATTGCCTCCATCCACATCTAAGTGCCTTCACTGGCCTCAGCAAATGATGTCAAATCATTTGTTGGTGCAGAACTCAGCTGTCAGCATTTTAAGCAGATATAAGACAAAAACCTCCAAGTCAGAGAACGACTTTTAGATTCAGAGATGTGGTGACTTTTGGCAGACTGCCAGACCCTTATTTGATTTGGAAACTTCCTTAAGCGTTTGAGTTGGGGTTTTTTTTATCTCAATAAAACCAAAAGAGCAGGCTAGCAGTCATAATATTTTGAGGTCAGCATTTCATTAAAGCATAGCCTGGTCAAGCATATAAACACAATAAAAGACAATCGAGATTGAATATATTTTTTTTAAAACCACAAACTAAAAAAAGAAAAATCTCCCTGCATGTCTTACATGCATGCTTAGACTTGTTAAACTGAATTGTCAGATAACCTTTAATGCCTACAGTTAGCTATATGTCATGCAAGAATCCCATGTTGTTATCACAAATGGAATTCTTTTGGCCCTTTCTGACAGACGAGTATCTCAACGCTGACCTTATTGGGTTGGCGGCATCTGCCAGACATGACGGGTTTGTGTTTGTAATTATGACGTGATGCATATTTAAAGCAATGCTTTGGTTGTTACATTTTTTTTTTACTTTTATAAATCTTATTATTATATTAAAATACTGGAAGACTGGAAGCCTCAGTTATGGAAAACAGTCCCCAAGAAAACATTCAGCCGCTATCTTGATTTAATCACTCTTGTCTGTTGTGTTATCCCTTCTAGGTTGTTTCTATTTGAAATTTTGATAGGGTTCCCACATGTTTTATCTTCTTTTCCTCTTTCCCCCTCATGTTGACTGTTCTTTTCTACCCTAATTTGCTATGTCGTCTTAGGCCAACGCCCACGTCGTCCACCTACTGATCATCGTTTCAATCGTGTGGGATGCTCCTGATGCAGAGTAGAAGGATATAACGCACAACACGCCAAATTTACAGTATGTGCTTGGTTCTAATTAGATCATTACAATGAATGATCTCGCTACCTAGTACTTATTAGAGAAGGAGAGAGCATAGGATACGTAATGTTGGATAGTATGATATGGACGGACATGTAACTGGGAGTAGTAGTAGTAACATTTCACACACCAAACATAAAACAGCTAGAGTAACTTGCAGTTTGGTGCCTTGTTTATGGACAGGATACAGATTGTAGAAAGGGATCAGCCAGCAAGCTTTTAGTTGCTTGGACGATGACTGCACCCCCTGGGGCGCGCTCCTATTTATACTGTCCTCGGACGTTGAGCTGCTAGCCAACAACTCAACAGCGGACATGTATAGGCATGCGCTCCACCGGCTCACCTGTCCCTCAGCAGGGTGCTCTGTTTGAAGCTGCTGTCTGCTCGTCCTCTGGGCAACATGCTTTGGGGCTCCAGCACCACCACTTGAGGTTTTTCCAGAAAGCACCATCCGTTGTGGACTCCAACATGGAGCCTCCTTTCTTGGATGACAACTGTCCTCAGGGTGTCCTCTGGTCCTGGCCGTTTCTGAGCGTTATTAGAACAACCGTTAGCAAATCACACAAATTAATTAGCAAAATAAATAAATAACATGGGTAATTTACAAATTATTATCTATTATTATCATCTTCTCCCCATTGCATAATGTTGGAATGGGTTTTGCTTGCTTTTATGGGCAAAAATGTCTCCAAAGAAACCATAAAAATGTGAGATTTGGAAAACGAGATTAAAGAAAGTGTTACAAAGACAAATAAACATGTCCCCCTCCAGATGTCTTCTATGATAACTGTAAGAACTTGGTAACACTGAGAATTAATAGTTCCCTCAATCGCTCTGACAAAACACAAATGTATAGCTCAAGAAGGACAAACCATCTCTTCTTTAGGCCAAACGCCTGTTGACTATCGACTCAAGGAGATCCGAACTGGATTTGTCTGGAGGCCAAAATGTTTGCTGTAAAAATGATAATCTCAAGTTTATAACTAGCTCTCCTCCCTCGTGTGCTGGGTTCATAAAACGCCTCGGATCACATTTGGCTGATTTGTTCAGATTTGGGTGGATAATGAATGCACGAATGTACACATCACTCCTAACGTCTGTTCTAAAGCCAGTCACGTCACTGGATAAATGATGTAAATGACAGCTGGCTTACAAGGAAAAAGATGAGCCCGGTGGGAGGTCCCCGAGGTGACTAGTTCCTATAACAGAGTTCCTGTAGCTATACGGCGCCAACGTGACTCATACTAACACCGTTATTTGAAGACACAGCGTTATCCCCCCCCCAAAGATATTGCTAATTATCCAATGTTCCAAAACTAAAGTGTGAAGAGACACTTCTGGGTGCTGCGCTGCCACTAATAATGCACCGCTGATTGACAATCCCTCAGTGATTGACTGTGAGCTCTCTAACCTCAAAGTGTGAAACCGCACCGAGCTCGCCTCTCTTATCACTCCTCCCCGTTTGTTTCAGTTCAGTCTCCTCGCTCTCGCCATCACAGCTCTCCCTCCCACACTGCCCTTTTTCCTTTTTTCCCTTTCTCTTGTCATTCTCTCTGCATAAAACCTTCTCCCTATCCGCCCACGCTTCCTCAATCAAATTTGCATATCAAATCAGCAGCGGGTTTGTCGTTTAAAAACAGAATCAGCAGGAGCAGCCGACCAGTCTGCCTGCCGACTGCACAGCTCGTTGCTGCCCTCGTGTCACTGCACTGACAATGCCCCATCTCTCTTCCGCTGTCTGTTTACTGTCTATTTTCTGCTTGTTGTGGTTGCTCGTCCTTTCACGAGGAGGGACTGTTATGACTTCGGCAGGGTACCGCATTTCTCTTTATGTGACGGGAGTGGAGTTTAAGTTTGGAAAATGGATGACGCTCTTGGATTTCTGGTCTGAAGAGATGTTTCAGCCACCCCTGAAATAAAAAAATAACCACTGCTGACAGTAAACTGATATAATGAAATGAAACAAATAGCAGCGATAGGGAGGCGTCGTGTCTACTACTAAGTTCTCACAAAGATAAACGTACAAACGCCTGTCTGTTAGCCTTCACATGCAGTAGCGAGGACTTCAAAAACAAAGCATCTGTATGAGAGCATCATTTACAGCAGCGCTCTCTGGTCTCTGTATCCCTTTCTTCCCACCCCCTCCACCCGGTTTAGCTTTCATTTATTTCTTTGCTCCTTTCTCACTCCATCAGTTTCTCTCTCTCTCTCCCCGCCGCCCTTGTTCACTATCCTCTTTCTTCTCCCCCTTGCCTCTGTATGTTGCCGTCACTTATTTCTTTTTCCCTCGCCAGAAATATGAATATTTTAGAGCTAAGAAGCTTAAAGGGAACAATGAAACGGCCCCCAAGTTAAATTAGACTCCATTTCCACAGCCACAGAAGAGAGACTTTCCTGAGTGATGAGCGCACCGGCGCCATGTGGGTGTGCCTTTTACTCCTTCACACACAGATAAGCTTGTTGTTTCCTGCTTTTATGTCAGATCTATGATATTCCCACTGATCTTGCTCGCAGAATTTCGGAATCAGCCGGTGGAGGAGTAACCGACCAACATGCTCCCCGCAGTGTTCACTTGACAGCTGGGTTAGAAAAGTTCTTGCGAGCTGGCTCACCTAACTACAGTTTAAAAGGAAAAGGAGGGCTGAGGCTCACTGACACAAATCTGCAGGCGTCTTCAGTCCTTTTTTTTTTTTTTTTTTTTAATTCTTAACTGAGTAAACAACAACTAGAAACCGGCGGGGGTGCACTTTGTTGTCTCACAATTAGACATTGCCATTGCAATGGGGACACAAACACTCCATTTAAACACACACTTCCTGTTTGGAAAGAAAAAATGGAATATACTTGGGCAATCCCAGTCAGATTTTTTTTTCTACTTTACAGTTAGTACAGAAAACCTATATTTATAATTGCTTGTTGTTGTTGTTTTGTTTTTTTTAATTTAAAATCACATGTTCAAGCATTCCAGGTAGACGCAGTGGAGGGATTACAGTCACTTCTTCAGTGATCAGCCAACATTGAGCATAAAAAATTGGTTAAACATGTGTAATAGCAATGTGACCGGTTTAATATAATAAAATACACTCTTGTCAGAACAAGACGGCAGTTAATAAATTGTGTCTCATGGCCAAACTCAAGTTAATTCATAGAGGGGGAAAAACTGTCGGAAAATTGAATTGCTTGAATAAGAGGGAAGAGTTCAAACAATGTAATTGTTTTTTCCAAGGTTATGCTCAAATTGCCTCAGCTGAAGTGTTCTTTTATCAAAGAAATAAGGATTCTGAGACATAATGAGTCTACATCCTGTAATTCTGACATAAAGACCCAGGAGACTGTATCAAATAGTATCAATGGTATCCACAATTAATAAACTTTAAAACTTTTAACTCCCAAATTGAAATTTAAGGTCAAATTTTGAGTGTCTGAAAAAAATAATGATGCGCAAATACCCAATTTTGAAGGATTTCTGAAGTTTTACCATGAACTGACAAAACATTGGCTGGAGTTTATTCATTTATCACTAACAAGCTGTTTACAAAATCACTATAACATGAGATGACTAGCATCTCAGTCCTCTGATGCTTGATTTGAAGTTCATGTTCTCTCAAAAAGGGAAACAACAGAAACTGAACTGCGGAAAGATGTAACAGCTCTAAACCATAACAGTTAATTTGTGTTACTATTATGGCAGGGAAAAAGTGAGATATAGAATCAGAAAATAACAAACAATTCTGTGACTCATTAGATAATTATATCTTTCGATGCCTAGTTTGACAACATAATTACCATCAGTCTTTCCCATTTTTTAAATAGCCACATCATCTAGTATTACATTGAATCACCTCACCTGTTTGTTTGGCCAGTCTCAGAAAATCTCTTATTTCTGCATATGAACACACACACAGAACTGCATGAACATATACATCATAACCAATCATCACATGTCGCACATGTCTGCAAAACTGCCATGCATGTGAATGTGCATGTGCACTGTTTGAAATCTACCTGACTGCAGCGCTATGTGTATGTGCATATGTGTTGCTACCCACACGTTGGATGTTAGCTCTGCTGTGCTGGGGTGAGTCATCCCTGGCAAGACACAGTGGTATAAGATCATTAGCATGGCCCTCTTCCCATCTTCCCACTCCACTTCTCCCGAACATATTTTAACAGGCACAGTGCTGGCACTGACTGATCATTCTTGCCCTACACTCTCATATTTCACAAACAAAACTATTAGAGACAAGCAGAGATTCATTCTGAGTCTGTCCTACTTCCTGGCATTATCCAACCGTATCAGAAACTGGGGTGAATGTACCTTTAGATTTCCAAACTAGCATGCATTTGTTTTCATTATAAGCTAGGACTGCCAAGCAACAGTCAACTGTTGAGCCAACACAACCAATTTAAAGTGTCATTCAGTGCACAAAAAAGGCACAGATGAAGCGCCAAGTAGTGCATTGTGATAAACCTACTCGTGTCA
This sequence comes from Arothron firmamentum, assembly GCA_016586285.1. Classification (NCBI taxonomy): domain Eukaryota; kingdom Metazoa; phylum Chordata; class Actinopteri; order Tetraodontiformes; family Tetraodontidae; genus Arothron; species Arothron firmamentum. The sequence goes on from BJFM01000378.1 coordinate 128,025, forward strand.
CACAAATGATATCAGGGGAGATGTGTGTCTCCATCTCTCAGCTCAACTTCAGTGTGAATCGGTGCTTCATGACTCTCAGACGTTCGTCCCTCTCACTCAGCCTACAGCACTATCAAAAAAGACCACGTGTTCCACTTTCCCCCAGTCTGTGGTTGTTTACTCGGAACCAAAGATGGGGTTTATTGAAGGAAAGACAAGCAATAATTACAGTGGTTAAAAAAAAGGTTGTAAAATCCTTCATTTTTTCATGATTTTGAAAGGTTGCAATTACATACAACAGCCTTTGTACACATTTCATTCCAGATTATATTTAATTAGAGTTCTCATTTATGTTCCTCTTGCCTAGTGTGATGAATTCATTAAGATTTAAATTGTTTTTTTTCCTAGCATGATATTTCTTTGCCTGCAGCAAACATTAGCGTTATAGCGTCGGCATCCTCAGCTACTCCCCTCAGGGAAGTAAAAATAATTCATCTTGAATTCCAAAGTATATGGACCAGTCACATCTGTCCAATAACAATACATATTAATATTTAGTAATGATACCAACCTGGAACTTTTCATCTTTAAACTTGTATAAGTTCTTTCAGATACTTTTGCTCAGTTTGTTCAGATTTTCTGATTACATTCATTCTGCAACGGGAAATCATTTTGGGCCCTGACCAGTCATATTCTAATTGTGCCCTATTTATAACAAAATTATTGCACTCAGTTTGCACAATTAAAGAAGCAGCCAAACTGTGCACCCTCAGAGAATAACAGCAAAATGAATCCTATTTCAGAAATTGTTCAACCTCCGTTCTCTCTTTTTTTTTTTTATAAAGCTGTATCCATGGGGGCAGCCCTACTTTTAGTTTAATTCTTTGTTACCACCATCTGTCGTCACTTTTTCCATCTCCTCCTTTTTTACCGTTTCCTGTCTTTTAATGTCTTCTGAATGCTTGGCGAGATGCCACAAAATGCCTTTCCGTCTTTGGGCCTTTTTCTAATCAAGACTGATGTATTTTATTGAAGTTAGCAGTCAGTTCGCATCAGCCGAGGTGATACTTTTGTCAATATCGGGCAGCAGACCAGCGGAAACGTGTGAGTGTTTTAAGGGGATCAGAGCAAACTGGAGTTGTTCCAGAGGATGGCGCAAATTACCCAAGTGTTCATCAAAGTCTAGGAAGGGGGCTAAAAAAAAAGAAGTTATGATTTTTCTCCTTAAAGTGCATCAAGTAGGGCAGCGACTGTATAATATATGGAAAAGGACTGTGAAGAACAGGGCCAGCACTAAAAATAGCAACACTTATAGGGGGAGATTATGGGAAGACCATATGTCAGACTAGCATAAAGAATTTTTTTCACTCTGCACTATACATTCATCCACCACCCAATTTTCTCTTCACTTCCCCGCCCGCCCCCTGACATTTAAAAGATGCTTACAAATCACACAAACGTAAGCGCTCGCTAATATCATGGTAAAACCGAGCTGGCACCTGAGGTGTCTGCATCACTTCAGAGACGGCAGGAGTCACACATGTAAAGATCTCTCTCTCTCTCTCACACACACACACACACACACACACACATCACAACCGTTGTTTCCTCTCTCCCTGTTTCCCCCCCTTCCTCTGTCGTTCACACACGCAGACTCACACATGCAAACTTTAAATAAAAGCTGCAATCAAACCAGTATTTGCAAATATTAACACCTCTGACAGACGTGAGACTGACATCACTGCGCTGAAGTTAAGGAACTTTTAACGAACCTCCACCACTGTGGACTGGTTGTGAGGGCCCTTGAGCAGCATCTCACAAAACAGGAAGAAAGAAAAGTGAAAAACAAGAGGAGAAAATATATTCATGTCACTTGCCTCATCGCAGGGGGAAAAAAGCATAACTTAACTCCTCAGATCATCAGCTGCAGATTCTAAAACTAATATATGCCCTCGGCAGAACAAAGTGAGCTTTTTTCTTTTTCAAAACACAGTTTAAGGCTCATCCACATGGCAAGTTGTGGCTTCTTAACAGATTAAATAGCAAATATATCTGTAAACCAGAGCTAAGCCTGTGTTTCTGCTGTAAAGACTGTAATCATAATTTCGTAGGTTAGCAGAAGAGGAAATACTGTTAACATCCGATAAAGCTAAACACTACAAATTACCTCCAAGTGTACAAATTCAGAGGCTTTTTTTTCCCACTGGTGGCTTAAAACACATTGATTTAGCCTAAAAAAATATATATCATTCCACAAAAGTCACTTCAGTCTTTGTTAATTCTTGTCCTGAGGGCGGTGCTTTTGGGTTTTATCCCTTGGGGAGGACAAGATGTGCCACAGCAATTTTAATATCAGTCTGACTAAACTGGGATTTTTCTTGTGCGCCAGTAGTTTAATTAGCAGATGTCCTCCAAATGTTTGCTTGTAACTTTCACTGTTACAGTGCTGTGAAGAAGTATTCCTGGTGTCTTTTTTAAAAAATATTTCTACCTCTGAAATGCTGAAGATCGCGAAAAGCAGTTTTAGAATGAGAACATAATTTCTCAAGAGAAAACGCTATGAATTCTGCCAAGACGCCAGCAAGTCCATGTCCGACTGGCTCAAAAAAACATGAGATGGTAAAATGGCCTTGTCCAAGGCCACACTTAAATCTGATTAGGATGCACTGGCGTGACTTTGAAACAGGCTGCTCACGCTTGAAAACCCTCCAAGGTGGCTAAATGAGATAATTCTTCAGAGACGAGTGGGCCAAAACTTCTCCACAGCCATGTGAGAGGGGGAAAGGCTGACTGCGAACACCTTTTGGCTGCCAAGCATGGCGCAAGCGCTTATTAGGTTTGGGGGGCAATTACTTTTCACTCATGGGCGATGCAGGCTTTGGGGCTTCGCCTTCAATAAATGCAGTTGCCGTTTAAAGGCTGCATTTTTTGTTTTTTGTTGGCTCACATTGTATTTTTCTTCAGGTTTCTGTGATCTGGAATATGCAAGTGTGACAAACAGGCAGGAGCAGCTATATACAGGAAAAGCTTCCTCCTGGATTCACGATTCAGACACAAGACCAGCGTGAAGGATTAGGGAGGTCTGAATCTTCCCAAACTTCTCTTTAAATATAATTACTGGTAACTTTAAATGGGCTTTAATGTCCCTTAAGAAGTGGTTTCCTCTGGTGGGTCAGTGGGCTGCTCTGGAAGCCAGGCCAAGGCCAATCCCTCCCGTAAGCGTCCGTGGACGGGCAAAGGCGAGGTCAACTTTACACGGCCAGCCATATACTAAAGGGAGCAAAAGAAAAAACCCAACAAACAAACCAGGCAACCCCGTTTTGTCTTTTTCATTTTGTGAGCACCGCTGTTCTTTTTACCATTGTGATCACTCCTAGAACCATCTGTAGTTCAGTTCAGCTTTAAAGCTGCTTTCATTATATCTGTGAGAAATAATGGCTTTTCTCTCTACAAACTGTTTATGTAATCAGACCTTTTTAAACAGGTAGGTCCAGATAACAGGTTTAACCCTCCCCTTTTTCTAAAGCCCTTGTTTTTTACCCCATCAAAATGAGCACTTGATTGTGTGGGTTTTTTGGGGTTTTTTTTTTTTTTAACTATTACACTACCTAAGATGAACAAGATTAAAAAATAATAGAGACTACTACTTGGTGTATGTGCTACTTCATCATGGGGAAAAAACCACTTGTTTGCCTGAGAAGGGCCTTGAGGGTCTTGCAGTATGAAAGAACAGCAGCATGAGAGAGCTGTGATATCAATTCTCAGTCCCGCCAAAACACACAAGTTAGATTAAATTGAACAGGCATGGCTCAAGGAAAGCCACTGTTCAAATAATTGCCATTGCCAGAGGAAATGTGCCCACTACAGTTAACTACCTAGCTTTCTGTAGACAAGAAAAAAAAATGCACAAAATAGATAAGCTTGTCTTAAATTGCTGTGGCAGCTGTAAAATAGCTTGTGCCTGCACACTACACAGAAAATGAGATAAGGAAGGATGGGAAGCACCACGCTTGGAAAAAAAAAATGAAAAATCATCTTTTCAGAGGTGCGTCAAGGCCATCATAGTCATCTTTAATTTGAGGGGTGTAGTGAACGGAATCGGGAGCGTGCATTTATAAGGTGATTTTATTTTCTCCCTTGTAAGCACAACACAATATGTATGGTGATGGATGGTGGATGGAGGCTACGATTTACTTTCTAAGTGTAGCGCCTATACTTTAATAGTGGCATTCATCTGTTCGTGGACCATCAACAAGAGAAATCTGTTTTTGTGTACACAAGCACTTTCAAAACCAACCTTGGGACACAGTAAATGATCTACTGAAATATGATTGCTAGCAATTCTAGTCTCCTCGCGGCGACCTCGGTTACTGTCTGTAATCTGTCGAGGATCTGCGAGTTGCGAAAGCCTGAAAAGTTCGGCCTTACCGTGTTATGGTAGTCGGCATTGATCAGCCGCAGCAGCTGGCTTTCAAACATCTCCAGGGAGGGCTGGAGGGTGATGGTTAGTCTGTGGAGGACGAAGGGCAGCATCTTCAGCAGCTGAGGCTTCAGCAGAGCGTCTCCTGTGACGGGACCAACAAAACAACCATGCCACAACATTTACATGACAGCACATTCAGCTACAATTTCTCTTTCTTTC
>BJFM01000378.1:133790-148286 GCA_016586285.1 Arothron firmamentum
CCACTTTTAGAAACTTCCTAAGTTCTGCAGACATTTCAACTTCTGATTGAACCAGGTTTCCACAAAATGCTGAAATGCTATGTTACACCTGCAAAATCCGGATTTGCTGTTCAATTTAAATAACAGTCACGCGGACCAGATTGCAGTTGCACCATAATATGATATAGGCGATTAACACCACCCTGATCGCCATCGGTGCCGAACCAGTTTCATCAGGGATGCGGTGTATTCAACGTGCAAAGCCCAAGGCTACGCTAATTGACAACAATCACCCGAACCGCAGCCTGGTTTACCCCGCTGCCATCTGTCCAATGGAGCCGAGCTCATTGCAAGCACACTTTACAACTCATTCATGCCAGTATGTTCCACCTCCCTCAGACATAAAATTAAACAGTAAATGCATTAACGTCGGACGGCTGCATCTGCGGTTTGTGATAGGAAATTTACAATTATAAACATGCTTTAGTTGTAGAAGGGTAAAAAGACCCTAATCTTGAAACTTGAAAACTGACACTGTCAAAGGAAGCAGATATGGTTTTTAGCTTTCACTCTGTGTCAAAAAAACACATTAAGTGTTCGGGACTCCGAAGGGAGCTTGTGGTGAGTGAACATCAAAACATGTCAAACAAGTTGAGAGACAGGGCTGTAAAAAGAATCTGACTCGAGGCGCAACATGCTATTTGACCATCTACTTGGAGTTTTCTCTTTTCCACCATCCTGCAGTGGTCTTTTATCCTATTTATTCCTATCTTTACACTATTTCATTTCCTCTTTGGTTTTTCACCTGACACTGGTTGGTGTGATTTACCTGTTGGAGAGTTAATGAGGCCTGGAATGTTCTCGTCTCCTGACACGAGGGCATTTTCTGGAAGCAGGTGCATGGCGGAGTCCAGGGCAGGGTGTTTTTTAATCACACATTCCAGATGTGCCCCTTCGACCGACATAAGGAGACTGTTGTCTGCAATGACATGAGGAAAAAAAATGATGGGGGATGTTTTTAATATTTCACAGCAAACCACAGCTTCGAATGATACCCTGGTCCAATTTACAATCATGAGCAGACCCACACAAACAATAGCATCCATCTCTTTTGCATCGCAGGCTAATATTTCTCTAGAAGGGAAAGGCTAGCTGACACCCAACGCAGACGCCACCATTTTTTATTATTCCATTGGCTTTTGGTAACCTGGGTGCATTGTTCCATTATACCGCAACTATCATTTCCCAAAGAAAACTGAAATCATTCAACTTGTGAAAAGCGCTGCTCCCCAGGACCGCCGCAGCATAGATGTTCCTTATGATGTATGAGGAATGGGCTTAATGTTGCCATTGTTCATGCAGGTCATCCACTGGCAATGGATGACCCACAACTCTTGCTCCTGCCTCAAGTTGGGGGTGGTGGGGGGGTGTTTGACCGTCTACATATGTTGGCTTCTCCCAAGCTCGAGCACCATCTCAATCTGTCATGCTGACAGGATTAATGATTGCACCTTCAGTGCTATCAGTGACAATCAATACAGAAAGGTGCATTCACTCCCATAGTCCCTTTAAAGAGGACGACAGTTAACAATCGGCTGGTATGTCCTATAGATAGTGAATGGCATCAGCGTCACTATGACAAATAACATACATTTTTTTCCTTTATATATAAGAAAAAAATGTGACAGTAGATTCTTTTAGAAAAAATGACATTTAATCTAAGGCTATGGATTTATTTACTTGAACTCATAAATCTGTAAAACATGAAAAATTTATTCAAATAAAATGAGCTGCGCGACAATATTTTAACAATGTTATATATTTTAAGTGAGCTGGTAACATTTTATTGCTTCATTTGGCTAAAATGTGGCAAAAATAGAAAAGACGGATGCAGTGTGGGACCACAGGCAGTGGGATCCTCTGTGTCTGAAAGTATCACAGGACTGGGAAGCTGTTAAGTGGAATGTCTCTAGAATTTGTAATCAGCACTAGAATTTTAATTATGTAGCCACAAAAAGTACAAGAGTGGATGATTGCATGAGCAGATCATACAGGATCGGGCACGAGTAAAAAGCTGAGACTTTTCAACCAATCATTATCATTTCCTAACATGCAATCAGCTGAATAATTATTGCCTCTGCGAAGCAAAGGGAGGGTGATGTTGTTATGAAGCCAAAAACTTGAGCACTGAAAGCAAGTTTACCGGTTCGTTTATCATATCGGTTATTTCTGATTCGGTATAACTTTTGTTTATTCCCTGTTAGGGCTGTTGGTGCTGCCGGAGTCTACCCCAGCAGTCACCGGGTGAGAAGTTAATCGCGTTTCCAGTTAATCGCAGGGCACACACGGCTTTCGTTCCAGCATTCACACCTACGCGGGGGACTCATGGCTGTGGCGGCACGGTGCTGCAGCTGGTAGCACAGCTGCCTCCAGGCTCCATTCCAGCCCCCCACCCCTCCTCCACCCCTCCCTGCGTGGGTTTTCTCCAGGTATTCCATTTTCCTCCCACAGACCAAAAACACACACTACAGGCTTACTGTTTGAGTGGTGCGTGTGATGATGGATGAAGATGTGTGTTGCCAGTAAAAAGAGACCGACAGGCTGTTTTCTAGTTCTGTAGCATTTTAAAATACATACATAAACATTGTATGAGTATACTCATATAAATAAATACGTTTTTTAATGAGATGCCTCTTTACTGCTAAGCTATGCATTAAATTGCAAGAATCTGAGCGTTGCTAAGTGTACATTTGGATGCCTGTCATCCCTTTAGTGTAATTTCCAGCAGAACGATCATCCTAAACACACATCAAAGCGATGCCGGGTCTGTTTGAAGTCCATGGAAAAGCAAAAATTGTGGTTGTTACAGGTTTCTCATTAACATCAACCATAACTAAAACCCCTCATGCATTTTAGGTAAACTATGAAATAAGATAAGTCACAGGATGCTTTCAAAGAGAGTAAGGATCATGTATATTTGCAATTCTACAGAGAATTAGTACCTGCATGTAAAGGCACCGTCAACATAATGAATATTTTGGAAAGGAAATTTGAAGGGAATCTAAATAAAACAGTTGTCTAAAGACTGATGGGAAAACAATGGATTGCAGAAGTGTTGAAGAAAAAAGTAAACTCAACATATCATTGGACTTAAACAATGACTTAACTTGAAAAGAGATATATGTAAAACAAGACTTGATAAGAGTTGTGGTTAGAAAGTGCTGTTTTTGTGGCACATGACATTTTTATCAGCTCCCGACAGAGCCTGTATCTTTAAAGTCGACGAAAGCAGATTGGGATGGGAATATGATGGAGTGTACCGTTTGTTCCACTCCACTCCCTTCCCATGACTCATCCCAACCTAAATCTCAAGCTCCCTCCATCATCTCACTTACTACTGAAACTGCCCACATCCAACGCCGAAAAAAAGGGAACTACTTCGACAAATGTCTGAAAGTGAAGCAGAATGTTACATCGGCTTAACAAAAGGTACTAAAACACCGGGACGCATGGAAGGGGAGAGGCTGGATTTCTTCATTTCTTTCATGTTCTTTACGCATCAGGTTTGGAGTTTGGTGAGAATGCTGTGCATAAATTACAACATTATGGCCTTCTTTATTGCCGTGGCGTGGGACTACAAAGGCGGTTTACCGCTGACTGGGAAAGAGGTATAAAAACCCAGAAACTGATGGTAAATAACCATGAGACACAAGAGGTAGTGAGGAAAATAGGACCAAATAACGATGACCGTGAAGTGAGGTTTGAGCAATTTTACTGCCAGTGTAGAGACGGAGTTTTTAAGTTGTTTCTCTTCTCCGTCTCTGTAGAAAGAAATCTGCCTCTATGGAGGACAAATGGCTGCAACGCTCCGTGGTCATCTTATATAGGTATGGTGTTGGCGACAGCATGCAGGTGAAGCCGTCTTAAATGATGAATCAGTGGTACAATTTGTCGCGATGCCACAACCATTCTGTCCATCTCATCATCCAAATGAATTGGTGATTGCTGCAAATTAAGAAATGCTAATGTGAACACAATGCGCCATCTGTTTGTCCTGTAAATCACACTGAGAGGGCCCCTTAGCAGCCCTCCATCCATCTCTCCTGTGATTTCTTCCCTCTATCTTTCCTGCGTCTGTCCCAGCGGGTCAAACAGACAGCCAACGAGCTGTCTCCTCAACCTTACTGCCTTTTCCTCTGTCCAACGGCAACTTCCTCCATTCTTCCTTTCTCCTCTTTTTTTCATTAACAGCCAATTTAGTGCAAATTCAGAAGAAAAAGTTTTGATGTATAAAGCACCTCTTTGTCTATACATTAAAATATTTTTTATACATTACGTTTTCTTGAGTTACACTGTCTTACTCAGCCTAACACAGGTTTACTTTCATCTAACAGGGGCTTTTCATTAAATTGTTCACTGCTTCCAAAAACAGCCCTTGCAAAGCCAAGTAAAGGCCATGTCATTTTGTAAAATTAAATAAATTTTCCAAACAGTGCATTCATTGGTTTTACTATACACAAACACAAGCATCTCATCATCTTGCAGACAATCAAACCTTTCATCTTTCCTTCCCTCCGTCATCCTCCAGCCTTATAATTACTTCTGTTCAGATGTATCCATTTATTATTTTACTCTGTGCTCACCTTTGCTGAGGTTAGATAAACATTCTGGCTACCGTATACACTCTACGTCCAGCATGTAATTAATTTGATTAACTTAATTTAATATAATTCATACTTCCAAAGGGGCTAATATAGCCTCCATCAATTATCAATTGTACACATGAATGTTAAAAGATGTCAATAATTATATAGATATTAAAATGTTTTCTTATACCAAAATAAAACAGACTGAATTCCACAACAGAGTACAACTAATGTTAAAAAATACAAGTCCTGCAAATAATGACAAATCATTCTCATGTTCCTCGACAACAAAAACATTGACAATGACAAATTTTAACAACTATGAATAAAATTAGAGATGCTGGTAGCCTTTATTCCTCCAGTGAGAGGAATCCCATGCACTCTTTCTCCATGCAAATTGTTTGCTCCACACCATGGTGCAGAAAACGATTGCTAGTGGAGTGTGAAGACAACAGGCTGGATTGCAAACTGTGGACACAATGTTAATCTATCTCGCTGCTGCAGACGAGGCAGCGTAATCATTGGCCGTGGAATGAAAACTAAGGGTCATGCAGCAGAGAGCAGAGCGAAGGTTTGTTTGCTCTGTTTGTGTACAGAATCTACAAAAAATTCCCGACAAAATATAAAAGGAAGCAAACAGGTAAGCAACATGCAGATGCACAAATATTAATAATATCAAATCAATATATAAAAAAAAACAAGGGCAAGTGTGGCAGCATCATGGCTCTTGAACCCATCGCTAAACAACAGGGACGTGGTTAATAATTCAGCGGTCGCAAAGGTCCATTTGAGAAAAGCGTTTCTAATATTTATGTGATATGATAGCCTAGACAGCTCTCACCAGGGCACGCTGCTATTCACACTGTTAGTAACAACAGCGGTTTGTAGTTCATAGCTTTGTCATTTTAGGCCAGGCAAGGACACCAACTGTGAGCTTCAGTGACTTCAAACATTGAAAAGGACGTGTTCTCAACAGTGATGGCCGTCTAATATTTGATGACAAGCCATCAAGGTGTCAAAGCCAGACAGAAGCATGAATCTGCCGATTCCGATTGGGGAGATGCTGGGTTGTGTCCGTTTACACAACCTTGTCATTTCTCACTGTATAACACGCAACAACAAAGGACAACAAAGCAAAGGGATATACAGTATGCAACCTGGGTTGATAAGCTTAAAAAAGTGAAATTTAAAAATATCAAGTAATGGCGGTCGAAGGAAAGAAGACATGATTGCTAGTTGCACGCCGAAGGCTGGTTTTTAGGGACTAATCATTTTTCAGTCCAAATGCAGGGGACCAGATCTTTTCTCAGACTGAATGACCTTGTGTTATGACTGAACTGTCTGAGATGGTACTTACAGGAAAAATACCTCCACTTAAGAATAAACACCTACCTGAGTCACCGCACAGTGAACATGGTTGGCGTTCGCTCATCTATTCTGTCTATTTTTCTGTCAAGGTGTAAGTTTGTTTTAAATCCAAATACAGGGACAAAGGAAGCCATTTAATGAGTTTTGATACACACAATAAATTAAGAAGCACACAGAATAGATAAAAAAAATCCTTACAGTCCACAGTGTCCTTCAGCACAGGATGGAGGAGACACCTTGGGGATCCCTGATGAAGGTTCAATCTGGAAAATTAAAATTAACCTCAGTCCAAACCCGGAGATCGGTTGTCACTTTCAAGTTAAATATTTATCAGTGCAGACAATTAGCATGTATTGATGAAAAGCTCTCAATCTGACTGTTTCTCAGAATTATTTAAACACCGCAACCTCCATCCACCTCCGCATGACCGTAGTGGCGTCGTGAAGAATGAGCTAATCACCTTCTCCTTCCATCAGCAGCCAGAACTTCTGGTGTGTTGGTAAACACCTCCAGGATACCGAAGCCTCGCCCCAGGGCATGCTGGGAGCCATCCGGCCTGAGTGACAAGGACACGAGTTCCAGGACGACTACGGTGCTGGGCAACCGCAGCGACGTATGGAAGTAGAGCACCTGTGGAAGCATACAGCATGTGGAACGGCACGGCCATTAGTATTCTTGAGGCAAATCATTGCTGGCTTTAAACACAGGTTGAATTTGATTTAACGGCACAGCCTAACTGCATTAAAATTACACGTCTACATTTCACTTCTGCTCCTGCTCATGCTTAGGATCACATGAGGGAGTCATGGAAAATAATTCAATTCTCTGGTGCCACAAAAATCTCCTCATGTATAATATACCATCACATTTTAAGCTGGAGTTTAATTTCTTAAAATAACTGTATCTATGTTTGAATACTGAGAAATTCCCCCATGATATTAAATATGGCAAGGCAGCAAATAGCCTGATAAAAGCAAGAGATCTGAAGTCTCATTTTAAATGCATACAGTGGTTAATAATAATCCAGGCATGTAGTGGATATACGTGCAACTCTGGAGAGAGAAGTATCTCCTTTAAGCAGACAGGAACTGTAAATATAAATCAGCAGTTATCCTGTCAGTGGGCTTGGGTGTCCTTCTCTATGTCCTCTTACAAAACATATGAAAAGTACATGATAAATGAATTAATGATGGACAAAAACAGCATCTTTCAATTACCGTGGGAACATGACACACGCTGGTCCGTTATGAAAGGTGTGACCTCACTATTCTGACACAAGATCAGAGGTACACTCAAGCCTTTGGGGACCCTGTTTGAAGTCCACGCCAGGTACATGCAAATGGCTACAGGCCCCGATGTGCTAGCCACAGCAGAAATAATATCGGAACTGCGTGCACGCACGCCTGACGTGATGCTCTGTGAGCCGCCGGTCCCCCAGCACAATAAAGCCTGCTGTTTTTCCAAACTACAATGACAAATTTGACTGCGTCTACAGAACAAAAATGAGTACACGTGGGATCCCTTGAAAAGCAGTCAGTTTCTGCAGGTGATCAGGGTTGATTAGCCAGAAAAACCAGATTCAAAAGCCTACAGCTCTTCCAGTTTGAGCCCCATTAGACACATGTCCAGTGTCTGAATTGGATTCAATTTTAACCTTTTTTTTCTTTTTCTTCCATTGCATTCTCAATAGAATAACATTTATGAAACACCCTTCGTGTTCACCAGAATGAACATTTATTTATACAAAGTTTTTACTGTTTAGTAAAAATGTGGATGCTCTCTTATAATGTAGAAAAAAGGCTACATACAATTAGAAAAGGTTATCTACATGAAAACAATGGTTTGACGAGAACTTTTGATAACATTAGAGGGGGGCGTTTGATATGCTCATGCATTTTAATCTTTCTGTATTTTCTCCATTTTCACTTTATTTTTATGGCGTGTTTGCTGAGCCTAAAATATTCCAGCATCGGAAAAGCACTGAGCAGAAAATTCAAGAATAAATATAAAATAACCCCTATCCCACGATGCATGTGATTTGGTATTAATGGAATGAAAAGCTTATTTTCCATAGATTTATTAACTGCCCTCCAACCAGAAGTCCAAACTCAAAGACATATCTTAATTAAATGTATCATCAACCTGTTCTTATCCCCTCTATCGACTTTATAAACAGAAGATGGTCTTTCTCACACATTTCCTCTCCCTGTGATAATGGCGAAAGATCATTGAGGTCACACGGAATTTGCAATTTAAAGGTAAATTTTCTTTCTAGCTCTCCAATGTCTGACGTTAAATTCTTTGCAATATGATCACAGAACTACATCAGATGTGCAATATGTAAGAGAGAGACCACAGGCACAGTTACCTTCAAACTCCAACTGTTACTGCTGCTGTCCAGTTCATTCTATTAGCCTCTAAATGAAACCACCACTTCTGATTTAGAGCTTTGCTAGGGTGTACTTTGGAGTAGAATAAGGCAAATTCTTCCATTTCTACAATATATACAGATATCTATCTATCTATCTATCTATCTATCTATCTATCTATCTATCTATCTATCTATCTATCTATCTATCTATCTATGTATTATTTACATTTTACTGCATGCTGAAAATGGAAGCAGAGGGACCATGAAATCAAGTGAATTAGTTTCTAAAATGCACTGACTGTCAGCTGGCGTAAGCTACAGCCAGTTCTGGTGGCCCTTCTTTCTCCAGCACCAAGTCAAATCAAGCAAATGGTGCTGGGCGACGGTCTGAGGTGGGACTGCAAATTTGTCGCGCTGCTCTGTGAATAATTGTCTTCTGCATGCTGCAAAAACAAGATATGGCCTCATTTATATCCTTTGCCTTGCAGTTTGCTGTGACCTTAACACCCCGCCCCACCCCCTAGAAACGCAAAACTACCTGTACGGTCAGCATGTTTTTGGAAATTCCCCTAACAGCATAGTCACATGAGTATATGTTCCCATGTCACAATGACAGAAATTAGTACTAAAGATGTCTTTATAGCTAACAGATATATAAAAGTGTATCTGATTTCAGTAATCAATGAAAATCTTGTATGGAAATATCAGCAAGGCATGTTCCCAGATGTCTCTTGAATTTAATTTAGTACTAAATTAGATGTGTTAAAAATACCAGTTGAGCGATTTAAAGACTTTTTAGAAGGCTAAATCCCTCTGAGGGCTTTCCAAAATCCCTTGAACACTGCGGGAGTGCTGGAAAATGTCATTTGTGAAAACAGCCTGGACTTGAACTTGAACAAATGCCAGACCCAGCATATGTGCAGACCTAATGAGAGGTTACAGTCTGCAGTAACTGTCAACAGAGCAATAATTGATTCTCCCTGGGGTAAATATTCACCCCGGCCACGACTACTGAGAGCCAAAAAAGCTATGGAGTTATGTTAGCATCAACCCAGAGGTGTGTAGATTCAGGAGGCTGTCGCCAGCGGCAGCCAGCTCTTCACCTACTGGATGCCTGAGTAACAACACTTGTTGGGTGACTCAGAAATATGGCTACGAATGAAGCAAACAGTGTGTTCAGTAGGAAAAGCAAGAGTCACTGATAGACAAAATAGATTGCAAATTTATGAAATGACTCATTCCTCTTCTGAAAGTCTAACACAAGAGTAAGTGGCTCCAAAATGTCCGTTTTGACAGAGTACAACAAAGTACGAAACTGCCTTGGCTCTAAAAATAGGTCATAGCCATTGGACTTGAACAAAATCAAACTCTTGGGGTGACGGTCACTGAAATGCTCCATTTCTGGGCACCTGGACAAGCACTGGAGGGGTAAATCACGGGTGATGCACAAACAAACAGGATCTAAACGGCCATCGGTTTTGCACGGTAAGGTCCAGGGCAACTGGAGTGTAATTGACAGAGCGCTGTTATTTGACCCCTGGAGGCATCCCAAAAGCAAGCCGAACAGGGCATTTCCATTTAGCCACACAATTTCTGCAAGACCGAATTATCCGCAGTTCCAAATGTCAGCAACCCTATAAACAGTTTTCTGATGTTTTGAGCATACCTGGGAGTGACTGAGTGGAATTTAAAAAAAAAAAAGCCCATCATGCTTAATGCGTGCTACAGTTATTATTATGCACCATAACCAAGAGCCCCTGCAGTAGAGCTACATTTGTTGCATACTAGAAGCTATTGCTCCGGGGATTTATTAAAGGCAAAATTCATATTCGTAAAGCAAGCACAAGCTCTCAGGGAAACTCTTGGCAGCGGCACTCTGATATGAGTTTTGGCAACATAACCAACACACTGAAGTGGAGAGGAGGGAGGGAGAGAGATACAGTAAGTCATTTTACAGGCACAGAGCGTGTGGGGATCAGCAGCGTGAATCCTCTCGGTGTGAAATTCCATGACCGTCACCAGCACAGGAAGAGATGACGGATGAAAGGTGCAGATGACACACAGGGAAAATGGCAGTGATGGAGGCTACAGCCTTCCTTACGGTCAACAATGTCACAGGATCGCAGACTGAACCGAGCATGCATATGTGCAGGGGCGAAATTTTAAAACTGCCGGAAAACTGATCCGTGACTTAAATATTCCAGGAACAGATACGATCCGAGGAGAAACTAGGCCGAGAACGGGGCTGAGTTAGACGGGAATGGTTATAAAGCAGAGGAAAATAATAGATCACGAGCCAATTAACGGAAAAACAAGCAGTATATATCCTAACGGCTGATGTAAAGTCAGGGAATGAAACCGCAGCCTTTCAAATCCAGGATGAGTCCGTGAATTATCTCATTATTAGAATGACTTGTCAGCTCCTTGTGCCAAAATGGTTCATACAATAAATAAAAGTGCCAACAGCCAAGCAGGTTTTGTTTGTATTGGGAGATTTCATAGTTCAAAAATTGATTTATTTTTTGGATATAGCTGTAAACCTGGATCTTTAGAGTTTGATCTTTGTATAATAATCTGCGGTAATAATTACAGGATGTGAACTGCGCACGTCATTAGTGTGGCACACATCCTGACACACGACAGGTGAAAGAAGACTGGAGGCAGCACGAAGCTGAGGGTTAGGGATAGATGCTCGAGGCAAAAAGGTGTTCTTTTCACCTGAGAAACTGGTGCAAAGATACAAAAATAACCAATTCAATTAGCAAGGCAGCGGATGCTATGTCGCCCAAGGTTCGCCATGTGGTTAAAGTGGTATAAAGAAATGTAGTCTGAGATATTAAACACAAAAATAAGTAGGAAAAGAACAAGAGGAAGAAGACTATTTTACCATAGCGATTCCTTCTTTAAAAAAAGGTTGACCTGAGGCAAAAGAACAGATAATCAATCTGTAAATATGAACTCAAGAACAAGTACAATAACTGTTTGCTTTTTGTTTTTATGAATGAATGTTTTGTTATTTAGTTTCCTTTATTTTGGTGTTTTATATATATATATATATATATATATATATATATATATAGCTCATAGGCATCATTTGTCCAATATACTGGTGTTTATATCGAGAAGACAAAAGAAGCAGCTGACAGCAGATGAATAATTTTATTATATTTTATTAATATTTTATTAATAAATAAATATTTTGGGTTATTAAACAACTAATAACTAATACTACGTTTTTAAGTAATGTTCAGTGAACAATGTTACATCTTCTAATGAGCACAACAGTTTAATTAATTTCACGGCAGGTTTGATGACTGTTAAAAATTAACCTAGAGATTTCTAGGTTTTCCAAACATTTGTTAATGTACCTCTAACAAATATTAACTGGGTTTGAGTTATAAACTATATCATTGTCATTCTCCAGCTGATGTAGCAATCATTTAATAGCAAGATAAGGGTGATTTAGTCAATACACTGGCCTTGATCCAGTACGCAAGCAGATGAGACGAATTATGCTTATGGACTGTCGTCTGTCTGAGGACATGAGGTGATACAGCCCCATTTAACTTAAGTACGGCCCCTGTTATCTAGCTGAGCGATCACTGTATGGACATTAAACCAAGATAAGCTAACCAGCAGCAGTTTCATAGGATGCCGAGTAGAAATATGGCCAACTTTAGATATTTATTTCACATACTTGTGTTTTTTGGGGAAATAAATAGCAATATATGTCTCTCTTCGTACAAAATGAGACAGCTGCTGGCACTCGATAATAACAGGAAGTGGAAAACTGACTATGGTCCTGCCAGAGGAAGTAATTTTGGATTTGTGATGTGTTCTGGACAAGTGACTGTGAATCTTATCCCAGACCGACAGGCAACAGATGAGAAATTAACAAGAAAGAACACCGAGAAGAGTGGGAGTGAAATATTGTGACATTTTCCATATATCACATTTACATTAGTGACAGTCAAAAGCCACTGTCAGCATCAACACTGACTCCAATTAAAATGATCTAGTGTTCTTCACAAAGGCCCCTTCCTTCGCCAGCTACTCCCTACACACATTTTTACACAGCCATGTGGAGGTTTCAACGCATTAACAGACATCTAAAACCAATTACGTGGTAATTGGAAGTGGGTATAATAATTTCCAGCGGCGGCCCTACAGTAAAGCCTACAATAGCGCCTTTTGTTCATCATCTCCTTACCCATGTAAGATCCCCACACAGTAAAATGTGGGGTATGTTCAAGCAGACATTAACTACTGTGAGGCAGATGTAAACAAATTTTCATTTCTTTACTTACACTCAAAAAAATTATTTGAAAGACAGTTTAAAAAAAAAAAAAAAAATTCCACTTGCCAATTCTACTTCCATCCATAATGCAGCGCACACAACGCAAGACCTCTGTGTTCGCTAACTAAAGTCTGAGTTGGTGAGGCAGGTTTTGGTCTCCTGACATTTTAGAAATTCAAAATACCTCACATACAAACTGTTTGCACCCTCTGCGAATGCTGAGCAGGAGCCGAATGCTGGAGATACTTACTGATGAAAGCTGGTGAAGAGCAAAGCCAGCGCTACGATTCAAAAGAAAACAAACTCGGAGTTGACACAGAACCACAAAGTACAGCGCAGAATCTTTCGTTCGATGTGCAAGGTGTCAATAATGATTTCCTCCTCCAGCCCACATGCCGCCGATGCAGACCCCTGGGAGGAGAAGCAGGGGCCTGGACTGTGAAGCGGGATTTGCGAATGGCAGAGTAACTTCAGGGTTAACTCTGGGTTTTCAGTCTTACAAAGCTGATTCACTTCTTGCATCACCATGGTAACATATGCTCTGCAGTGAACCTCCTGCAGAGGGTTTTATGTTAGAGAATGGAGGTAAACATATACAGAAGCATATTTGGTCAATATGAATGTTTTCACTGTCACTTTGATTCCAGAATTGCAGTGATTAGAATCGCCTATTTGTTAAAATGTCAGACACACTCGCGGAAACCCCGGGCTGAATTAATGATTTGAATGTCTAGTTCAATGGAGCAAGAAAATGAAGTTATCAGTCTCCTGTTTCCAGACGTATATGGATATGTTCAGTCTTCCTGCGTTTTATTTAGTTCGCTTGCACACAAATGCATAAGTAAAAACACAGGGGTGAAGCAGAGTCAAATAAGGATAAAGGCATTAGGCAGCACACGGAGCGGACATAAGTTACCCACACACACTTCACACCTACTCGTGGCATTCACGTCGACAGTGGCACAACTAAAACTCCCTTCACCGCACACAGGCGCCAACAGTGTGGCTGTGTGTTCGCGGGTGTGCCAATCCAGTGTGTAAAGCTCTTAAGCAGCAGCTGCTCCACTAGTTGTTTGGTCCCTTTGGATCTGAAATATTGATCAGTTCTCAGGCAAGGCAGCGCAGTATGACTCCCCCAGCAGCCCCATGTATAATTGAAGTGTATATTTCTTAGAGCGGCATGCCTGTTGGGAGATGAAATTAAGCCCCAAGGTAAGCTAAAGGCCTGTCTTTGCTGCCATGGCTGCTCCTTTGCCCATCAATCATGGGGGTTTTCACACACAGGTGTTGCAGGTTGGCGACATTTACTTCAGGAAGTGCCAAGAATGAGAAAGGAAGGCAGAGCTTAACAAGAGTCATAAAGTTTCCTGTTGGTGACTGTCATTTATCCAAGCACAAACAGGATACAGGACTCCTCTGGGGGATTTTAAAGTCTGATTTCAAAGGAGAGCATACTGAGGAGAAGCACAGGTAAGAATCACGTTACATTGTTAATAGATTTCATAAAACGTCCACAATATTAAGAACAATGGTGTATGTGTATTTCCCATGCATAAAACAGGGTAAACCAGTGTCTGTATTTATACATCCCAGGACAGACAGTTCTCTAAAGCTGTTGCCAACAAGCCGGGGAGCCCATATATAATATTCGCTATATCCCTAATCCACCGTGACACAGTAAAAATAGCAAAACAGATGATTGTCTGAAATCTTCAACCCTACCTAGCAGTGGAAGACCATTTGGTAATAAGTTCCCACCAAGCAGGGACTGCTGAAAGGGCAGGAACTGGAATAGGAACTTCCTGTGGTGAAATATGTTAAAAAAAAAAAAAAAA